>CM034537.1:2842328-3226907 GCA_020002185.1 Paraescarpia echinospica | reverse complement strand
GAGGATGTCTGCCAGGGTAGTGTAGTCAACTACCACCACTAGCTTGTGAGGATGTCTGGCAGGGTAGTGTAGTCAACTACCACCATTAGCTTGTGAGGATGTCTGCCAGGGTAGTATAGTCAACTACCACCACTAGTTTGTGAGGATGTCTGTCAGGGTAGTGTTGTCAACTACCACTACTAGATTGTGAGGATGTCTGCCAGGGTAGTGTAGTGACCTACCACCACTAGCTTATGAGGATGTTTGCCAGGGGTAGTGTAGTCAACTACCACCACTACCTTGTGAAGATGTCTGCCATGGTAGTGTAGTCAACTACCATCACTATCTTGTGACGATGTCTGTAAGGGTAGTATAGTCAACTACCACCACTAGCTTGTGAGGATATCTGCCAGGGTAGTGTAGTTTACTACCACCACTAGCTTGTGAGGATGACTGTCAGGGTAATGTAGTAATCTACCACCACTAGCTTCTGAGGATGTCTGTCAGGGTAATATAGTCAACTACCACCACTAACTTGTGAGGATGTCTGTCAGGGTAGTATAGTCAACTACCACCACTAGCTTGTGAGGATGTCTGTCAGGGTAGTATAGTCAACTACCACCACTAGTTTGTGAGGATGTCTGTCAGGGTAGTGTAGTCAACTATCACCACTATCTTGTGAGGATGACTGTCAGGGTAGTGTAGTCAACTACTACCACTAGCTTGTGAGGATGTCTGTCAGGGCAGTGTAGTCAACTACCACCACTAGCTTGTGAGGATGTCTGTCAGGGTAGTATAGTCAACTACCACCACTATCTTGTGAGGATGACTGTCAGGGTAGTGTAGTCAACTACCACCACTATCTTGTGAGGATGACTGTCAGGCTAGTGTAGTCAACTACAACCACTATCTTGTGAGGATGACTGTCAGGGTAGTGTAGTCAACTACAACCACTACCTTGTGAGGATGTCTGTCAAGGTAGTGTAGTCAACTACAACCACTATCTTGTGAGGATGACTGTCAGGGTAGTGTATTCAACTACAACCACTATCTTGTGAGGATGTCTGTCAGGGTAGAGTAGTCAACTACCACCACTAGCTTGTGAGGTTGTCTGTCAGATTAGTGTAGTCAACTACCATTACCAGCTTGTGAGGATGTCTGTCATGTTACTATAGTCAACTACCACCAATAGCTTGTGAGGATGTCTGTCAGGTTATTGTAGTCAACCACGACTAGCTCGTGAGGATGTCTGTCAAGGTAGTATAGTCAACTACCACCACTAGCTTGAGAGGATGTCTGCCAGGGTAGTGTAGTCAACTACCACCATTAGCTTGTGAGGATATCTGCAAGGGTAGTATAGTCAACTACCACCACTAATTTGTGAGGATGTCTGTCAGGGTAGTGTTGTCAACTACCATTACTAGATTGTGAGGATGTCTGCCAGGGTAGAGTAGTGACCTACCACCACTAACTTGTGAGGATGTTTGCCACGGGTAGTGTAGTCAACTACAACCGTAGCTTGTGAGGATGTCTGACAGGGTAGTGTAGTGAACTACCACCACTAGCTTGTGAGGATGTCTGTCAGGATAGTGTAGTCAACTACCATCACCAGCTTGTGAGGATGTCTGTCATGGTAGTATAGTCAACATTACCACTAGCTTGTGTGGATGTCTGTCAGGGTAGTGTAGTCAACTACCACCACTAGCTTGTGAGGATGTCTGTCAGGGTAGTGTAGTCAACTACCACCACTAGCTGGTGAGGATGACTCAGGGTAGTGTAGTCAACTACCACCACTAGCTTGTGAGGATGTCTGTCAGGGTAGTGTAGTCAACTACCACCACTAGCTTGTGAGGATGTCTGTCAGGTTAGTGTAGTCAACCACGACTAGCTCGTCAGGATGTCTGTCAAGGTAGTATAGTCAACTACCACCACTAGCTTGAGAGGATGTCTGCCAGGATAGAGTAGTCAACTACCACCACTAGCTTGTGAGGTTGACTGTAAGGGTAGTGTAGTCAACTACCACCACTAGCTTGTGAGGATGTCTGTCAGGGTAGTGTAGTCAACTACCACCACTAGCTTGTGAGGATGTCTGCCAGGGTAGTGTAGTCAACTACCACCATTAGCTTGTGAGGATGTCTGCCAGGGTAGTGTAGTCAACTACCACCACTAGCTTGTGAGGATGTCTGGCAGGGTAGTGTAGTCAATTATCCACCATTAGCTTGTGAGGATGTCTGCCAGGGTAGTATAGTCAACTACCACCACTAGTTTGTGAGGATGTCTGTCAGGGTAGTGTTGTCAACTACCACTACTAGATTGTGAGGATGTCTGCCAGGGTAGTGTAGTGACCTACCACCACTAGCTTATGAGGATGTTTGCCAGGGGTAGTGTAGTCAACTACCACCACTACCTTGTGAAGATGTCTGCCATGGTAGTGTAGTCAACTACCATCACTAGCTTGTGACGATGTCTGTAAGGGTAGTATAGTCAACTACCACCACTAGCTTGTGAGGATATCTGCCAGGGTAGTGTAGTTTACTACCACCACTAGCTTGTGAGGATGACTGTCAGGGTAATGTAGTAATCTACCACCACTAGCTTGTGAGGATGTCTGTCAGGGTAATATAGTCAACTACCACCACTAACTTGTGAGGATGTCTGTCAGGGTAGTATAGTCAACTACCACCACTAGCTTGTGAGGATGTCTGTCAGGGTAGTATAGTCAACTACCACCACTAGTTTGTGAGGATGTCTGTCAGGGTAGTGTAGTCAACTATCACCACTATCTTGTGAGGATGACTGTCAGGGTAGTGTAGTCAACTACTACCACTAGCTTGTGAGGATGTCTGTCAGGGCAGTGTAGTCAACTACCACCACTAGCTTGTGAGGATGTCTTTCAGGGTAGTGTAGTCAACTACCACCACTATCTTGTGAGGATGACTGTCAGGGTAGTGTAGTCAACTACCACCACTATCTTGTGAGGATGACTGTCAGGCTAGTGTAGTCAACTACAACCACTATCTTGTGAGGATGACTGTCAGGGTAGTGTAGTCAACTACAACCACTACCTTGTGAGGATGTCTGTCAAGGTAGTGTAGTCAACTACAACCACTATCTTGTGAGGATGACTGTCAGGGTAGTGTATTCAACTACAACCACTATCTTGTGAGGATGTCTGTCAGGGTAGAGTAGTCAACTACCACCACTAGCTTGTGAGGTTGTCTGTCAGATTAGTGTAGTCAACTACCATTACCAGCTTGTGAGGATGTCTGTCATGTTACTATAGTCAACTACCACCAATAGCTTGTGAGGATGTCTGTCAGGTTATTGTAGTCAACCACGACTAGCTCGTGAGGATGTCTGTCAAGGTAGTATAGTCAACTACCACCACTAGCTTGAGAGGATGTCTGCCAGGGTAGTGTAGTCAACTACCACCATTAGCTTGTGAGGATGTCTGCAAGGGTAGTATAGTCAACTACCACCACTAATTTGTGAGGATGTCTGTAAGGGTAGTGTTGTCAACTACCATTACTAGATTGTGAGGATGTCTGCCAGGGTAGTGTAGTGACCTACCACCACTAGCTTGTGAGGATGTTTGCCACGGGTAGTGTAGTCAACTACAACCGTAGCTTGTGAGGATGTCTGACAGGGTAGTGTAGTGAACTACCACCACTAGCTTGTGGGGATGTCTGCCAGGGTAGTGTAGTCAACTATCACCACTAGCTTTTGAGGATGTCTGCCAGGGTAGTGTAGTCAACTACCACCACTAGCTTGTGTGGATGTCTGTCAGGGTAGTGTAGTCAACTACCATCACTAGCTTGTGAGGATGTCTGCCAGGGTAGTGTAATCAACTACCATCACTAGCTTGTGAGGATGTCTGCCAGGGTAGTGTAGTCAACTACTACCACTAGCTTGTGAGGATGTTTGTCAGGGTAGTGTATTCAACTACTACCACTAGCTTGTGAGGATGTCTGCCAGGGTAGTGTAGTCAACTACTACCACTAGCTTGTGAGGATGTTTGTCAGGGTAGTGTAGTCAACTACTACCACTAGCTTGTGAGGATGTCTGTCAGGGTAATGTAGTCAACTTACCACCACTAGCTTGTGAAGATGTATGTCAGGGTAGTGTAGTCAACTTACCTCCACTAGCTTGTGAGGATGTCTGTCAGGGTAGTGTAGTCAACTTACCACCAGTAGCTTGTGAGGATGTCTGTCAGGGTAGTGTAGTTAACTACTACCACTAGCTTGTGAGGATGTCTGTCAGGGTAGTGTAGTCAACTACCACCATTAGCTTGTGAGGATGTCTGCCAGGGTAGTATAGTCAACTACCACCACTAGTTTGTGAGGATGTCTGTCAGGGTATTGTTGTCAACTACCACTACTAGATTGTGAGGATGTCTGCCAGGGTAGTGTAGTGACCTACCACCACTAGCTTGTGAGGATGTTTGCCACGGGTAGTGTAGTCAACTACAACCGTAGCTTGTGAGGATGTCTGCCAGGGTAGTGTAGTCAACTACCATCACTAGCTTGTGAGGACGTCTATCAGGGTAGTGTAGTCAACTTCCACCACTAGCTTGTGAGGATGTGTGCCAGGGGTAGTTTAGTCAACTACAACCATTAGCTTGTGAGGATGTCTGTCAGGGTAGTGTAGACAACTACGATCACTAGCTTGTGAGGATGTCTGTCAGGGTAGTGTAGTCAACTACCATCACTAGCTTGTAAGGATGTCTGTCAGGGTAGTTTAGTCTACTAGCATCACAAGCTTGCGAGGATGTCTGCCAGGGTAGTGTAGTCACCTACCACCACTAGCTTGTGAGGATGTCTGCCAGGGTAGTGTAGTCAACTACCACCACTAGCTTGTGGGGATGTCTGCCAGGGTAGTGTAGTCAACTACCACCACTAGCTTGTGAGGATGTCTGCCAGGGTAGTGTAGTCAACTACCACCACTAGCTTGTGTGGATGTCTGTCAGGGTAGTGTAGTCAACTACCATCACTAGCTTGTGAGGATGTCTGCCAGGGAAGTGTAGTCAACTACCATCACTAGCTTGTGAGGATGTCTGCCAGGGTAGTGTAGTCAACTACCATCACTAGCTTGTGAGGATGTCTGCCAGGGTAGTGTAGTCAACTACTACCACTAGCTTGTGAGGATGTTTGTCAGGGTAGTGTAGTCAACTGCTACCACTAGCTTGTGAGGATGTCTGTCAGGGTAGTGTAGTCAACTTACCACCACTAGCTTGTGAAGATGTATGTCAGGGTAGTGTAATCAACTTACCTCCACTAGCTTGTGAGGATGTCTGTCAGGGTAGTGTAGTCAACTTACCACCAGTAGCTTGTGAGGATGTCTGTCAGGGTAGTGTAGTTAACTACTACCACTAGCTTGTGAGGAAGTCTGTCAGGGTAGTGTAGTCAACTTACCACCACTAGCTTGTGAAGATGTATGTCAGGGTAGTGTAGTCAACTTACCTCCACTAGCTTGTGAGGATGTCTGTCAGGGTAGTGTAGTCAACTTACCACCAGTAGCTTGTGAGTATGTCTGTCAGGGTAGTGTAGTTAACTACTACCTCTAGCTTGTGAGGATGTCTGTCAAGGTAGTGTAGTCAACTACTACCACTAACTTGTGAGGATGTCTGTCAGGATAGTGTAGTCAACTACCATCACCAGCTTGTGAGGATGTCTGTCATGGTAGTATAGTCAACATTACCACTAGCTTGTGTGGATGTCTGTCAGGGTAGTGTAGTCAACTACCACCACTAGCTTGTGAGGATGTCTGTCAGGGTAGTGTAGTCAACTACCACCACTAGCTGGTGAGGATGACTCAGGGTAGTGTAGTCAACTACCACCACTAGCTTGTGAGGATGTCTGTCAGGGTAGTGTAGTCAACTACCACCACTAGCTTGTGAGGATGTCTGTCAGGTTAGTGTAGTCAACCACGACTAGCTCGTCAGGATGTCTGTCAAGGTAGTATAGTCAACTACCACCACTAGCTTGAGAGGATGTCTGCCAGGGTAGAGTAGTCAACTACCACCACTAGCTTGTGAGGTTGACTGTAAGGGTAGTGTAGTCAACTACCACCACTAGATTGTGAGGATGTCTGTCAGGGTAGTGTAGTCAACTACCACCATTAGCTTGTGAGGATGTCTGCCAGGGTAGTGTAGTCAACTACCACCACTAGCTTGTGAGGATGTCTGGCAGGGTAGTGTAGTCAACTACCACCATTAGCTTGTGAGGATGTCTGCCAGGGTAGTATAGTCAACTACCACCACTAGTTTGTGAGGATGTCTGTCAGGGTAGTGTTGTCAACTACCACTACTAGATTGTGAGGATGTCTGCCAGGGTAGTGTAGTGACCTACCACCACTAGCTTATGAGGATGTTTGCCAGGGGTAGTGTAGTCAACTACCACCACTACCTTGTGAAGATGTCTGCCAGGGTAGTGTATTCAACTACCATCACTAACTTGTGACGATGTCTGTAAGGGTAGTATAGTCAACTACCACCACTAGCTTGTGAGGATATCTGCCAGGGTAGTGTAGTTTACTACCACCACTAGCTTGTGAGGATGACTGTCAGGGTAATGTAGTAATCTACCACCACTAGCTTGTGAGGATGTCTGTCAGGGTAATATAGTCAACTACCACCACTAACTTGTGAGGATGTCTGTCAGGGTAGTATAGTCAACTACCACCACTAGCTTGTGAGGATGTCTGTCAGGGTAGTATAGTCAACTACCACCACTAGTTTGTGAGGATGTCTGTCAGGGTAGTGTAGTCAACTACCACCACTATCTTGTGAGAATGACTGTCAGGGTAGTGTAGTCAACTACTACCACTAGCTTGTGAGGATGTCTGTCAGGGTAGTGTAGTCAACTACCACCACTAGCTTGTGACGATGTCTGTCAGGGTAGTGTAGTCAACTACCACCACTATCTTGTGAGGATGACTGTCAGGGTAGTGTAGTCAACTACCACCACTATCTTGTGACGATGACTGTCAGGCTAGTGTAGTCAACTACAACCACTATCTTGTGAGGATGACTGTCAGGGTAGTGTAGTCAACTACAACCACTACCTTGTGAGGATGTCTGTCAAGGTAGTGTAGTCAACTACAACCACTATCTTGTGAGGATGACTGTCAGGGTAGTGTATTCAACTACAACCACTATCTTGTGAGGATGTCTGTCAGGGTAGAGTAGTCAACTACCACCACTAGCTTGTGAGGTTGTCTGTCAGATTAGTGTAGTCAACTACCATTACCAGCTTGTGAGGATGTCTGTCATGTTACTATAGTCAACTACCACCAATAGCTTGTGAGGATGTCTTCAGGTTATTGTATTCAACCACGAGTAGCTCGTGAGGATGTCTGTCAAGGTAGTATAGTCAACTACCACCACTAGCTTGAGAGGATGTCTGCCAGGGTAGTGTAGTCAACTACCACCATTAGCTTGTGAGGATGTCTGCCAGGGTAGTATAGTCAACTACCACCACTAATTTGTGAGGATGTCTGTCAGGGTAGTGTTGTCAACTACCATTACTAGATTGTGAGAATGTCTGCCAGGGTAGTGTAGTGACCTACCACCACTAGCTTGTGAGGATGTTTGCCACGGGTAGTGTAGTCAACTACAACCGTAGCTTGTGAGGATGTCTGACAGGGTAGTGTAGTCAACTACCATCACTAGCTTGTGAGGATGTCTGCCAGGGTAGTGTAGTCAACTACCATCACTAGCTTGTGAGGATGTCTGCCAGGGTAGTGTAGTCAACTACTACCACTAGCTTGTGAGGATGTTTGTCACGGTAGTGTAGTCAACTGCTACCACTAGCTTGTGAGGATGTATGTCAGGGTAGTGTAGTCAACTTACCACCACTAGCTTGTGAAGATGTATGTCAGGGTAGTGTAATCAACTTACCTCCACTAGCTTGTGAGGATGTCTGTCAGGGTAGTGTAGTCAACTTACCACCAGTAGCTTGTGAAGATGTATGTCAGGGTAGTGTAGTCAACTTACCTCCACTAGCTTGTGAGGATGTCTGTCAGGGTAGTGTAGTCAACTTACCACCAGTACCTTGTGAGGATGTCTGTCAGGGTAGTGTAGTTAACTACTACCACTAGCTTGTGAGGATGTCTGTCAGGGTAGTGTAGTCAACTACCACCATTAGCTTGTGAGGATGTCTGCCAGGGTAGTATAGTCAACTACCACCACTAGTTTGTGAGGATGTCTGTCAGGGTAGTGTTGTCAACTACCACTACTAGATTGTGAGGATGTCTGCCAGGGTAGTGTAGTGACCTACCACCACTAGCTTGTGAGGATGTTTGCCACGGGTAGTGTAGTCAACTACAACCGTAGCTTGTGAGGATGTCTGCCAGGGTAGTGTAGTCAACTACCATCACTAGCTTGTGAGGACGTCTATCAGGGTAGTGTAGTCAACTTCCACCACTAGCTTGTGAGGATGTGTGCCAGGGGTAGTTTAGTCAACTACAACCATTAGCTTGTGAGGATGTCTGTCAGGGTAGTGTAGACAACTACGATCACTAGCTTGTGAGGATGTCTGTCAGGGTAGTGTAGTCAACTACCATCACTAGCTTGTAAGGATGTCTGTCAGGGTAGTTTAGTCTACTAGCATCACAAGCTTGCGAGGATGTCTGCCAGGGTAGTGTAGTCACCTACCACCACTAGCTTGTGAGGATGTCTGCCAGGGTAGTGTAGTCAACTACCACCACTAGCTTGTGGGGATGTCTGCCAGGGTAGTGTAGTCAACTACCACCACTAGCTTGTGAGGATGTCTGCCAGGGTAGTGTAGTCAACTACCACCACTAGCTTGTGTGGATGTCTGTCAGGGTAGTGTAGTCAACTACCATCACTAGCTTGTGAGGATGTCTGCCAGGGTAGTGTAGTCAACTACCATCACTAGCTTGTGAGGATGTCTGCCAGGGTGGTGTAGTCAACTACCATCACTAGCTTGTGAGGATGTCTGCCAGGGTAGTGTAGTCAACTACTACCACTAGCTTGTGAGGATGTTTGTCAGGGTAGTGTAGTCAACTGCTACCACTAGCTTGTGAGGATGTCTGTCAGGGTAGTGTAGTCAACTTACCACCACTAGCTTGTGAAGATGTATGTCAGGGTAGTGTAATCAACTTACCTCCACTAGCTTGTGAGGATGTCTGTCAGGGTAGTGTAGTCAACTTACCACCAGTAGCTTGTGAGGATGTCTGTCAGGGTAGTGTAGTTAACTACTACCACTAGCTTGTGAGGAAGTCTGTCAGGGTAGTGTAGTCAACTTACCACCACTAGCTTGTGAAGATGTATGTCAGGGTAGTGTAGTCAACTTACCTCCACTAGCTTGTGAGGATGTCTGTCAGGGTAGTGTAGTCAACTTACCACCAGTAGCTTGTGAGTATGTCTGTCAGGGTAGTGTAGTTAACTACTACCTCTAGCTTGTGAGGATGTCTGTCAAGGTAGTGTAGTCAACTACTACCACTAACTTGTGAGGATGTCTGTCAGGATAGTGTAGTCAACTACCATCACCAGCTTGTGAGGAGCTTGTGTCAACATTACCACTAGCTTGTGTGGATGTCTGTCAGGGTAGTGTAGTCAACTACCACCACTAGCTTGTGAGGATGTCTGTCAGGGTAGTGTAGTCAACTACCACCACTAGCTGGTGAGGATGACTCAGGGTAGTGTAGTCAACTACCACCACTAGCTTGTGAGGATGTCTGTCAGGGTAGTGTAGTCAACTACCACCTCTAGCTTGTGAGGATGTCTGTCAGGTTAGTGTAGTCAACCACGACTAGCTCGTCAGGATGTCTGTCAAGGTAGTATAGTCAACTACCACCACTAGCTTGAGAGGATGTCTGCCAGGGTAGAGTAGTCAACTACCACCACTAGCTTGTGAGGTTGACTGTAAGGGTAGTGTAGTCAACTACCACCACTAGATTGTGAGGATGTCTGTCAGGGTAGTGTAGTCAACTACCACCATTAGCTTGTGAGGATGTCTGCCAGGGTAGTGTAGTCAACTACCACCACTAGCTTGTGAGGATGTCTGGCAGGGTAGTGTAGTCAACTACCACCATTAGCTTGTGAGGATGTCTGCCAGGGTAGTATAGTCAACTACCACCACTAGTTTGTGAGGATGTCTGTCAGGGTAGTGTTGTCAACTACCACTACTAGATTGTGAGGATGTCTGCCAGGGTAGTGTAGTGACCTACCACCACTAGCTTATGAGGATGTTTGCCAGGGGTAGTGTAGTCAACTACCACCACTACCTTGTGAAGATGTCTGCCAGGGTAGTGTAGTCAACTACCATCACTAACTTGTGACGATGTCTGTAAGGGTAGTATAGTCAACTACCACCACTAGCTTGTGAGGATATCTGCCAGGGTAGTGTAGTTTACTACCACCACTAGCTTGTGAGGATGACTGTCAGGGTAATGTAGTAATCTACCACCACTAGCTTGTGAGGATGTCTGTCAGGGTAATATAGTCAACTACCACCACTAACTTGTGAGGATGTCTGTCAGGGTAGTATAGTCAACTACCACCACTAGCTTGTGAGGATGTCTGTCAGGGTAGTATAGTCAACTACCACCACTAGTTTGTGAGGATGTCTGTCAGGGTAGTGTAGGCAACTACCACCACTATCTTGTGAGAATGACTGTCAGGGTAGTGTAGTCAACTACTACCACTAGCTTGTGAGGATGTCTGTCAGGGTAGTGTAGTCAACTACCACCACTAGCTTGTGAGGATGTCTGTCAGGGTAGTGTAGTCAACTACCACCACTATCTTGTGAGGATGACTGTCAGGGTAGTGTAGTCAACTACCACCACTATCTTGTGAGGATGACTGTCAGGCTAGTGTAGTCAACTACAACCACTATCTTGTGAGGATGACTGTCAGGGTAGTGTAGTCAACTACAACCACTACCTTGTGAGGATGTCTGTCAAGGTAGTGTAGTCAACTACAACCACTATCTTGTGAGGATGACTGTCAGGGTAGTGTATTCAACTACAACCACTATCTTGTGAGGATGTCTGTCAGGGTAGAGTAGTCAACTACCACCACTAGCTTGTGAGGTTGTCTGTCAGATTAGTGTAGTCAACTACCATTACCAGCTTGTGAGGATGTCTGTCATGTTACTATAGTCAACTACCACCAATAGCTTGTGAGGATGTCTTCAGGTTATTGTATTCAACCACGAGTAGCTCGTGAGGATGTCTGTCAAGGTAGTATAGTCAACTACCACCACTAGCTTGAGAGGATGTCTGCCAGGGTAGTGTAGTCAACTACCACCATTAGCTTGTGAGGATGTCTGCCAGGGTAGTATAGTCAACTACCACCACTAATTTGTGAGGATGTCTGTCAGGGTAGTGTTGTCAACTACCATTACTAGATTGTGAGAATGTCTGCCAGGGTAGTGTAGTGACCTACCACCACTAGCTTGTGAGGATGTTTGCCACGGGTAGTGTAGTCAACTACAACCGTAGCTTGTGAGGATGTCTGACAGGGTAGTGTAGTCAACTACCATCACTAGCTTGTGAGGATGTCTGCCAGGGTAGTGTAGTCAACTACCATCACTAGCTTGTGAGGATGTCTGCCAGGGTAGTGTAGTCAACTACTACCACTAGCTTGTGAGGATGTTTGTCAGGGTAGTGTAGTCAACTGCTACCACTAGCTTGTGAGGATGTCTGTCAGGGTAGTGTAGTCAACTTACCACCACTAGCTTGTGAAGATGTATGTCAGGGTAGTGTAATCAACTTACCTCCACTAGCTTGTGAGGATGTCTGTCAGGGTAGTGTAGTCAACTTACCACCAGTAGCTTGTGAGGATGTCTGTCAGGGTAGTGTAGTTAACTACTACCACTAGCTTGTGAGGAAGTCTGTCAGGGTAGTGTAGTCAACTTACCACCACTAGCTTGTGAAGATGTATGTCAGGGTAGTGTAGTCAACTTACCTCCACTAGCTTGTGAGGATGTCTGTCAGGGTAGTGTAGTCAACTTACCACCAGTAGCTTGTGAGTATGTCTGTCAGGGTAGTGTAGTTAACTACTACCACTAGCTTGTGAGGATGTCTGTCAAGGTAGTGTAGTCAACTACTACCACTAACTTGTGAGGATGTCTGTCAGGGTAGTGTAGTCAACTTACCACCACTAGCTTGTGAGGATGTCTGTCAGGGTAGTGTAGTCAACTACTACCACTAGCTTGTGAGGATGTCTGTCAGGGTAGTGTAGTTAACTTACCACCACTGGCTTGTGAGGATGTCTGTCAGGGTAGTGTAGTCAACTACTACCACTAGTTTGTGAGGATGTCTGTCAGGGGTATTGTAGTTAACTTACCACCACTGGCTAGTGAGGATGTCTGTCAGAGTAGTGTAGTCAACTATGACCACTAGTTTGTGAGGATGTCTGTCAGGGGTATTGTAGTCAACTAACCACTACTAGCTTGTGGGGATGTCTGTCAGGGTAGTGTAGTCAACTTACCACCACTAGCTTGTGAGGATGTCTGTCAAGGGTAGTAGTCAACTTACCACCACTAGCTTGTGGGGATGTCTGTCAGGGTAGTGTAGTCAACTTACCACCACTAGCTTGTGGGGATGTCTGTCAGGGGTAGTGTAGTCAACTTACCACCACTAGCTTGTGAGGATGTCTGTCAGGGTAGTGTAGTCAACTTACCACCACTAGCTTGTGAAGATGTATTTCAGGGTAGTGTAGTCAACTTACCTCCACTAGCTTGTGAGGATGTCTGTCAGGGTAGTGTAGTCAACTTACCACCAGTAGCTTGTGAGGATGTCTGTCAGGGTAGTGTAGTTAACTACTACCACTAGCTTGTGAGGATGTCTGTCAGGGTAGTGTAGTCAACTACTACCACTAGCTTGTGAGGATGTCTGTCAGGGTAGTGTAGTCAACTACTACCACAAGCTTGTGAGGATGTCTGTCAGGGTAGTGTAGTCAACTTACCACCACTGGCTTGTGAGGATGTCTGTCAGGTTAGTGTAGTCAACTTACCACCACTAGCTTGTGAGGATGTCTGTCAGGGTAGTGTAATCAACTTACCACCACTAGCTTGTGAGGATGTCTGTCAGGGTAGTGTAGTCAACTTACCACCACTAGCTTGTGAGGATGTCTGTCAGTGTAGTGTAGTCAACTACCACCACTAGCTTGTGAGGTTGTCTGTCAGGGTAGTGTAGTCAACTACCACCACCAGCTTGTGAGGATGTCTGCCAGGGTAGTGTAGTCAACTACCACCACTAGATTGTGAGGATGTCTGCCAGGGTAGTGTAGTCAACTACAACCACTAGATTGTGAGGATGTCTGCCAGGGTAGTGTAGTCAACTACCACCATTAGCTTGTGAGGATGTCTGTCAGGGTAGTGTAGTCAACTACCACCACTAGATTGTGAGGATGTCTGCCACGGTAGTGTAGTCAACTATCACCACTAGCTTGTGAGGATGTATGTCAGGGTAGTGTAGTCAACTACCACCACTAGCTTGTGAGGATGTCTGTCAGTGTAGTGTAGTCAACTACCACCACTAGCTTGTGAGGTTGTCTGTCAGGGTAGTGTAGTCAACTACCACCACTAGCTTGTGAGGATGTCTGCCAGGGTAGTGTAGTCAACTACCACCACTAGCTTGTGAGGATGTCTGTCAGGGTAGTGTAGTCTACTACCATCACTAGCTTGTGAGGATGTCTGTCAGGGTAGTGTAGCCAACTACCATCACTACATTGTGAAGATGTCTGCCAGGGTAGTGTAGTCAATTACAACCACTAGATTGTGAGGATGTCTGCCAGGGTAGTGTAGTCAACTACCACCACTAGCTAGTGAGGATGTCTGTCAGGGTAGTGTAGTCAACTACCACCATTAGATTGTGAGGATGTCTGCCACGGTAATGTAGACAACTACCACCCCTAGCTTGTGAGGATGTATGTCAGGGTAGTGTAGTCAACTACCACCACTAGCTTGTGAGGATGTCTGTCAGTGTAGTGTAGTCAACTACCACCACTAGCTTGTCAGGTTGTCTGTCAGGGTAGTGTAGTCAACTACCACCACTAGCTTGTGAGGATGTCTGACAGGGTAGTGTAGTCAACTACCACCACTAGTTGGTGAGGATGACTCAGGGTAGTGTAGTCAACTACCACCACTAGCTTGTGAGGATAGCTGTCAGGGTAGTGTAGTCAACTACCACCACTAGCTTGTGAGGATGTCTGTCAGGATAGTGTAGTCAACTACCATCACCAGCTTGTGAGGATGTCTGTCATGGTAGTATAATCAACATTACCACTAGCTTGTGTGGATGTCTGTCAGGGTAGTGTAGTCAACTACCACCACTAGCTTGTGAGGATGTCTGCCAGGGTAGTGTAGTCAACTACCACCACTAGCTGGTGAGGATGACTCAGGGTAGTGTAGTTAACTACCACCACTAGCTTGTGAGGATGTCTGTCAGGGTAGTTTAGTCAACTACCACCACTAGCTTGTTAGGATGTCTGTCAGGGTAGTGTAGTCAACTACCATCACCAGCTTGTGAGGATGTCTGTCATGGTAGTATAGTCAACTACCACCACTAGCTTGTGAGGAAATCTGCCAGGGTAGTGTAGTCAACTACCACCACTAGCTGGTGAGGATGACTCGGGGTAGAGTAGTCAACTACCACCACTAGCTTGTGAGGATGTCTGTCAGGGTAGTGTAGTAAAACTACCACCACTTGCTTGTGAGGATGTCTGTCAGGGTAGTGTAGTCAACTACCACCATTAGCTTGTGAGGATGTCTGTCAGGGTAGTGTAGTCTACTACCATCACTAGCTTGTGAGGATGTCTGTCAGGGTAGTGTAGCCAACTACCATCACTACATTGTGAGGATGTCTGCCAGGGTAGTGTAGTCAACTACAACCACTAGATTGTGAGGATGTCTGCCAGGGTAGTGTAGTCAACTACCACCACTAGCTTGTGAGGTTGTCTGTCAGGGTAGTGTAGTCAACTACCACCACTAGCTTGTGAGGATGTCTGACAGGGTAGTGTAGTCAACTACCACCACTAGCTGGTGAGGATGACTCAGGGTAGTGTAGTCAACTACCACCACTAGCTTGTGAGGATGGCTGTCAGAGTAGTGTAGTCAACTACCACCACTAGCTTGTGAGGATGTCTGTCAGGATAGTGTAGTCATCTACCATCACCAGCTTGTGAGGATGTCTGTCATGGTAGTATAATCAACATTACCACTAGCTTGTGTGGATGTCTGTCAGGGTAGTGTAGTCAACTACCACCACTAGCTTGTGAGGATGTCTGCCAGGGTAGTGTAGTCAACTACCACCACTAGCTGGTGAGGATGACTCAGGGTAGTGTAGTCAACTACCACCACTAGCTTGTGAGGATGTCTGTCAGGGTAGTTTAGTCAACTACCACCACTAGCTTGTGAGGATGTCTGTCAGCGTAGTGTAGTCAACTACCATCACCAGCTTGTGAGGATGTCTGTCATGGTAGTATAGTCAACTACCACCACTAGCTTGTGAGGAAATCTGCCAGGGTAGTGTAGTCAACTACCACCACTAGCTGGTGAGGATGACTCGGGGTAGAGTAGTCAACTACCACCACTAGCTTGTGAGGATGTCTGTCAGGGTAGTGTAGTCAACTACCACCACTTGCTTGTGAGGATGTCTGTCAGGGTAGTGTAGTCAACTACCACCATTAGCTTGTGAGGATGTCTGTCAGGGTAGTGTAGTCTACTACCATCACTAGCTTGTGAGGATGTCTGTCAGGGTAGTGTAGCCAACTACCATCACTACATTGTGAGGATGTCTGCCAGGGTAGTGTAGTCAACTACAACCACTAGATTGTGAGGATGTCTGCCAGGGTAGTGTAGTCAACTACCACCACTAGCTTGTGAGGATGTCTGTCAGGGTAGTGTAGTCAACTACCACCATTAGATTGTGAGGATGTCTGCCACGGTAGTGTAGTCAACTACCACCACTAGCTTGTGAGGATGTCTGTCAGGGTAGTGTAGTCAACTACCACCACTAGCTTGTGAGGATGTCTGTCAGGGTAGTGTAGTCAACTACCACCACTAGCTTGTGAGGATGTCTGTCAGGGTAGTGTAGTCAACTACCACCACTAGCTTGTGAGGATGTCTTCAGGGTAGTGTAGTCAACTACCACCACTAGCTTGTGAGGATGGTCAGGGTAGTGTAGTCAACTACCACCACTAGCTTGTGAGGATGTCTGTCAGGGTAGTGTAGTCAACTACCATCACCAGCTTGTGAGGATGTCTGTCATGGTAGTATAGTCAACATTACCACTAGCTTGTGTGGATGTCTGTCAGGGTAGTGTAGTCAACTACCACCACTAGCTTGTGAGGATGTCTGCCAGGGTAGTGTAGTCAACTACCACCACTAGCTGGTGAGGATGACTCAGGGTAGTGAAGTCAACTACCACCACTAGCTTGTGAGGATGTCTGTCAGGGTAGTTTAGTCAACTACTACCACTAGCTTGTGAGGATGTCTGTCAGGGTAGTGTAGTCAACTACCATCACCAGCTTGTGAGGATATCTGTCATGGTAGTATAGTCAACATTACCACTAGCTTGTGTGGATGTCTGTCAGGGTAGTGTAGTCAACTACCACCACTAGCTTGTGATGATGTCTGCCAGGGTAGTGTATTCAACTACCACCACTTGCTTGTGAGGATGTCTGTCAGTGTAGTGTAGTCAACTACCACCACTAGCTTGTGAGGTTGTCTGTCAGGGTAGTGTAGTCAACTACCACCACTAGCTTGTGAGGATGTCTGCCAGGGTAGTGTAGTCAACTACCACCACTAGCTGGTGAGGATGACTCAGGGTAGTGTAGTCAACTACCACCACTAGCTTGTGAGGATGGCTGTCAGGGTAGTGTAGTCAACTACCACCACTAGCTTGTGAGGATGTCTGTCAGGGTAGTGTAGTCAACTACCACCACTAGATTGTGAGGATGTCTGCCACGGTAGTGTAGTCAACTACCACCCCTAGCTTGTGAGGATGTATGTCAGGGTAGTGTAGTCAACTACCACCACTAGCTTGTGAGGATGTCTGTCAGTGTAGTGTAGTCAACTACCACCACTAGCTTGTGAGGTTGTCTGTCAGGGTAGTGTAGTCAACTACCACCACTAGCTTGTGAGGATGTCTGCCAGGGTAGTGTAGTCAACTACCACCACTAGCTTGTGAGGATGTCTGTCAGGGTAGTGTAGTCTACTACCATCACTAGCTTGTGAGGATGTCTGTCAGGGTAGTGTAGCCAACTACCATCACTACATTGTGAGGATGTCTGCCAGGGTAGTGTAGTCAACTACAACCACTAGATTGTGAGGATGTCTGCCAGGGTAGTGTAGTCAACTACCACCACTAGCTAGTGAGGATGTCTGTCAGGGTAGTGTAGTCAACTACCACCATTAGATTGTGAGGATGTCTGCCACTGTAGTGTAGACAACTACCACCCCTAGCTTGTGAGGATGTATGTCAGGGTAGTGTAGTCAACTACCACCACTAGCTTGTGAGGATGTCTGTCAGTGTAGTGTAGTCAACTACCACCACTAGCTTGTGAGGTTGTCTGTCAGGGTAGTGTAGTCAACTACCACCACTAGCTTGTGAGGATGTCTGCCAGGGTAGTGTAGTCAACTACCACCACTAGCTGGTGAGGATGACTCAGGGTAGTGTAGTCAACTACCACCACTTGCTTGTGAGGATGGCTGTCAGGGTAGTGTAGTCAACTACCACCACTAGCTTGTGAGGATGTCTGTCAGGATAGTGTAGTCAACTACCATCACCAGCTTGTGAGGATGTCTGTCATGGTAGTATAGTCAACATTACCACTAGCTTGTGTGGATGTCTGTCAGGGTAGTGTAGTCAACTACCACCACTAGCTTGTGAGGATGTCTGCCAGGGTAGTGTAGTCAACTACCACCACTAGCTGGTGAGGATGACTCAGGGTAGTGTAGTCAACTACCACCACTAGCTTGTGAGGATGTCTGTCAGGGTAGTGTAGTCAACTACCACCACTAGCTTGTGAGGATGTCTGTCAGGTTAGTGTAGTCAACCACGACTAGCTCGTCAGGATGTCTGTCAAGGTAGTATAGTCAACTACCACCACTAGCTTGAGAGGATGTCTGCCAGGATAGAGTAGTCAACTACCACCACTAGCTTGTGAGGTTGACTGTAAGGGTAGTGTAGTCAACTACCACCACTAGCTTGTGAGGATGTCTGTCAGGGTAGTGTAGTCAACTACCACCACTAGCTTGTGAGGATGTCTGCCAGGGTAGTGTAGTCAACTACCACCATTAGCTTGTGAGGATGTCTGCCAGGGTAGTGTAGTCAACTACCACCACTAGCTTGTGAGGATGTCTGGCAGGGTAGTGTAGTCAATTATCCACCATTAGCTTGTGAGGATGTCTGCCAGGGTAGTATAGTCAACTACCACCACTAGTTTGTGAGGATGTCTGTCAGGGTAGTGTTGTCAACTACCACTACTAGATTGTGAGGATGTCTGCCAGGGTAGTGTAGTGACCTACCACCACTAGCTTATGAGGATGTTTGCCAGGGGTAGTGTAGTCAACTACCACCACTACCTTGTGAAGATGTCTGCCATGGTAGTGTAGTCAACTACCATCACTATCTTGTGACGATGTCTGTAAGGGTAGTATAGTCAACTACCACCACTAGCTTGTGAGGATATCTGCCAGGGTAGTGTAGTTTACTACCACCACTAGCTTGTGAGGATGACTGTCAGGGTAATGTAGTAATCTACCACCACTAGCTTGTGAGGATGTCTGTCAGGGTAATATAGTCAACTACCACCACTAACTTGTGAGGATGTCTGTCAGGGTAGTATAGTCAACTACCACCACTAGCTTGTGAGGATGTCTGTCAGGGTAGTATAGTCAACTACCACCACTAGTTTGTGAGGATGTCTGTCAGGGTAGTGTAGTCAACTATCACCACTATCTTGTGAGGATGACTGTCAGGGTAGTGTAGTCAACTACTACCACTAGCTTGTGAGGATGTCTGTCAGGGCAGTGTAGTCAACTACCACCACTAGCTTGTGAGGATGTCTGTCAGGGTAGTGTAGTCAACTACCACCACTATCTTGTGAGGATGACTGTCAGGGTAGTGTAGTCAACTACCACCACTATCTTGTGAGGATGACTGTCAGGCTAGTGTAGTCAACTACAACCACTATCTTGTGAGGATGACTGTCAGGGTAGTGTAGTCAACTACAACCACTACCTTGTGAGGATGTCTGTCAAGGTAGTGTAGTCAACTACAACCACTATCTTGTGAGGATGACTGTCAGGGTAGTGTATTCAACTACAACCACTATCTTGTGAGGATGTCTGTCAGGGTAGAGTAGTCAACTACCACCACTAGCTTGTGAGGTTGTCTGTCAGATTAGTGTAGTCAACTACCATTACCAGCTTGTGAGGATGTCTGTCATGTTACTATAGTCAACTACCACCAATAGCTTGTGAGGATGTCTGTCAGGTTATTGTAGTCAACCACGACTAGCTCGTGAGGATGTCTGTCAAGGTAGTATAGTCAACTACCACCACTAGCTTGAGAGGATGTCTGCCAGGGTAGTGTAGTCAACTACCACCATTAGCTTGTGAGGATGTCTGCAAGGGTAGTATAGTCAACTACCACCACTAATTTGTGAGGATGTCTGTAAGGGTAGTGTTGTCAACTACCATTACTAGATTGTGAGGATGTCTGCCAGGGTAGTGTAGTGACCTACCACCACTAGATTGTGAGGATGTTTGCCACGGGTAGTGTAGTCAACTACAACCGTAGCTTGTGAGGATGTCTGACAGGGTAGTGTAGTGAACTACCACCACTAGCTTGTGGGGATGTCTGCCAGGGTAGTGTAGTCAACTATCACCACTAGCTTTTGAGGATGTCTGCCAGGGTAGTGTAGTCAACTACCACCACTAGATTGTGTGGATGTCTGTCAGGGTAGTGTAGTCAACTACCATCACTAGCTTGTGAGGATGTCTGCCAGGGTAGTGTAATCAACTACCATCACTAGCTTGTGAGGATGTCTGCCAGGGTAGTGTAGTCAACTACTACCACTAGCTTGTGAGGATGTTTGTCAGGGTAGTGTATTCAACTACTACCACTAGCTTGTGAGGATGTCTGCCAGGGTAGTGTAGTCAACTACTACCACTAGCTTGTGAGGATGTTTGTCAGGGTAGTGTAGTCAACTACTACCACTAGCTTGTGAGGATGTCTGTCAGGGTAATGTAGTCAACTTACCACCACTAGCTTGTGAAGATGTATGTCAGGGTAGTGTAGTCAACTTACCTCCACTAGCTTGTGAGGATGTCTGTCAGGGTAGTGTAGTCAACTTACCACCAGTAGCTTGTGAGGATGTCTGTCAGGGTAGTGTAGTTAACTACTACCACTAGCTTGTGAGGATGTCTGTCAGGGTAGTGTAGTCAACTACCACCATTAGCTTGTGAGGATGTCTGCCAGGGTAGTATAGTCAACTACCACCACTAGTTTGTGAGGATGTCTGTCAGGGTATTGTTGTCAACTACCACTACTAGATTGTGAGGATGTCTGCCAGGGTAGTGTAGTGACCTACCACCACTAGCTTGTGAGGATGTTTGCCACGGGTAGTGTAGTCAACTACAACCGTAGCTTGTGAGGATGTCTGCCAGGGTAGTGTAGTCAACTACCATCACTAGCTTGTGAGGACGTCTATCAGGGTAGTGTAGTCAACTTCCACCACTAGCTTGTGAGGATGTGTGCCAGGGGTAGTTTAGTCAACTACAACCATTAGCTTGTGAGGATGTCTGTCAGGGTAGTGTAGACAACTACGATCACTAGCTTGTGAGGATGTCTGTCAGGGTAGTGTAGTCAACTACCATCACTAGCTTGTAAGGATGTCTGTCAGGGTAGTTTAGTCTACTAGCATCACAAGCTTGCGAGGATGTCTGCCAGGGTAGTGTAGTCACCTACCACCACTAGCTTGTGAGGATGTCTGCCAGGGTAGTGTAGTCAACTACCACCACTAGCTTGTGGGGATGTCTGCCAGGGTAGTGTAGTCAACTACCACCACTAGCTTGTGAGGATGTCTGCCAGGGTAGTGTAGTCAACTACCACCACTAGCTTGTGTGGATGTCTGTCAGGGTAGTGTAGTCAACTACCATCACTAGCTTGTGAGGATGTCTGCCAGGGAAGTGTAGTCAACTACCATCACTAGCTTGTGAGGATGTCTGCCAGGGTAGTGTAGTCAACTACCATCACTAGCTTGTGAGGATGTCTGCCAGGGTAGTGTAGTCAACTACTACCACTAGCTTGTGAGGATGTTTGTCAGGGTAGTGTAGTCAACTGCTACCACTAGCTTGTGAGGATGTCTGTCAGGGTAGTGTAGTCAACTTACCACCACTAGCTTGTGAAGATGTATGTCAGGGTAGTGTAATCAACTTACCTCCACTAGCTTGTGAGGATGTCTGTCAGGGTAGTGTAGTCAACTTACCACCAGTAGCTTGTGAGGATGTCTGTCAGGGTAGTGTAGTTAACTACTACCACTAGCTTGTGAGGAAGTCTGTCAGGGTAGTGTAGTCAACTTACCACCACTAGCTTGTGAAGATGTATGTCAGGGTAGTGTAGTCAACTTACCTCCACTAGCTTGTGAGGATGTCTGTCAGGGTAGTGTAGTCAACTTACCACCAGTAGCTTGTGAGTATGTCTGTCAGGGTAGTGTAGTTAACTACTACCACTAGCTTGTGAGGATGTCTGTCAAGGTAGTGTAGTCAACTACTACCACTAACTTGTGAGGATGTCTGTCAGGGTAGTGTAGTCAACTTACCACCACTAGCTTGTGAGGATGTCTGTCAGGGTAGTGTAGTCAACTACTACCACTAGCTTGTGAGGATGTCTGTCAGGGTAGTGTAGTTATCTTACCACCACTGGCTTGTGAGGATGTCTGTCAGGGTAGTGTAGTCAACTACTACCACTAGTTTGTGAGGATGTCTGTCAGGGGTATTGTAGTTAACTTACCACCACTGGCTTGTGAGGATGTCTCTCAGAGTAGTGTAGTCATCTACTACCACTAGTTTGTGAGGATGTCTGTCAGGGGTATTGTAGTCAACTAACCACTACTAGCTTGTGGGGATGTCTGTCAGGGTAGTGTAGTCAACTTACCACCACTAGCTTGTGAGGATGTCTGTCAAGGGTAGTAGTCAACTTACCACCACTAGCTTGTGGGGATGTCTGTCAGGGTAGTGTAGTCAACTTACCACCAGTAGCTTGTGAGGATGTCTGTCAGGGTAGTGTAGTTAACTACTACCACTAGCTTGTGAGGATGTCTGTCAGGGTAGTGTAGTCAACTACCACCATTAGCTTGTGAGGATGTCTGCCAGGGTAGTATAGTCAACTACCACCACTAGTTTGTGAGGATGTCTGTCAGGGTAGTGTTGTCAACTACCACTACTAGATTGTGAGGATGTCTGCCAGGGTAGTGTAGTGACCTACCACCACTAGCTTGTGAGGATGTTTGCCACGGGTAGTGTAGTCAACTACAACCGTAGCTTGTGAGGATGTCTGCCAGGGTAGTGTAGTCAACTACCATCACTAGCTTGTGAGGACGTCTATCAGGGTAGTGTAGTCAACTTCCACCACTAGCTTGTGAGGATGTGTGCCAGGGGTAGTTTAGTCAACTACAACCATTAGCTTGTGAGGATGTCTGTCAGGGTAGTGTAGACAACTACGATCACTAGCTTGTGAGGATGTCTGTCAGGGTAGTGTAGTCAACTACCATCACTAGCTTGTAAGGATGTCTGTCAGGGTAGTTTAGTCTACTAGCATCACAAGCTTGCGAGGATGTCTGCCAGGGTAGTGTAGTCACCTACCACCACTAGCTTGTGAGGATGTCTGCCAGGGTAGTGTAGTCAACTACCACCACTAGCATGTGGGGATGTCTGCCAGGGTAGTGTAGTCAACTACCACCACTAGCTTGTGAGGATGTCTGCCAGGGTAGTGTAGTCAACTACCACCACTAGCTTGTGAGGATGTCTGTCAGGGTAGTGTAGTCAACTACCATCACTAGCTTGTGAGGATGTCTGCCAGGGTAGTGTAGTCAACTACCATCACTAGCTTGTGAGGATGTCTGCCAGGGTAGTGTAGTCAACTACCACCACTAGCTTGTGAGGATGTCTGCCAGGGTAGTGTAGTCAACTACTACCACTAGCTTGTGAGGATGTTTGTCAGGGTAGTGTAGTCAACTGCTACCACTAGCTTGTGAGGATGTCTGTCAGGGTAGTGTAGTCAACTTACCACCACTAGCTTGTGAAGATGTATGTCAGGGTAGTGTAATCAACTTACCTCCACTAGCTTGTGAGGATGTCTGTCAGGGTAGTGTAGTCAACTTACCACCAGTAGCTTGTGAGGATGTCTGTCAGGGTAGTGTAGTTAACTACTACCACTAGCTTGTGAGGAAGTCTGTCAGGGTAGTGTAGTCAACTTACCACCACTAGCTTGTGAAGATGTATGTCAGGGTAGTGTAGTCAACTTACCTCCACTAGCTTGTGAGGATGTCTGTCAGGGTAGTGTAGTCAACTTACCACCACTAGCTGGTGAGGATGACTCAGGGTAGTGAAGTCAACTACCACCACTAGCTTGTGAGGATGTCTGTCAGGGTAGTTTAGTCAACTACCACCACTAGCTTGTGAGGATGTCTGTCAGGGTAGTGTAGTCATCTACCATCACCAGCTTGTGAGGATATCTGTCATGGTAGTATAGTCAACATTACCACTAGCTTGTGTGGATGTCTGTCAGGGTAGTGTAGTCAACTACCACCACTAGCTTGTGATGATGTCTGCCAGGGTAGTGTAGTCAACTACCACCACTAGCTTGTGAGGATGTCTGTCAGTGTAGTGTAGTCAACTACCACCACTAGCTTGTGAGGTTGTCTGTCAGGGTAGTGTAGTCAACTACCACCACTAGCTTGTGAGGATGTCTGCCTGGGTAGTGTAGTCAACTACCACCACTAGCTGGTGAGGATGACTCAGGGTAGTGTAGTCAACTACCACCACTAGCTTGTGAGGATGGCTGTCAGGGTAGTGTAGTCAACTACCACCACTAGCTTGTGAGGATGTCTGTCAGGGTAGTGTAGTCAACTACCACCACTAGATTGTGAGGATGTCTGCCACGGTAGTGTAGTCAACTACCACCCCTAGCTTGTGAGGATGTATGTCAGGGTAGTGTAGTCAACAACCACCACTAGCTTGTGAGGATGTCTGTCAGTGTAGTGTAGTCAACTACCACCACTAGCTTGTGAGGTTGTCTGTCAGGGTAGTGTAGTCAACTACCACCACTAGATTGTGAGGATATCTGCCAGGGTAGTGTAGTCAACTACCACCACTAGCTTGTGAGGATGTCTGTCAGGGTAGTGTAGTCTACTACCATCACTAGCTTGTGAGGATGTCTGTCAGGGTAGTGTAGCCAACTACCATCACTACATTGTGAGGATGTCTGCCAGGGTAGTGTAGTCAACTACAACCACTAGATTGTGAGGATGTCTGCCAGGGTAGGGTAGTCAACTACCACCACTAGCTAGTGAGGATGTCTGTCAGGGTAGTGTAGTCAACTACCACCATTAGATTGTGAGGATGTCTGCCACTGTAGTGTAGACAACTACCACCCCTAGCTTGTGAGGATGTATGTCAGGGTAGTGTAGTCAACTACCACCACTAGCTTGTGAGGATGTCTGTCAGTGTAGTGTAGTCAACTACCACCACTAGCTTGTGAGGTTGTCTGTCAGGGTAGTGTAGTCAACTACCACCACTAGCTTGTGAGGATGTCTGCCAGGGTAGTGTAGTCAACTACCACCACTAGCTGGTGAGGATGACTCAGGGTAGTGTAGTCAACTACCACCACTAGCTTGTGAGGATGGCTGTCAGGGTAGTGTAGTCAACTACCACCACTAGCTTGTGAGGATGTCTGTCAGGATAGTGTAGTCAACTACCATCACCAGCTTGTGAGGATGTCTGTCATGGTAGTATAGTCAACATTACCACTAGCTTGTGTGGATGTCTGTCAGAGTAGTGTAGTCAACTACCACCACTAGCTTGTGAGGATGTCTGTCAGGGTAGTGTAGTCAACTACCACCACTAGCTGGTGAGGATGACTCAGGGTAGTGTAGTCAACTACCACCACTAGCTTGTGAGGATGTCTGTCAGGGTAGTGTAGTCAACTACCACCACTAGCTTGTGAGGATGTCTGTCAGGTTAGTGTAGTCAACCACTACTAGCTCGTCAGGATGTCTGTCAAGGTAGTATAGTCAACTACCACCACTAGCTTGAGAGGATGTCTGCCAGGGTAGAGTAGTCAACTACCACCACTAGCTTGTGAGGTTGACTGTAAGGGTAGTGTAGTCAACTACCACCACTAGCTTGTGAGGATGTCTGTCAGGGTAGTGTAGTCAACTACCACCATTAGCTTGTGAGGATGTCTGCCAGGGTAGTGTAGTCAACTACCACCACTAGCTTGTGAGGATGTCTGGCAGGGTAGTGTAGTCAACTACCACCATTAGCTTGTGAGGATGTCTGCCAGGGTAGTATAGTCAACTACCACCACTAGTTTGTGAGGATGTCTGTCAGGGTAGTGTTGTCAACTACCACTACTAGATTGTGAGGATGTCTGCCAGGGTAGTGTAGTGACCTACCACCACTAGCTTATGAGGATGTTTGCCAGGGGTAGTGTAGTCAACTACCACCACTACCTTGTGAAGATGTCTGCCATGGTAGTGTAGTCAACTACCATCACTATCTTGTGACGATGTCTGTATGGGTAGTATAGTCAACTACCACCACTAGCTTGTGAGGATATCTGCCAGGGTAGTGTAGTTTACTACCACCACTAGCTTGTGAGGATGACTGTCAGGGTAATGTAGTAATCTACCACCACTAGGTTGTGAGGATGTCTGTCAGGGTAATATAGTCAACTACCACCACTAACTTGTGAGGATGTCTGTCAGGGTAGTATAGTCAACTACCACCACTAGCTTGTGAGGATGTCTGTCAGGGTAGTATAGTCAACTACCACCACTAGTTTGTGAGGATGTCTGTCAGGGTAGTGTAGTCAACTATCACCACTATCTTGTGAGGATGACTGTCAGGGTAGTGTAGTCAACTACTACCACTAGCTTGTGAGGATGTCTGTCAGGGCAGTGTAGTCAACTACCACCACTAGCTTGTGAGGATGTCTGTCAGGGTAGTATAGTCAACTACCACCACTATCTTGTGAGGATGACTGTCAGGGTAGTGTAGTCAACTACCACCACTATCTTGTGAGGATGACTGTCAGGCTAGTGTAGTCAACTACAACCACTATCTTGTGAGGATGACTGTCAGGGTAGTGTAGTCAACTACAACCACTACCTTGTGAGGATGTCTGTCAAGGTAGTGTAGTCAACTACAACCACTATCTTGTGAGGATGACTGTCAGGGTAGTGTATTCAACTACAACCACTATCTTGTGAGGATGTCTGTCAGGGTAGAGTAGTCAACTACCACCACTAGCTTGTTAGGTTGTCTGTCAGATTAGTGTAGTCAACTACCATTACCAGCTTGTGAGGATGTCTGTCATGTTACTATAGTCAACTACCACCAATAGCTTGTGAGGATGTCTGTCAGGTTATTGTAGTCAACCACGACTAGCTCGTGAGGATGTCTGTCAAGGTAGTATAGTCAACTACCACCACTAGCTTGAGAGGATGTCTGCCAGGGTAGTGTAGTCAACTACCACCATTAGCTTGTGAGGATGTCTGCAAGGGTAGTATAGTCAACTACCACCACTAATTTGTGAGGATGTCTGTCAGGGTAGTGTTGTCAACTACCATTACTAGATTGTGAGGATGTCTGCCAGGGTAGAGTAGTGACCTACCACCACTAGCTTGTGAGGATGTTTGCCACGGGTATAGTCAACTTAGCCTGACAGGGTAGTGTAGTGAACTACCACCACTAGCTTGTGAGGATGTCTGTCAGGATAGTGTAGTCAACTACCATCACCAGCTTGTGAGGATGTCTGTCAACATTACCACAGGTGTGGATGTCTGTCAGGGTAGTGTAGTCAACTACCACCACTAGCTTGTGAGGATGTCTGTCAGGGTAGTGTAGTCAATTACCACCACTAGCTGGTGAGGATGACTCAGGGTAGTGTAGTCAACTACCACCACTAGCTTGTGAGGATGTCTGTCCAACTACCACCACCAGCAGGTTAGTGTAGTTAGTGAGGATGTCTAGTCATGAGAGGATGTCTGCCAGTAGAGTAGTCAACTACCACCACTAGCTTGTGAGGTTGACTGTAAGGGTAGTGTAGTCAACTACCACCACTAGCTT
Source organism: Paraescarpia echinospica (assembly GCA_020002185.1). Taxonomy (NCBI): domain Eukaryota; kingdom Metazoa; phylum Annelida; class Polychaeta; order Sabellida; family Siboglinidae; genus Paraescarpia; species Paraescarpia echinospica. The sequence continues at coordinate 3,199,599 of CM034537.1, read as the reverse complement.
GTGAGGATGTCTGTAGAGTAGTGTAGTAGCTTGTGATGTCTGTCAGGGTAGTGTAGTCAACTACCACCACTAGCTTGTGAGGATGTCTGCCAGGGTAGTGTAGTCAACTACCACCACTAGCTTGTGAGGATGTCAGGGTAGTGTAGTCAACTACCACCAGCTTGTGAGGATGTCTGTCAGGGTAGTGTAGACCACCAACTACCACCACCAGCTTGTGATGTCTGCCATGGTAGAGGATGTCTGTCAGGGTAGTGTAGTCAACTACCACCACTAGCTTGTGAGGATGTCTGCCAGGGTAGTGTAGTCAACTACCACCACTAGCTGGTGAGGATGACTCAGGGTAGTGTAGTCAACTACCACCACTAGCTTGTGAGGATGTCTGTCAGGGTAGTGTAGTCAACTACCACCACTAGCTTGTGAGGATGTCTGTCAGGTTAGTGTAGTCAACCACGACTAGCTCGTCAGGATGTCTGTCAAGGTAGTATAGTCAACTACCACCACTAGCTTGAGAGGATGTCTGCCAGGATAGAGTAGTCAACTACCACCACTAGCTTGTGAGGTTGACTGTAAGGGTAGTGTAGTCAACTACCACCACTAGCTTGTGAGGATGTCTGTCAGGGTAGTGTAGTCAACTACCACCACTAGCTTGTGAGGATGTCTGCCAGGGTAGTGTAGTCAACTACCACCATTAGCTTGTGAGGATGTCTGCCAGGGTAGTGTAGTCAACTACCACCACTAGCTTGTGAGGATGTCTGGCAGGGTAGTGTAGTCAACTACCACCATTAGCTTGTGAGGATGTCTGCCAGGGTAGTATAGTCAACTACCACCACTAGTTTGTGAGGATGTCTGTCAGGGTAGTGTTGTCAACTACCACTACTAGATTGTGAGGATGTCTGCCAGGGTAGTGTAGTGACCTACCACCACTAGCTTATGAGGATGTTTGCCAGGGGTAGTGTAGTCAACTACCACCACTACCTTGTGAAGATGTCTGCCATGGTAGTGTAGTCAACTACCATCACTAGCTTGTGACGATGTCTGTAAGGGTAGTATAGTCAACTACCACCACTAGCTTGTGAGGATATCTGCCAGGGTAGTGTAGTTTACTACCACCACTAGCTTGTGAGGATGACTGTCAGGGTAATGTAGTAATCTACCACCACTAGCTTGTGAGGATGTCTGTCAGGGTAATATAGTCAACTACCACCACTAACTTGTGAGGATGTCTGTCAGGGTAGTATAGTCAACTACCACCACTAGCTTGTGAGGATGTCTGTCAGGGTAGTATAGTCAACTACCACCACTAGTTTGTGAGGATGTCTGTCAGGGTAGTGTAGTCAACTACCACCACTATCTTGTGAGGATGACTGTCAGGGTAGTGTAGTCAACTACTACCACTAGCTTGTGAGGATGTCTGTCAGGGCAGTGTAGTCAACTACCACCACTAGCTTGTGAGGATGTCTGTCAGTGTAGTCAACTACCACCACTATCTTGTGAGGATGACTGTCAGGGTAGTGTAGTCAACTACCACCACTATCTTGTGAGGATGACTGTCAGGCTAGTGTAGTCAACTACAACCACTATCTTGTGAGGATGACTGTCAGGGTAGTGTAGTCAACTACAACCACTACCTTGTGAGGATGTCTGTCAAGGTAGTGTAGTCAACTACAACCACTATCTTGTGAGGATGACTGTCAGGGTAGTGTATTCAACTACAACCACTATCTTGTGAGGATGTCTGTCAGGGTAGAGTAGTCAACTACCACCACTAGCTTGTGAGGTTGTCTGTCAGATTAGTGTAGTCAACTACCATTACCAGCTTGTGAGGATGTCTGTCATGTTACTATAGTCAACTACCACCAATAGCTTGTGAGGATGTCTGTCAGGTTATTGTAGTCAACCACGACTAGCTCGTGAGGATGTCTGTCAAGGTAGTATAGTCAACTAGCAGGACTACTACCACCATTAGCAACTCAACTAGCTTGTGAGGATGTCTGTAAGGGTATGTCAACTACCATTACTAGATTGTGAGGATGTCAGGGTAGTGTAGTGACCTACCACCACTAGCTTGTGAGGATGTTTGCCACGGGTAGTGTAGTCAACTACAACCGTAGCTTGTGAGGATGTCTGACAGGGTAGTGTAGTGAACTACCACCACTAGCTTGTGGGGATGTCTGCCAGGGTAGTGTAGTCAACTATCACCACTAGCTTTTGAGGATGTCTGCCAGGGTAGTGTAGTCAACTACCACCACTAGCTTGTGTGGATGTCTGTCAGGGTAGTGTAGTCAACTACCATCACTAGCTTGTGAGGATGTCTGCCAGGGTAGTGTAATCAACTACCATCACTAGCTTGTGAGGATGTCTGCCAGGGTAGTGTAGTCAACTACTACCACTAGCTTGTGAGGATGTTTGTCAGGGTAGTGTATTCAACTACTACCACTAGCTTGTGAGGATGTCTGCCAGGGTAGTGTAGTCAACTACTACCACTAGCTTGAGAGGATGTTTGTCAGGGTAATGTAGTCAACTACTACCACTAGCTTGTGAGGATGTCTGTCAGGGTAATGTAGTCAACTTACCACCACTAGCTTGTGAAGATGTATGTCAGGGTAGTGTAGTCAACTTACCTCCACTAGCTTGTGAGGATGTCTGTCAGGGTAGTGTAGTCAACTTACCACCAGTAGCTTGTGAGGATGTCTGTCAGGGTAGTGTAGTTAACTACTACCACTAGCTTGTGAGGATGTCTGTCAGGGTAGTGTAGTCAACTACCACCATTAGCTTGTGAGGATGTCTGCCAGGGTAGTATAGTCAACTACCACCACTAGTTTGTGAGGATGTCTGTCAGGGTAGTGTTGTCAACTACCACTACTAGATTGTGAGGATGTCTGCCAGGGTAGTGTTGTGACCTACCACCACTAGCTTGTGAGGATGTTTGCCACGGGTAGTGTAGTCAACTACAACCGTAGCTTGTGAGGATGTCTGCCAGGGTAGTTTAGTCAACTACCATCACTAGCTTGTGAGGACGTCTATCAGGGTAGTGTAGTCAACTTCCACCACTAGCTTGTGAGGATGTGTGCCAGGGGTAGTTTAGTCAACTACAACCATTAGCTTGTGAGGATGTCTGTCAGGGTAGTGTAGACAACTACGATCACTAGCTTGTGAGGATGTCTGTCGGGGTAGTGTAGTCAACTACCATCACTAGCTTGTAAGGATGTCTGTCAGGGTAGTTTAGTCTACTAGCATCACAAGCTTGCGAGGATGTCTGCCAGGGTAGTGTAGTCACCTACCACCACTAGCTTGTGAGGATGTCTGCCAGGGTAGTGTAGTCAACTACCACCACTAGCTTGTGGGGATGTCTCCCAGGGTAGTGTAGTCAACTACCACCACTAGCTTGTGAGGATGTCTGCCAGGGTAGTGTAGTCAACTACCACCACTAGCTTGTGTGGATGTCTGTCAGGGTAGTGTAGTCAACTACCATCACTAGCTTGTGAGGATGTCTGCCAGGGAAGTGTAGTCAACTACCATCACTAGCTTGTGAGGATGTCTGCCAGGGTAGTGTAGTCAACTACCATCACTAGCTTGTGAGGATGTCTGCCAGGGTAGTGTAGTCAACTACTACCACTAGCTTGTGAGGATGTTTGTCAGGGTAGTGTAGTCAACTGCTACCACTAGCTTGTGAGGATGTCTGTCAGGGTAGTGTAGTCAACTTACCACCACTAGCTTGTGAAGATGTATGTCAGGGTAGTGTAATCAACTTACCTCCACTAGCTTGTGAGGATGTCTGTCAGGGTAGTGTAGTCAACTTACCACCAGTAGCTTGTGAGGATGTCTGTCAGGGTAGTGTAGTTAACTACTACCACTAGCTTGTGAGGAAGTCTGTCAGGGTAGTGTAGTCAACTTACCACCACTAGCTTGTGAAGATGTATGTCAGGGTAGTGTAGTCAACTTACCTCCACTAGCTTGTGAGGATGTCTGTCAGGGTAGTGTAGTCAACTTACCACCAGTAGCTTGTGAGTATGTCTGTCAGGGTAGTGTAGTTAACTACTACCTCTAGCTTGTGAGGATGTCTGTCAAGGTAGTGTAGTCAACTACTACCACTAACTTGTGAGGATGTCTGTCAGGGTAGTGTAGTCAACTTACCACCACTAGCTTGTGAGGATGTCTGTCAGGGTAGTGTAGTCAACTACTACCACTAGCTTGTGAGGATGTCTGTCAGGGTAGTGTAGTTAACTTACCACCACTGGCTTGTGAGGATGTCTGTCAGGGTAGTGTAGTCAACTACTACCACTAGTTTGTGAGGATGTCTGTCAGGGGTATTGTAGTTAACTTACCACCACTGGCTTGTGAGGATGTCTGTCAGAGTAGTGTAGTCAACTATGACCACTAGTTTGTGAGGATGTCTGTCAGGGGTATTGTAGTCAACTAACCACTACTAGCTTGTGGGGATGTCTGTCAGGGTAGTGTAGTCAACTTACCACCACTAGCTTGTGAGGATGTCTGTCAAGGGTAGTAGTCAACTTACCACCACTAGCTTGTGGGGATGTCTGTCAGGGTAGTGTAGTCAACTTACCACCACTAGCTTGTGGGGATGTCTGTCAGTGGTAGTGTAGTCAACTTACCACCACTAGCTTGTGAGGATGTCTGTCAGGGTAGTGTAGTCAACTTACCACCACTAGCTTGTGAAGATGTATTTCAGGGTAGTGTAGTCAACTTACCTCCACTAGCTTGTGAGGATGTCTGTCAGGGTAGTGTAGTCAACTTACCACCAGTAGCTTGTGAGGATGTCTGTCAGGGTAGTGTAGTTAACTACTACCACTAGCTTGTGAGGATGTCTGTCAGGGTAGTGTAGTCAACTACTACCACTAGCTTGTGAGGATGTCTGTCAGGGTAGTGTAGTCAACTACTACCACTAGCTTGTGAGGATGTCTGTCAGGGTAGTGTAGTCAACTTACCACCACTGGCTTGTGAGGATGTCTCTCAGGTTAGTGTAGTCAACTTACCACCACTAGCTTGTGAGGATGTCTGTCAGGGTAGTGTAATCAACTTACCACCACTAGCTTGTGAGGATGTCTGTCAGGGTAGTGTAGTCAACTTACCACCACTAGCTTGTGAGGATGTCTGTCAGGGTAGTGTAGTCAACTACTACCACTAGCTTGTGAGGATGTCTGTCAGGGGTAGTGTAGTCAACTTACCACTACTAGCTTGTTGGGGTGTCTGTCAGGGTAGTGTAGTCAACTTACCACCACTAGCTTGTGAAGATGTCTGTCAGGGGTAGTGTAGTCAACTTACCACCACTAGCTTGTGGGGATGTCTGTCAGGGTAGTGTAGTCAACTTACCACCACTAGCTTGTGGGGATGTCTGTCAGGGGTAGTGTAGTCAACTTACCACCACTAGCTTGTGAGGATGTCTGTCAGGGTAGTGTAGTTAACTTACCACCACTGGCTTGTGAGGATGTCTGTCAGGGTAGTGTAGTCAACTACTACCACTAGCTTGTGAGGATGTCTGTCAGGGGTAGTGTAGTCAACTACCACCACTAGCTTGTGGGGATGTCTGCCAGGGTAGTGTAGTCAACTACCACCACTAGCTTGTGAGGATGTCTGTCAGGGTAGTGTAGTCAACTACCACCACTAGCTTGTGAGGATGTCTGTCAGGGGTAATGTAGTCAACTACCACCCCTGGCTTGTTGGGATGTCTGTCAGCGGTAGTGTAGTCAACTACCACCCTGGTTTGTGGAAATGTCTGTCAGGGGTAGTGTAGTCTGGTTTGTGGGGATGCTTGAGGAAAATAGTTCTAGGTGAGTTAATATTTATTGGGTTGGGCTGTGAATCTCAAGTCCCATCTCACGGTACCACTCATTTGACATTACACATTTTGTGAAGTCATGAAAGAACGAATGAGCCGCCTATTATATTTACTAGAGAAACGCCTAGATACAGTGAGACTTGTATGGACTGTAGTTACTGTATCATTGGATATATTGAGACCATTTTGGAGATTTAAAACTTGCTGTTCATAGTGGAAGACAACTTTCCATTGAACAGGACAGGATGTGTATTATTTACATGTAAGTACATAGTATTTAAGATGTTTATACATGATGATTCTTCATGTTTATTCATCGAGTAAGCTGTAATTATATGTAAACACCTTATGTTGCATCAAGATTTGCACCTAGGCATTTACTAGGTAAACAGATTAGTTGAAAAGCCTCGTTCAAACTACAAATTGTGTTGGAATGCTGATCTAGTGTATGTGCCTTGACTGGGATTATAAATGACAGAAATCGGACAACACCTCAAGAGTACCGATAGGTTAGAAAACAGTGGAGACAATTTCCCCAAAGTCATTATTGTTACAAACTAAAATTAATTGCATTCTCCATAAATATCAGACCCAAATTTGTTTGTTTCCAAAGAAGCAAAGACTGTTTTATTGTCACTCTCAGGTACTTAGATATCATATATTGGGCTAAAATAGAGAGACACCTCAACATTTAGGTCTGGACTGGTCTGATGATATATGGGCTATTCATGCCCTTTTTTTCTTTTCTTTTTTGTATGAATGACATTTAAATAACTAGTATTATAACTAATCGTTTCTCTCCTCATAACATCAGTAATGCTTAATTACTTTTGATATCTTGATACTGGACTAATCACGATGTTATATCTCTTCTATTATTATTTTTAGTTTGAAACTGTTAATCTATATGCAGTCATCGTTGATAACATAGCTCACCCCTTTCCCTGGCGTTACGCCTTATATTCATGACCCAACACCCAATCTGTCATGTTTTTTTCTTATCTTTTATATTTATTTATTCTAAGTCTAGTCTTGACTACTCTGCTATATGCATTGTCACACACGGAGTATTTCTTAACATTCACATATGCACAGGAAATAAATACACACAAGTTCACTCTTTTGTAAAATACCTAACATACGTACAATGGCTGGCTATATTATTGTTTTATGTCCGAACCTAAGCAATGACTTCTGATGTGACATTTCTCTCCCACTTGGGAGGTATCCGAAACTGTTCTTTAATAAATCTTCTAGATATAAACAAAAATAGTACTGAACAAAATGAACCTCAGTTGACCCATTGTTCTTCATACTATGACATCGATATGTTTCACAAGTTAGCACATAAAAATACTGATAATTTTAGTATCCTAAGCCTAAATATTCAATCTATTAATGCTAAATTTGATGAACTTGAACTTTTCGTAGAGCTTCTAAATACTAAACAATTTAAATTTAGCATTATATGTTTGCAAGAAACATGGAAGTCAAATAATGACGATTTATCTCAATTCAGTTTACACGGATATGATCTAATTGCTCAGGGGAAACATCGTAGTGTCAAAGGGGGTTTAATAATTTACGTAGATAATAAATATAAATATAATGTACTTAAGAATATCAACATGTATGAACATTGGGAGGGGTTAGTAATTCAAGTAACTGGAGGCAGCTTATAAAAAACACTTACTATTGGAAACATATACTAGGTCATTAAATCAAAATATTATAGATTTCATAGCTGAATTTTCAACAACAATGGCTACTCTAGAAAGTTGTAATAATCTAATAATTTCAGGCGATTTCAATATCAATCTACTTAAAATAAACGAGAACAAAATATACAGTGAATTCTTTGATACTATAATTTCATACAGTCTCTATCCACAAATTACCTTTCCTACTCGCTTTACCAGAACTAACGGAACACTGATAGACAACTTTTTCAGTAAATTAAATAAATCAATATTAGATAGCACTGCAGGAATCTTCACTAATACCCTTTCTGATCATCAACCTTACTTCCTAATCATGAATATCAACGTAAAATCTAAACCTCCTCCAAAATTTGTTCGAGTAAATCTACAAAATAAGGCAGCTATGCATAATGTAGAACTTGAGATAAATTCGGATGCAATGTATAACAAACTAAACAAATCTCCTACAGCTGACCCCAATTTAAATTATAACATAATACACGAAGAAATTATGCATGCTAAGAATAAGCATATGCCTGTTAAAATCATGAAATATAATAAATACAAACATAAGCATTCAACCTGGATCACACACGATCTTCTAAAATCAATCAAATATCGAGACTCGCTTTATAAGAAATTAAAAATGTCTAATCCAAATTTACCTATGTATGAAGTCTTTCAAACTAACCTAAAAACATATAATTTAATATTAAAGAAAAATATTCGTACTGCCAAACAAATGTACTTTGAGTCACGCTTTAACCGATATAAAGATGACATTAGAAATACATGGAAAACCATAAATGAATTTATTTCCAAAAATAATACAAACAACACTGTTTTGTTTAAAAGTAACCTCATAACTATAACAGATAAAACGGTTATTGCAAACCAATTTAACAACTATTTTACAAGTATTGGTCAGTCGACAGCACAAGACATTCATTACAATGGTAATAAGGATTATAATTACTACTTAAATGATAATGTCCATTCCGTTTTCAGTCTATTAAATGTTGATGAAGAAATAGTCAAGAAAACCATTGAAAGCTTTCCCAATAAAATCAGTAGTGGCTGTGACGGTATTTCCTGTAAACTTTTGAAAATAATTGAACCCTCCATCATCAAACCATTAACCCTGGTAATAAATCAAGTAATAAATACTGGTATATTTCCCGATACACTTAAACTCGCTAAAGTAGTTCCTATTTTTAAGAAAGATGACCCATCTGTTTTTAAAAATTATAGACCCATATCTCTTCTTCCAACAATTTCAAGTGTTAGAAAAAATAATATCTAGTCAACTAACAGCATACTTTAATGATTCTGATCTATTTGTTAAAAATCAATATGGTTTTAGGAAAAAACACTCTACCGAGTATGCATCACTTGAACTAATAGATAGAATAATTACACAAATTGATAAAAATTATGTTCCTTTCAGTATTTTTCTTGACCTCTCTAAGGCCTTCGATACAATTGATCACTCGATACTATTAACTAAACTAAGATATTATGGATTACAAGGTCCTACCCTGAATCTATTTAATAGCTACTTAAGCAATAGAAGACAATACACCGAATTTCAAAACGAAAGTTCAGATATCCTACCTATTACCATTGGTGTACCACAAGGATCTATTCTTGGTCCCCTATTATTCATAATATACATTAATGATTTTCCTAAAGCTAGCGAAATGTTTAACTTTATTATGTATGCTAACGATACCACCTTATTTAGCACCATCAACTATTTTCAAGGTAATTTCCCAAATAGAAATATCGAATCGGCAATAAATGATGAACTCCTTAAAATAATTGAATGGTTAAACATTAATAAATTATCATTAAACAGAAACAAATCTAAATATGATTTTTCACATGCAAAATAAAGCTGTCGAAAACTTTACGCTCAATATAAATGGTACAAACATTGAAAGAGTAGATGAATTTAATTTTTAGGACTTACTTTAGATACAAATTTAAATTGGAATAAACACATTGAAAAAGTATCAAACAAGTGTTCCAAAACAGTCGGCATCTTAAACAGACTAAAATCTGTTTTTCCCCTAGAAATAAAAATTATCTTATATAATACGTTATTTTTATCACATATCAACTATTGTATTATGGTGTGGGGATACCAAGGTAGTCGAATGTTGAAAATACAAAAGAAAGCTATGAGAATTTTATCTATAAGTAAATATAATTCACACTCTGAGCCACTTTTCCAAAAAATGAATATCTTAAAAATTGATGACATGTTAAAATTACATGAACTTAAGTTTTATTATAAATATGTACATCATGACCTCCCTGCCTACCTATTAAATTGGAAAATAAATACAAATGCTTACGTACACAAATACAACACAAGGAAAAAAACAGAGTTACACCCATTCAGAACAAAACATGAATTTGCCAAAAGATGTCTTAGATACAATTTGCCACATGTCATTAACAATACCTCAAAGCTAGTCACAGAGAAGATTGGAACACATAGCTTCAGAGGTTTTGCTAATTATGCAAAAAACAATTTATTAGAAAAATACGTAGATACGTGTACAATATTAAACTGCTATACATGCTATCAATGTCATTAAAACTATATTATAGTATGTGATATGTTTGGATATGTATTGTATTTGTGCATATACACATTTTTTTTTTTTACAAGTATATTGATGTGTACTATTGACAACTAGTATTTGTTTATTTTAACATACCATTAATACTCCAATACATGCATATATGTAATCAAGTAATCTCGGTTTCTTTTCTTTTCCTGCACATTTACATTTGCACTTCCTTCGGTAAAATTGAGTTGAAACAAATTATTATTGTGGCTCCTATGAGAGCGACTGTTATTGTCTTAATAGGAGTCACAGATCCCATCTAATTTGAAACTACACTGCATTTGTATATATGAATATATATGCCTATTCATGTTACGTTAATTTGATATTATACACATATTGTAATTGGGGTCTAAATAAAACTTTCTTGTTCTTGTTCTTGTTCTGGTTCCAAAGTGACCTCACAAGCAAGGTGAGTATACATAGACTCATTCTTGACTGTCCTGGGGGACCTAATTGCGAGGGGCTGTACTGTGGATTCAGTGTGGAACCTCACTATTAAGATCATCCTTGGGACAAAAGTGATCTGAATAGTGAGGTGACCATATTAGTAAAACTAATTTCCTATGGTGTTAGAGATTTAATTTGAGACTGTCCTATGACCTTTATTGTGAGGTGGCTATATTACTGAGGTGACCGTAAAGCGAGGTTCGACTTTACTACTAGTGTGACCATCAAATTGGGTTCCACTGTACTACTAGACAGTACTAGTGTGACCATCAAATGGGGTTCCACTGTACTACTAGTGTGACCATCAAATGGGGTTCCACTGTACTACTAGACAGTACTAGTGTGACCATCAAATGGGGTTCCACTGTACTACTAGTGTGACTATCAAATGGGGTTCCACTGTACTACTAGACAGTACTAGTGTGACCATCAAATGGGGTTCCACTGTACTGCTAGTGTGACTATCAAATGGGGTTCCACTGTACTACTAGACAGTACTAGTGTGACCATCAAATGTGGTTTGACTGTACTACTAATGTGACCATCAAATGGGGTTCCACTCTACTACCAGTGTCACCATCAAATGGGGTTCCACTGTACTACTAGTGTAATCATCACATGGGATTCGACTGTTCTACTAGTGTGACCATAAAATGGGGTTCCACTGTACTACTAGTGTCACCATCAAATGGGGTTCCACTGTACTACTAGTGTAACCATCACATGGGATTCCACTGTACTATTAGTGTGACTATAAAATGGGGTTCCACTGTACTACTAGTGTGACCATCAAATGGGGTTTGACTGTACTTCTAGTGTGACAATCAAATGGGGTTCCACTGTACTACTAGTGTCACCATCAAATGGGGTTCCATTGTACTACTAGTGTCACCATCAAATGGGGTTCCACTGTACTACTAGTGTCACCATCAAATGGGGTTCCACTGTACTACTAGTGTCACCATAAATGAGCTTGACTGTACTGCATCATTTGGCCTTTCAACAGCCAAGGCAATAATTTTGATAGTTTCATAGGCTACTACAGCTTTATAAAACTTACAGTATAATTCTTGTTTAATAGAAACAGTCAGCATGAATACAAAACTGAATTAATGGAAGGATACTGCGAGGTGGACCAACCAATCTAGAAACAGAGGAACATTAGAGAAAATTGAGAGGAACAAATAAGAATGGCGAATAGCTGTTGAGATAAGCACATCATTATGGACCATTAAAGGCTTAAAGTGTTAATATTAAGGCGTCAAGCTAAGAAACTTAATTAATTAATTGTGACATATATAATTAAAGGAACACATTCTTCTCAAACGAATGCCCACGTGACTAAATACAATTTTTTGTTTTAAGTTGTAAATTTACTACCCTCCCTGCATAACTATTTCCTTTAGCAATCACATTATAAAAAAGGAGAAAGTTTACAAATAGTGATGTCATACTGATATATATTATATATATTACATATTATACCATTAACATACTTAATATTCTTATTTAAACAAAAAGTCTCAAAATGTTTTAATTACCTATATATTCTAATAACGATTTTGAAAATTAATTTGTTTGTTAATTATATTAAAGATATAACATTAAATCATACCTTATTGCCAAACCAAAAACAGCATGTCAAGAAAACAATTTGATCTAAACATAGTAAAAGTGGCTAGCAATTAAGAGTTGTGACATGTGTTGTTTTTCTTTTATTTGCTGTAGGCAGGAGTTTTTTATTATTTACTTCAACTTTCGGTTTGCATGACTTTAATTAATGAATTAATACAATGTAATAGCTACATAGGCTTAATGTATATAATGAATGTTACCAAGTGTTACAACTGTAGAAATACAACTACTTTAATTAAAAGTACTAGGGCCTATACGTATTGTACCAGTAGTGAGGTTTTAAACACAATTCTACATTTAATTTATTCTTTACTGTTTTATTACGTATGCCGTTATGCCTTATGGACTGGCGTTGCGTTTTCGCTGCCAGAAATATTTAGTTTTATTAATTATATAATTAATTTAATTGTTTAAGTAATATTGGTGTATTGTCTGTCAGAAGCTAAATTGATATAGTATTTGTTTATTTTCATTACTTCTTTTTCTACATCACAAAGTTTTATCTAAAGCTAAGCTTTGTAAGCGAAGGTAGAGTACCTGATCGATCTCAAATTAAGTTGACCTCCTGTGACCTATACTCCACTTACGGAAACGCACGAGCTTCTGACCGAACTTAACCGAAGCTGTCTCCTTGCAGACTCCAGTAAGGTAGCCATATTGAAAATTTGTTTTTAAAATCTGTTGCCATCCGTGGCGTTATGCCAATTCGTAGCCGAATTTACATTGTGAGTACAAAAGTATATTACATACTCTGTTCTGTCATATAAATATGTCTGTATTTATAGGAGATAAAGCTTGGTAACAAGCTTCGGAAGAAGTCCTTATGAAAAGGACTCTTTACTTCCTCTCACGTTGCAATGAATGTGCCGGGTCATAGAAAACATCCGTCACAAGTACAAGTACAGTCCCAACAACAATCAAGAGGTCCATATCAGTATCCTTTCACACATATGTAAGGGGTTCGAGCCGTAGTTATAAATTGTTTGCCTTCGTCTGTGTAATCGTCTCGTTTAAATTGCTCGATCGAAGTAGAATCGAAAACGTGTTGTGACGGTCGTTGACCGGTATTTCCGCCACATGACCGGCAACAGTTCATGACATCTGGACGTTAAAATTGCGAGTTTGGTTTGCCTCACGATTATACTTATTAAATGTTCGTAATCCTACTAATATAGGCGACTGTACCGTGACGTTTTAGACCACAAATAGCAAAATGTACACAAATATCGTTTGTAGCGAAACTACGACGTAATTGGGATTGTCCAATAATGCACGCGCCATGACTCCATGATTGAGTCATGACAACTACTGTGCCCGTGCCGTACGTTGGCAGATAATATACTGAATAACTTGTAATTTGCATTGACAGCGTTAGTACTCAATAAGTGTTAGGTATAAGTAACTCTAAATGTTTCAACAATTAATATGCACATTGCTTGAGTCGTAAGAAGTCCCACAGGACAAAGCTAAGTTAAACATTTTCGGAAATATACATTGTAAACTCTTTATAAGTACGGCTACCTGGTGTACAGTTAGAATAGTCTTTGGGTGTATATGTTTAAAGGGATACCCATTTTAAGTACTTTAGTACAGATTCCATTGTTCAAAATTAAGGCCTTTGAATCGGTGCCTGCCGATTCAAAATCTGTCCCGCAGATTCAGTTTGCCAAAATGTTCAAGTTATCGGCCCAACACCGCCAGTTCACAAAGACCACCGGTTTATCGCGGCAGACACGGCTAGGCTGCATTCGATGCTTAGTTAGTTAGAATTTTTAGACCCGATTACTTATAGGAGACAATAAACGCAACTTTCCTAATAATTCAACAATAGTTCGTCAAAACTGAACTCGTATCACGCGAACAGTTGTATTCAATAGCAAAGCCAACGAACGCCAAGTCTAAACAGTGCAGTTTTCCAAGAGTCAGATTGGATGCCATTTTTCATAGTTTGGCAGCGTCCTTTGGACTAAATTTTAAGATGTTTGGAGGTTGTCTCGATTGTAGGTCAGGGTTAGTCACGGTTTTTGTTCTTTATCTACAAATAAATATGGCCTAAATCCAAATTTGACTGGTGACAAATGTGTATTTCGTAACGTGACCAACATCGTCTAAGGTGAAGGCCATGTAATTTGGTGGTATCACCTAGCAAATAAACCGGGAAACACCTAAAAGAAGTGGCAAATGTACTGCATACATGCGTGCAACACTAATACAATTAAATACAAGTACTGGCTTTGGGCAGCGTTTAAACAATCGGGACATACATTTGGAACAATATTTATTATTATAGGCTAGTTTGGTAATTAAAAATATTATTTTGTAATTTGCACTTTATTATTATAGTGTGCTTACATACATGTTTGTACATTTTTCAAGGCTTAATTTTAATTATTTATTTATGCATATGTATATATATGCAATACAAAGGTATATTATGTCAGTGTAACTTAGCTGTATTATGTTAGTGTATGATTAAATAATGTGGAAAATGGAAATGTGTCGATGTGGTTTGTAAATTAGTCGGGCCAGTTCATTTTTTTGCTAATTTCAGACACTTGATTAGCAAAACTGCTGGCCTTTTTAATTTTGTTGATTGTTTGTGCATACATGTGCAATTAGCAGTAATAATTTCTGTATACAATGTCTAAATCATCAGGAACACAAGTTCAGATGCACAACAAACCATGACTCTTAAGTGTGGTATGATGGTATCAGATATCATGCACAGGAACCCATAAAAAGTTGGCATTGGTGATCATGGCGAGGAATCGCTTAGGATTTAAGGTGTGTACACAATTTTGAGAAGGTGGTTATAATTTTAAAGGCAAATTATGTTGTGATGCCAAGTAATTACTTCAAATTGTTTTAATCAATAATTGCTGGCACATCTTCCCATACTACGAGGCCTTCTAAAAATGTCCTGTCAACTGTTCTGATGCCAAAGTGATGTTGCTCACCTATTTCTCTCTAGGCCGGGGTATGGCTGTTCCAGTCATGCTTTTGCTTTTCCTTCTCCCGAAACTGTTCCTACACTGACCACTACTTGTATCCACTAATTCTCCCATATCATTTACTTTCTACTCTAAAAACATCTCTCTTGATTAACTGTTTTGGCTCCTATTTGTTTCATGTTCACTTGTTTGAACCAACTCGTCATCAGCTTCTAGAAACTCTTTTATGCCGACCTTTTCTTGCAGCTTCTCCATTCATTGCTTGTTCTAATATTTTAAAAATAAATTCAAAACTTATGTTTACATCAAGTTGTTAAATTTCATCCACTGAGGCGCACACTCAGTTATAACACGTATCCACCCTGTCATAAGCCACAGCCAGTAGTGGCTTTTTATGACGTAACCAATCGGATTAAGATAACATTAACTGGTGATTTGATGTATTCACACATTATAAACACTTGTATGTATGTATGTATTGAGATTCCTATGTATTCCACAAAACAAATGTGTGCAACAAATATATTGATGCAGAAAATATTTGTGATGATTGCATTGAATGTTGAACTTGTCTGACTATTAAATCAATTAAACATGCACACAAAAAAACGACTGATTGCGAGATAAATTTAGGTGCAGCACTAGGGACACTGATTTTCTGTTTCAGAAAAGGGCAAATTCTGTTTCAAATGACATATTTTCCAAGTCAGTCGGTGCATTTTCCATTTAAAAATTGCATACTGGCACATTGCATTTTAACCCTTTCAAGGCCAGATTAATGCAAATATGTGCCTGTTATTGAATCCTATTAAATCAAGAGAATGTGCTGTGAGTGAATCGTGTGATATACTCGGGTTGCATGAATGCAAATAAATAAATAATTTTTGATTCGATTCAAATAAAATGTTCACTACATCTGAAGAACTAATTCCTGGTGTAACTAGCCAAGTATGTGACATATTTGTCAATTTATTACCCAAATATGAATTGCTAAAGTTTGACAAAAATAAAATACTTAAATAATTTTCAACAATTAATTTTTTTTAAATATTTTTCGTTACTAATTAGCGGTTACATGCTGCGTATGAAATGTTCATAAATTACTATGCTACAGAATGGAAAACTAATTAAATGTCTATGGTAAATAAAACAGAAATAATTTAAGTTTTTCAGAGTGCATGTATTTTCAAGATTTTATACAAAATGGCGTTCTTTGTGATCATAGCCGTCATCTCGTCTGAACTATTAAGTTGGTGTTATGTTTAAAATGCGTAATCATAGTGCAAAACATTCCCCTTCGATGGCAGCGTTCGTTATAAACTCGATTCGAAAATCCCATCAAAGTCCGAATTACTGGAGTTCGACATAATGACAATGTCGAGAATTACACCAAAGCTAAAAAACACCACCGGCTTTGTCGCGCGGCGCATTAATACTTCTTTACAACAAAATAGACCGCTCAAAAGTTAGCATTTAATCGTAGAAATCGCCTGCGGACGCGTGTTTTGGAATAATTCCTGGGTGCTTCCATGTTTATGCCCGCAGCAAATGTTAAACTTTAATCTCATTGGCTGAAAATCACCATTAAAATATTCACAGCATGGCGTAAAAGAGGGACCGGAAATTGTTTGTCGCTGCGTTCGACTACAAAACCGCGTGGTGGTTGGCGCTATTTAGTCACGGAAATCGCCATCATTTCATAATTTGACGCTTCCCAGTGAAACTTCAATATTATTATATGTTAACTGCCGAAATAAATTGCCGTTATTGCATGACACTGTTTCGCGGTACCAGTTTAAATGTGCCTCTGTATTCGGGCGTATTCAGGCGTTCTAGCCGTGAGTGGGAGTCGGGTTGATTCGGGCGTTCTGACCACGAGAGGGTTAAAGAAGCCCATTTCTGTTCAGAAAAGAAATATTTTATTTCAAAATTAATTTTGAAAAACAATACATTCTGAAATATCTAAAATAGCACAATGGTATGATCTTTACATCTAAATAATACTGTTTTACTCTGTCTAACAACGTTTATTTGTTAAATATTTGCAACACCATAAAACCGTATAATAAATTTAGATTATAGAATCAGAACCCTCACTAGGGTTTGTGGAAAGGGGCAATGTAACCCCTGCTGTTGAAAACGAGTGGTACAAAATTAAATCAAGGGGTAATTTGTTCGGGTTTTTTATCGCCAATGGGAGATGGTGTGGGAGAGTGTCTATCTGTACGTGTGAGCGCGTGTATGTTTTTAGTCAATAATGATAGCCTGTGATTGTTTTAAACACACAGACAATGTTGTCTTCCAATGATTTTTAGCCCATCGTCTGCACATGTCATACAGATATGAGATTTTCTTCATGTATCAATTGATCTTTTATATAATTAAGGCCAGACATGGCAGGTGGATAGAATTTTTATATAATTTATGCAAATAGTCCAATTTATTCTACCCAAATGATAGAGTTTAGAGGTATGTAATTGTCATACAAGTAAACTCTTTATTGATAGCCAACATAAAAGCTATCATAATCTGGCAGAAAACCATTTTCAGTATTTTTGTCAAAAAGCACCATTTCACCTGGGGTGTCTGGCCTTAAAATTGTCATGAAAACTATGCAAAAGATAACCACATTATTTTAATATTATTTATTTAAATTTCCAGCTGCTGCCCTGCAAATATCCAGGTTCTGTTAATGAGTGTCAAATATGTCCAACACATTATTTATGCAGCTAAACGATATTCTTATCTCGTTTCTTGTTCACAATGGAATCATTCCACATAGAAAAACCATACTCTTAAAATATTTTATGTGCCTTTGTTGTTAAAGGGAATAAAAACATCTATGACTTGAATTCATGTTATATTACATCCTGCTATCTATTTCCATGTCCACCAAGCAAAAAAAATAAAAAAAATAAATGAATTAGAAATTCCACATTTAATGCTGTACATCCGGACATTTTCGAATATGCATACTTTTGGCGCGCTTTTCTGAGATGTGACGTCACTTATGACCCACACTCACATCAGGCCGACCCTTTCCATGCATTCAGAGCATGTTTACAAGTATAGCTTTTGGGTCGAAACGAGCGTCAGAATGAGTTATTGTGCAATATTCTGATGAAATACAAACATTAGTCATCATAGAGGAACAAGCAGTTATCTTACCGTTCCACATGAATAGAATTTTATTCAAAACGATGAATGCGAATGTGCCTACAAGTCGACTAGGTTTCGCCGAACTTGGGCTCGTTTTCAGAATAATTATATCGCATGCAACCAACGAGAGATAATCTACACCAATAAACATACATAGCAAACATATATCGTATCCAGCTACAGAAAGTAACGTGTATAATCTCATAATATCAGTAGAATATCGATGTATGAAGGAGGAGTTGTATCATAACAACTTAAATCAGTGAGTGAATTTCTGTCGGCCCTGCTAGCTCAGTTAGTAAAGGCGTTGGTTCCGTAGTATTTATTTTGCAATCGGGTGACGCCGGTTCAAACCCCACACCAAACCGTTGATTTGTTTACACTTTTTTTGGTTTATGTTTTCGCGAAGTAATATAAACCAAATCATTTTTATACTATGATGCACTGTTTGTAAATATTTTGGTAGTAATTATTTATTCGCCACAAAAATGAAAATATGGTAATTATATATAACGCAATGTTTCTAAATTTTATTTATTCAGACATCACCATTTGTTTTCACATGTATAATTACAATATATTACCGTACAATATATATACAATTAATAAATTATATATCCATTACATTGTATTTGTTTGGATTAATAAAATTTAGAATTTTTTTTATATAATTCCCATATTTTTATTTTTTCTGGCGAATAAATAATTACTACCAAAATATTTATAAACTGCATCATAGTATAAAAATAATTTGGTTTATATTACTTCGTGAAAACATAAACCAGAAAAAGTGTAAAAAAAATCAATGGTTTGGTGTGGGGTTTGAACCGGCGTTGCCCGATTGCAAAATAAACGCTAAGGAACCAACGCCTTTACCAACCGAACTAACAGGACCGATAGAAATTCACTGACTGATTTAAGTTGTTA
The DNA here is from genome assembly GCA_020002185.1 of Paraescarpia echinospica. NCBI lineage: Eukaryota > Metazoa > Annelida > Polychaeta > Sabellida > Siboglinidae > Paraescarpia > Paraescarpia echinospica. Next base: position 3,180,341 of record CM034537.1, on the reverse strand, counting down.
TGATAAATTGAACAACTCCTTCATACATCGATATTCTAGTGATATTATGAGATTATTTATGTTACTTTCTGTAGCTGGATACGATATATGTTTGCTATGTATGTTTATTGGTGTAGATTATCTCGTCAGTTGCATTCGATATAATTATTCTGAAAACGAGCCCAAGCTCGGCGAAACCTAGTCGACTTGTAGGCACATTCGCATTCATTGTTTTGAATAAAATTTGATTCATGTGGAACGGTAAGATAACTGCTTGTTCGTCTATGATGACTAGTGTTTGCATTTCATCGGAATATTGAACAATAACTCATTCTGACGCTCGTTTCGACCCAAAAGCTATACTTGTAAACATGCTCTGAATGCATGGAAAGGGTCGGCCTGATGCGAGTGTGTGTCATAAGTGACGTCCCGTACCACGTGATCGCCTAGCTCATTAAATTTTTTTTCCGTGGGAATCGCTACACAGACGGGTTTAAAATCGAATTTATGCTACAAATGTATTTTTCTGTATTTTTTAGTGTTGTCAAATGTTACATACAAGGTTAAACTGTGTGTACACGTGGAAAAAGGATTTTAGCTAATGCCTTATTTTTATTTCCTTTAAAATATTGCAGCGGTTTGCGTCCACTGTGAGTGGTAGTACAAGCTGGTGGCGTTCCCAGACAACATTGAAGGCGCTCACCGCCGATGCAGTCCGCGGCGCCAGTTGGACTGCAAGCATGCGCGCATATAATGATACATAATATTACTTGCAAGTCCACACATTGTCGAGAAGTTAAAATAAATACATTTTTTATTTAAAAAGCAAACAGTTATCATTTTTTTTCTGACCTATATTATAACTCTGGCACGAAAATAACCACATAGTCCTAGTCGTAGAACTTCCAAACCTTTTCACAGCATGTCAACAATATCTACGACACATGTATACAATTATACATATCGTGTAAAATACACTTACTGTCTTATAACAATCACTATTTACAAAAACAAGACTCGCTGTGTACGTCCATTTCATGGAGAGCACGCGCTCACAGGGATTGGTATTACCAATTGGATCACTAATAAAATGTATAAGTTTCCAGACCAATGTTCACAAAACTTCACCGCTATCATAATTTTTGCCGACACAGTTTTCTGGCACGCCAAACCCCGACTGCGTGCACCAGGGCAGGTTAAAAACACGTCACCGCCGATGCATAGGTTCAACTTCATGCAATGATGTCCAAACTAATGCGTGAAATGCCAAAAATCATACAGTGGTTCGCATAATATTACGTTAACGGGAGCCCTGAGAATAATTCCGAACGAATACATTACTGGATGTTTCTAATGTAGCAATGGTTAATATATAAGTTAACAAATATAAATTATTCATGCAATCATATTAACAATTATGAATGTTCAAATCACTGTTGCTGTTTCACTAATAATTTTGTTCCACCATTTAAGCTAGTGCTATATATGATATGTTAGAACTACGAAACGCAGACTATATCACTTTGAGCCAGCGTAACCTATCCAGTAGGCTGTTGTTATTCCTTCTATTTTTTTGCGTGTTCTAATGATGTGACAACTACATCTAATTAGCAACATGTCTTCAGAGTGCCTAGTGGACAGCCAGACAACGATCGCAACACGGTTTATGTTAGCGCCTTCCACCTGCGTCTCTGTTTACGTCGCCATGACAATGCGCAACGATTTGCCTTTAAAATCCTACATTTTAAATCCCCCCCCCAAAAAATAAACGAATACCATTGCAAATTAATTAATGTTTATTTCAAGATATCGTCAATAAAGTCATTATCATTTATGATGTTGGTGATTCTACACTTAGTGTTTACAAAGTTTCCATTCGAATATGCAAATCCCATTTCAAAAATTGTCAATTACACGGAATTCCACACGTTTTCCATGATCGCGGAATTGCTGTTCCAAAAGGTGAATTCTGTCTGTTTTTCACGATCACGGAAAAATCAGTGTCCTTACAGCACTGAAGGCTTCAGTACGTTTTTATTGAATTAATCAAGTTAGTAGTGTCTGTTCCCCAAACAGAATATTTACTCGGTGGTGGGTACACGAAATCACTAGGTCTGGCTCACTTATTTGAACACTGCTCACCAAGAATTTGGTTGGATTAATGAAGCCTGCAAATTAATGAGTGAAACGATGTATATTTTCTTATACTATTATTGCCACAATGCACTGACTTATTCCATGGAAATTGATCAATGGTTCATGGCCAAATTGGTCATGCCTTATGTTGGTTGGATATTATTGTTCCATTGCAAATTGTGTGTAGATAGCCATTCATGTATACGATAAGATAAACAAATTCTCCAACTGTACGTGAGCCAGCTATATGTGATCCGCATTATGTAGCTTCTTAGACAAAGCATAGAAAAGTTCACCACTCACATTTTACCATTTATTATGCGCCTTTAGTGTCTCACGTATGTGTTTCAAGAAAGATTGTTTTGCAGTAACACAATTTGGCGCATATTTCTTGGCAGAATACTTAAACACATGACAGTCAATTAGGGGGGCCATACAGATTTTCATAGGAACGACGTACACACTGCTTTCGACTTAGCAATGTTACTGTTTCATGGCGCACTGGCTGAATTTCTTCCGATATATCCACACTTTCGATCTGCACATAACACCTGTGATAATTAAAAGGAAACAAATGACACCAAATTGAATATTACAGTAGAATCTCACTTGAGACCACATGCCAGGTTTGAATCCTGTGCTGCTGTGCTTAATCTTGGGCAAGTTCATTCACTCTACATTGTTCTAGTTCACTCCGCTGTATGAATGAGTACCTTGCTATAGACAGTGTTGGATATTTGTGCACACATAGATTGCACTGTAATTGAGTGTGGTTTAATGCTGCCCAGATAAGTTGAGATGGTGTTTGATTGAACAGGTCTGTCAGGGAGTAAAGTATAAAGCGCTTTGAGCAGTGCTAAGGATAGGATACTGCACTAAATAAGAACTTATCAATACTTTAAACTTCAGGTGTAATATTTTTGATTGCAGTTTGTTTTACATTTAGCCTTTAGGTGCATAGCACCAAAAAAACCTTTTGTTTACTGTTTGCCCTTCTGAACCATGTCGTCCGACTATGTTGACACTAGACACAATGCCATAATTAATGCATGATGACTGTTGGGAATGAGACAGCGATTTTCTTCGGCCAGCAGCTGACAGAAAGGACCAGTGAGACACTTGCTGTCTTCCAATTGTGTTTGACTTCATGTACTTTGGGATGCTATTGCACAGATAAATCATGAAACAGTGTGGAATGAAATTCAGATTGATATCATTGAAAATAACCGATCACACAAGATTGCGATCAATTCGGTGATCATAAATGAAAATTATTAATCGGAATAACAGTGACATATTTGACCATTTGTACGGGCCACTTTGGCTGTCAGTCACTCAACTTCTTTCTGGTACTGTGCCTTTTGTATTTTGTTAGCTTGTCCAGGTAGTTTTGGGAATATACATACAAATACCATAAGTTTCCATGTACAGTAGTCCCTCTCTTCAGCGGACATATCTGTATCCAAGCATAAGTGTCCCGACATGGCGGGTGTCCACTCATCGGAGGGACAGGCATCTTAGTGCCGGTGTTCAGACCAGTACAACGGACACATGGTAAAGATGTGGCAATATGTCAACGCATTGACTGATAGTAATTAAGCACTATATATACATGTTTATTATTACTGTGATGTATTAAAAAATAAAGGGTTGGTCATGAAGTCATATCGCCTGCCCGGCACCTCCCTCTGTTGATCTGAGATTTTCCTCAACCGCGCACTGGTCACTCACTCACTGCCACTAGCCTACACAGCGGTATCGGCCCGGCATTGCAGTAGAATTTGCTGTGTGTATGACAGCATTCAACCAAAAATGTTGAACAAAACATCTCCATTACAACATTTTATAAATTGGTATTCTTGAACGATTTAGATATTCTTTAGCTAAAATACTGCAAGTTGACAATTCTGGCTGCCCCCTACCGGCTAAAATAACCTGGAAATGATTATCTGCAAGTGTTGTACTACATTGCTTTATAGTTTCCATTGGTAGTTTTGGTCAAGTGGAATCCCATCTACTTCAGCTGATTTAATATCGTAGCTATCATTTTTTTATTTTATTGTTTTAAATAATCTGGAATGAACTAGTAACCTCTCTGGTAAACACTGAACTGGAGAATGTTTTCTGCTATTAAAACCTCTCTGCTGTGTTATATTTCCAATGCTGGTTAATCACTGTAAACAGCTCTGTTGTAATCAGGAGCCTAAATGAACTTGGGGAGTACCAGTTATGCAACCCCCTTGTTTTGATTGGCCAAGGCCAAAGCCTCTTACGTCATATCTAGGTATTGTTTTGAATGCTGCAATGGCTTACCAGTGTAGCATTGCTGTGCTAATGGGGTCAGCACCATTGGTGACCATGTTAACATTTTGTCTGATTATAAGAAAACGTGACCTACAATTTTTTTTATAACTTCTCACCTGCAGTTATTATCTCATTGACATGCTGGTTGAGTTTAGTCAAAATCTAATATTTGTAGCTCTCGTAAAATGCCGGTATGTGTGACACCCGTCAATATTTACAAATGGATGCAGGCAGTAATCCTGTTAAAGGGTCAACTAGCCAAATTGCTGCCAAATACCCATTTAATTGTCAACAGCTTCTACAATCACACCGTGAAATCTGTCTACTAAATGCACTTATGTCAGAGCAGATGAATTTTAAAAAAAAAATCATTTCTCAATACACTGCACTTTTTGTCGTCTGTAACAAAACAGGAAGTCTAACTGTGTCATGAACCTCTAATGCTGTTGATGCTAGCAGGAAGTGCACAGTGCTCATGCTCATCACTGCATGCTGGGATAGTGTTTTGACTGCAGCACACTGAGTTCATGTGAACATTTTCATTAATAGCATGATGTTGATATGGCTCAAGATTTCAAGTTGAGTATGAGTACTGTCACGTTGCAGTGGCAGAATCCCACTTCAGGTGTGTGTTGTGTATGACGCTAACTGCGGTGGAGATCTAGAGCAGATTTAACGGGCAAGTGGCTGTGATATGTATTGATTGTGATAGGGCAGTCAGTGTTGTGCTTTGTTGAACAGCTTACGACGTAGATTTGTCTCTGGCTGGTTAGTGCCAGTAATTGGTTGTTTCCTTTTTATCAGTGAACATGTTGGATGGCTCGTTGTTCTCAACAAGTAGCCAACTCTGCTTCATTTGGCTCATTTATGTAATGGTATACAACATACCTATTTAAAACTTGTGAATTTATAAATTGGTATAACTGTAAGCCTGTGAACGTAGGCAAGTGGAGGAGGTTTCTGTAGTTTCAAAAGAGGTTAACCCCATGCGTATCACGGATGACCTAAAAGGAGGTTTCAAAAACCCGTTATTGTTGACTATAAAAATAGCATCAGAGTGATCATCTTTCACATATTGTATAACATAATGTTCTTCCCTTGTTCTCATCATGTTATTGTATGAATTATCTTAATTTGATACGTATGTATTGTAATGGGTTACAATAAATTTGAACTTGACATATACCATTATGAGGCTCCTTTGCGAATACTGGGTCATAAAATACATAGTCAGACATTCACAGGGTGCAAATGAGATTTCGTTTAAATTGTAGTTGCTTTGAAAATCAATGCCTCAGTCATTGTCTATATTTCTTTTGATAACTTACAAATATATATGCTAATCTCAATATATTTACATAGTTATATAATATTTAGAAAATATTATAATCGGCAGTTCCTTTGAGAAAACTTATGAATTGTGATTTTCAACAATGTTTTTGTAACTTTAAAATACTAGGGGTAATTGTGCCAACAAATATAGCATCAGTCTTATTGATTTTTAATACAGAAATAGTCCTGGTAATAATTTGTGCTAGTCATAAATTTGTTGTTGTTGTAAAACTGTTATTAAACTGTTATTCGTAATGGTGAAAATGGCTTACAATACATTGCAATAGATTTTATTTTCACAATAATTTAATACATATATTGATGTTTTTATTGTATTTACAATTATTGTGGAAAAGGAGAAAGCAGAAGTTTAATAATTACGAAATGCTTTCTAAACAGTGGCTGTGGTGTTCTCTACTTGTGCTCATGTAATTTGACACTGGTGCTAATGTTAAAATAGTGCTGAAAGAGTTGACACCTAAGAAGCCATGAGTTGTGAACAGTTCTGGCAATGGTTGCTCTAGTGGAAAGCAAACTGTGAATGCACAGTTGGCTTGATCTTGAATGTAATTGTGTAGTAATTCTTGCCAACTGACTAACCATTTTATTTCCTTAAAGTTGTCATACACAGTTGTGGCATTGGTATTTAAGCACAACAGTGAATTACAATTGCCTGGCTCTTTGAATGAAGTTACTTGTTATACAGTTAGTATTTAGTCGCACAAAAAAGTTACATGTTTCTATTAATACTGTAGTCCCTCTCTTTGGCGGACACATCTGTATCCAAGCAAAAGTGTCCCGACATGGCATGTGTCCGCTCATCGGAGGGACAGGCATCTTAGTGTTAAAGTTCAGACCAGTACAACCGACACATGGTAAAAGATGTGGCATTATGTCAACGCATTGACTGATAGTAATTAAGCGCTATATATATATGTTTATTATTACTGTGATGTATTAAAAAATAAACAGTTGGTCAAGAAGTCATATCGCCCGCCCAGCATCTGTCGATCTGAGATTTTCCTCGGCCGCGTCCGTGCACTGGTCACTCACTCACTGCCACTAGCCTACGCAACGGTATCGGCCCAGCGTTGCAGTAGAATTTGCTGCGCGTATGGCAGCATTCAACCAAAAATGTTGAACAAAACAACATTTTATAAGTTGGTATTCTCGAACGAGTTAGATATTCTGTAGCTAAAATACTTTGTAAGTAATTCGCAAGTTGCTGCCCCCTACCGGCTAAAATGATAACCTGGAAATGATCAACCGAATATTTAAATCAGTTGCTACATGCAGTGTGAACGTTAATTAAATATTAAAAACGATAACGGGTACAATCGTTAATTGTCACTTCATTTTTCATCCAATTTCGAAAAACATTCATTAATGCACAAATTGTGCGTAAGTTGATAATGCGTTCCACCGTTTCATACGCTGGTAACCAGTTCATCTTTTCAAGGCACTGGTAATATTTGCCGTTTGGCATAGCGCAGCATAATTTGGGCTACATTGAAAACAATTGAGGTGAACCTTTTATACATCTTATTTGTGAATCTTAATTGCAATTACAAGATGAAAAGTTGATGCCAAGCTCTGAAGCCCTGACTGGGATTGGAGGTGCGAATGGGGAAGCCATCATGGCATCGCCTGAGGCAAAAGTGATTGATAACAGCACAAAATTAGCAATACTTTCCTCCACATTCACTCTGACTATAGTTTACATACCGCAATTAAAGGAACTCTAAGTAGTTTAGACAAACACAACGATTACAGCAAGGAAGACGAGCTCGTTATTATGGGTACACGTGTACTTGGTGTTGCCATTGATACACACCAAGCTGTATGTCCGCCATTTTCTAAACAAATTCAGCAAAAAATCTTCAAATTAATGAATACTGTCCGTCTTAGGAGGGACATAAAACCAAAATATCCTGTCCGCAGTCCGCGTACACGAGGTTTCCCCTCATCAGAGGGACATTAACATGGCAGGTGTCCCCTCGTCAGAGGGTCCGCTGAAGAGAGGGACTACTGTACTGAATTGTACTCTGAAATTACGAATGCAACAAGTGTTTACATTATTGAATGAAACTATATATCGTGATGTGAATTATACATAGATATTTCAACATTGTGACTTGTGGTAGAATTATTAAAAGGTAATTTTGTACTCCGATTTTTTTATTTCCCGTTATCAGTGGTTAACTTTTTTAAACATTCACACCTGATTGCATCGAGGTGTACAGAGAACAACATTGAGTTTCCAACACACTTTGTATGTGAAGACATGTTATGAGTTGGTGGTAATAATAAACTTTATTTAGACACCATCAAATCCGGTACTAATGCCCAGTTTACGGGTGTCGTAAATCGCATATATAAGGGGAAAAGACCTATGAATAGTAAAATTACAGGTAAATGAAGTGATACAGCAAACGATTAGCAAAACATGCTGAACATCTTAACATACTGAATCAAAAACAAAGATAGATACCTAAACATTATCAGGGGAATATCTATCAATGTGTGGGAAAATCACCTTTTATTTGGTAATCAGGAACCATGGAGAATATGAAACTTTAATTGGGTAGGAGACTTAATTGTGATGATTACACAATGGACAGACATGCCTCGTCTTTGTATTGTAATGAATTTATGACGTCTGACTTCAGATTCTGAAAGATGTCATTGTAATGTTGAAGCATTAAGATGGTGCATTTCATTGTTGATTTATTAATATGTGGTGTTATGCCCAGATGGTCTATTGTAACATAAAGGGAACCCCATTAGTACTGGAGAGATGGCAGTCGTATCATGTTAGCCATTCCAACCACAATGGAATAGGCCATTGATGACACTCAAGTCCATGGCCTTGACCTGAAAGTGTATGAAAAGTGTAGCTTTACAAAGTGCAACTGTCCAAGTAACCTTTGGCTCCTAGTTATCTTTACTGACGTTTGTTTGAGCATAAATCTTTACTTCTCCCTCGAGTATCCAGCTACGTTCAATGCAGTCACGAGATTCTGCCAAAGTTTATGCCGTGTGGGTGGATATAGTTACAAAGGAATATTTAACATCTTTGACATTGGCGACAGTGGTTTGTCATCAGGGTGTTGACCACTTGGATGCGTGGGTGGGCATTGTAGATAATTGAAACAAAATGACAATGACCTTACAATGTGTAACCTACTGACAAAGCTGCACTGGGATTCCCTTGGTGATACAGTTGACATGTTGAACCTCCCTGTTACATCTTTACATTGTTACTGGTTTGCTGATGTGTGCACAATGTGTATTTTCCTTTACCTAGAATGTAGCAACTATCCACGGGGACCAACGCCACCTGTAAACTACAATAGACCAGGTAAGTGTACCAAACAGACTTATCTTGATCATCCAAAATGGGCAACCCGTCTTCTGAAATTCATTGCAGCACACATTTATTTACAGAAGGAATTCCTACTGGGTACTAAAGCACTGACCTGCTGTTTCTTTCCTAATTTTAATGGTTGTTTTGATGCTGCTGCACGTAAGCCATTTCCTAGTCGTCTTCTTCCGTCGCCATTATCCCTCACGGGGTCGGCACGGAATGTAGAAGTCGTCGCCACTTTTTCCGGTCTTGCATGTCTTCTTCTTCACACTGTCTTTCCATCTTTTTGCTGGTCTCCCTCTTTTCCTCTTCCCAGGGACTGGCAAGTCTGCTGCTGTTCTCAGATAGTGCTCTTCTTTGGACTGGCCATACCAGTGAAGCCAGGCATCTCTCAACTTCTCTTCTATGCCTTGAACTCCTGCCAGCTGTCGCACCTCATCATTTGTTTTCTCTTCCCTGAATGAGATGTTCATCTCCCATCTAATCATCCATATCTCCGTTCACGTGAGGAGCAGCTCATGCAAACTGAGATGAGAATAATCAGATGGGCGATGAACATCTCTCTCAGGGAAGAGAAAAGAAAGCCATTTCCTAGTGTGTTGAGGAAATGTTAAACAGATAGAGACATTCAAATGACCAGCCAGGAGACGGTTGATTTGTCTTTTATGCAACATATTTCTGCTAAATGCATTTTAATTACTAATTAAGTTGGCTGACTACATATTGAATGACTTCTGAAGATTAGGTAAAATGTTTAATTGTGTGAGTACGAGTCAATTTAGTGATTTTCTGGATAATTGTGATTAGTTTAATCTTAGAAAGAATAGTATATTACCATTTACAATAATAATTTGGTTTCTTAGAAAGACCACATATTTATAACAAAACATTTAGGCTGATATTCATTCTTTATTAAAAAAGGTGAAGCTTAATACCTTTGAAGGACAACCTTCAATCTGAGTGTTTGGTTGTAATGTTGGCTACGACTGGTTAAGATTATGTTACCAGTTCCTATGCGCCATGGAAATACAAATTGTGTAATCTGTTTGTTTTGCATAACAACAGTTATTGTAAGAAGTTGTTTCACTTGTGGTAGGCAGACAGCCATCCAGTCTACAGGTCCTTGACAAGTGTCTCCTTAGTTGTATGTGCCTGTCCTGTAACCCACGTGAGCAGTAATGAGCACGTTAGTACTGTGTGTCAACATTAGGCCAACAAGAGGGCTACGACAACCAGTCCGGCCGACAGATCTACAGGCAACAACAGCCTCAGCCGCCCCCTCAACAGTACCTGCAGAGCTACCACCAATCAGGAGTGCCTCCCCATGACATGAACAAGCAGCCTATGAGCGCCCAAGTGCCACCTCCTCCCGGACAAACACCCCCACAAGCACAAGGGGTACAGATGATGTACTCCAATGTCACGCCGCAGGTGCCGCGCAATGCTGTAAGTAGTCGCTGCACTTCTCACACGGTATCGTTATGCAAACCTGAATGATCTTCTATGTTGATATTGTTCTGTATTGAAAGACCTATACTGATGATGTGCACTCTGGTGTACGATTCTCATTATATAGCCTTCGTTCATCAAAATATTTGTATAGAATGAGGGATATTAAAGCACAGTATTGTTTTTAGTCCTTTGGCCGAAGGTCCAAGGGACTATTGCCATCACTGCGTCTGCCGTTAGCTGCCGTATCTCGGAAACCGTTCAGCAACTTTTTCTCTAATTTTGCCACTATGCACGAGATATCTGTATTTGATTGAATCATTTTAAGGGCTCCCTAGGGCCTCCAAGGACCCCCAACTGGTAAAAATGTAACATTTTGCCTATTTTTATAAAAAAAACTGTTCAGCAACTTTTTTTCTAATTTTGCATAGATGTATCTTAGGGTGCTGCCACTATATACAACACAAATCTGTATTTGATTTAATCATTCTAAGGGGCCCCCGAAGTGCAAAAGTTTTACATATCTAGTGATGTGGTTTTGAGAAGGGCCCTTGAGACCACCCCCAACAGTAGATGTGCTAGAAAGCCAGCAGCATGACTAAACTCTGCAGCCTAGTGCTATCTGTTCCATTGAGACCTTGACTAATCTTTAATTGGTTACAGGGCCCAGGCAGAGTAGACACACTTGATCCCTGTTAGACTGAACAGTTGGCTAAAACTTTTAAACTATATCTTCAAAACTATTGATTGTCTATAATTGCAAGTTGTGTTTATTTTGATGTTCATTTAATTATTATAAAATGGTGTGACTGTGGTGTCTATTGATATAAAGATGTATTGTCTGTAGGTGACAAACATAGAAAATTAATATTCTGGACAACTATAGAGTAAAATATCCTACACTTTATTGATATCGAATGCATTCTACTGTTCTGTTTACGCTTGCCATGCCTTGTGTAGACATGGTACTGTGTAAATCAATTGTATCAATATAGACTAATAATTACAGATTCACAATATAGTTGACACCTGAAACAACCAAATGTCAACCATTAGAAGAGTTGACATATTTCCACTATACACAAGCAAGACATCTGTATTTGATTGAATCATTCTAGTGTTATCAGCCTATAGTACAACATACATTTTCTGCATCATCATCACTAAGGTTGTTGTAAATTTCACCAGCTGTCTGTTATAATTGTGACTAACAGTGTTCAAAATTATTCAGGTAAATAACAAATAACAAAGGACACAAGTTTTCTCCTTGCCATACATCTACATCACATGAGAAGAAGACTGACACAGCCTGGCCCTGATTTATACATGATGTAGCATTTTTGTACATGTTGTATACAACTTTCAACACATTACCATTAATACCACATGAAATTATCTTAGACCACAGTTAGGACCGGTCTACTAAATCAAATGCTTTCTTATAATCGATGAAGGCACTTTTGCGTTGAGACAAATACAGTTCAACAAATACCCCTATCTGAACACTGCCTGTTCTTCACCTACACCTACATTCGCTTTGTTTAGGTATGTGGTCAGTCTGGTGTTCTGAACAATCACTAAGGATTAATGAACACTTGTGCAGAATGTCACCCACTTGGCAGGTTTAATTGATCTATTCAGCAATGAGGACACTGCTTAGGCCTCACTCTGGACACTGTCACTCACATTGTTGTGTATTGTCTTAGTTGGTGCATTGAGCTAATCTACTTGACCATGAATCAGTGGTGTCTGGTTGTGTATTACACCCAGCTGTGGATTTAAGCTTCTCTGCCTGCTATTGTTTGATAGAAACTGACTAATCTGTAATTGGTCACTGGCAGTAGCTTGTGTCAACAGACAGCTTTAACCCTCTTAAGGCCAGATTAATGCAAATATGTGCCTGTTATTGAATCCTATTAAATCGAGAGAATGTGCTGTGAGTGAATCATGTGATATACTCGGGTTGCATGAATGCAAATAAATAAATAATTTTTGATCCGATTCAAGTAAAATTTTCACTACATTTGAAGAACTAATTCCTGGTGTAACTAGCCAAGTATGTGACATATATGTCAATTTATTACCCAAATATGAATTGCTAAAGTTTGACAAAAATAAAATACTTAAATAATTTTCAACAATTCATTTTTTTAAATATTTTTGATTAATAATTAACGGTTACATGCTGCGTATGAAATGTTCATAAATTACTATGCTACAGAATGGAAAACTAATTAAATGTCTATGGTAAATAAAACTGAAATAATTTCAGTTTTTCAGAGTGCATATATTTTCAAAATGTTATTCAAAATGGCGTTCTTTGTGATCATAGCCGTCATCCCGTCTGGACTATTAAGCTGGTGTTATATTTTAAATGCGTAATCATAGTGCAAAACATTCCCCTTCGATGGCAGCGTTCGTTATAAACTCGATTCGAAAATCCCATCAAAGTCATAATTATTGGAGTTCGACATAATGACAATGTCGAGAATTACATCAAAGCTAAAAAACACTACCCGCTTCGTTGCGCGGCGCATTAATACTTCTTTACAACAAAATAGACCGCTCAAAAGTTAGCATTTAATCGTAGAAATCGCCTGCGGACGCGTGTTTTGGAATAATTCCTGGGTGCTTCCATGTTTATGCCCGCAGCAAATGTTAAACTTTAATCTCATTGGCTGAAAATCACCATTAAAATATTCACTGCATGGCGTAAAAGAGGACCGGAAATTGTGTGTCGCTCCGTTCGACTACAAAACCGCGTGGTGGTTGGCGCTATTTAGTCACGGAAATCGCCATCATTTCTCACTTTTGACGCTTCCCAGTGAAACTTCAATATTGTTATATGCTAACTGCCGAAATAAATTGCCGTTATTGGATGACACTGTTTCGCGGTACCAGTTTAAATGTGCCCCTGTATTCGGGTTGATTCGGGCGTTCTGGCCGTGAGGCATACTCGGGTTGATTCGGGCGTTCTGACCATGAGAGGGTTAAGCCACTAGACCCCTGTTAAACTGGACAGTTGCCTGTAGGTTTTAACCCTGCAGATGGCCAATGGTAAACTTCCACAGTGTACACAATTTGGAGCTATTTGTAGGGGTGCTTTTAAAATATCACAACTTAGCTAATACCACAAAAATATGATTGAGCTACCATTTTGTTGGAAAAAAGACCCTTTATTATTATGCAGTGATGATATTTGCATAACATCAAATAATCATGAAGATATAACTGTTTATATAAAATAAATGCAAAGAAAATGGTTGTATGTGCCAATGTCCAAGTAGAGAAATGTAGCCATGTATATAAGCTAATGAGTACAGAACAAAATTAATCAAATATACTCAGAAGTTTTTTTTATATGAATTTTTTAGGTAGACCCATGTAAAATTTAGACTATTCTTCATGAACGTCAGAACGAGGGTAAAGTAGAAACCCAAGTTTGCCCAGTGACAAAATAACATGACGTATCTATTATAAATTTCCTTACATATCAATAAAGTAAGTAATACCTACAGTTCCTAATTACACACATATATATGTCATCAGGTTATAGGACTTGTATTTGAATTCTGAATGCATCGTATCCTTCGCTGGCGGACTGAGTAGGTCGGCTGAATCGGCCCATGTCCGGATGCAAGACAGCGATGTCCAGCTCGCCAGCAACTTGCACAATATCCACTTTAAAACAGCCCCCAAAGTCTGTGTAACTGTCTGAACTAGTATAATAACCTGATCCACAAATACTGTCATGTATTTTGCTGATATATTCCCGCGGACATTTGAAATAATTCAACTTATATAATCGAAGCGACAGAAAAAACATGGTGGACTTTCGTCGTGATGGAATGAAACCAGCGTCAACAAGAAGACGTTTTAGAGCCATGCGCTGATTGGTTGACCATTGACGTAAATTTATTTGGATAGACCAATCGTTGGGCTTTCCATCGGTACCTCCATTTCCCTGTTTAGACCATATGAATGGGAATGTAAAATCCTGACACAGAGCGTAGTAAAATCGGCCATATTTGGGCATCTACTACTACGACATTTTAAAGCTTGGTTGTGATTTGCTATTACTGAATCATGACGCGATACAACTCATTAATAAAAATGCCACAGAAAGAATAATAATTCAGCTTTCCATTGATACCTCGCGTTCCCCTGTCAGTTGCTAGTGACGGAAACAATTTTTTTTTGAAAGGAGTGATACTGAATTAGGCCGAAAATCGGCCGGGAGCAGTTTTGTACTGATTGCACGGGCCGAATTCGGCCCAGTGGTCACCTGTAGGGGTAAACTGTGTCAAACAGTGAGTCTACCTTTTGCTCTCAAATAATCTGTCCTCTTAATTTTACTCATAAAGACATAATCTGGCATAAGTCTTTGTAGCAGCACATTTGTACTTCCAGTGTATCATTGCAACACAACATACATATTACAAACTGTGTGCCACATTTGAATGTTGTGCATGTAATATTTTGTGCAATCCATTTGCATATATAATGTAAAACTTCAACAGCCGTTTTCTTCATTTTCAGTTTTTGACCCCTACCATGTTCAATGCTCCATAACTTCGCCAATTTTTGTAGCAGTCATAATTTTTGAAACCGATAAAAGCACCCTACCAAACCTTTACAAGGATGTAAGAAAACAATGTTACAATTTTTCCGACTTATCACTCATTTGGTCAGCCGGGGTCACATATAGACGTATTAGTCCAAAGGACTTCAGGGCCACTTGGCCCATTTTTACAGTCAACAATTACTCAAAAACGTCGTACTATAACGGTATTCACTGTTCCTATGTAAATACAGCATCGAAACGTAGTGTCGATCGATAGAACCATTTTGCTTACTCACATTGCCTTAGTTCACTTAAATGTGAAATTATGTATCTGGCTGTAGACAATGATGGATATATGTGAGTGTAAACCTATGCTGTTGACATTGCAGTTTGACTGCATGCTTCCTGAAGAAGTTAAGTTGGTATTTGAATGAACTGGTCTGCCAGCACTCGCACACTAGATACTGTGTTATGAAAGAACATACCGTATTCGTTCTAATTAGCATACATGCTCTAATTAATGCACACCCCTATTTTTGGCGATGTCGGGAATCTGTAATGCAGTGTCCTCTACCCCGATATCAAATTACTGTGACATTTGATGTTCTTTTTACATAACATTTTTTCACACATATCTGGAGACTGCAGTGTTTTTGTATCCTCTTGAGATTTGACCACACGTGAATATATAATATTCGAATGTTTGATCGAAATGTGAATGTGTCCAACTCGGATGACAAGCTTACTTGGCGTATGCCATTAGCATGCGCAAACAGCAAGACAATGGTGCCAGCTGGTGAATATATTGCTAGCTATGTAGTAAGGGACTGGTTAGTATTTATTCTCTTGCAATAGGCAGTTTCGTTGCGGCTGAGCGGAGCAACCGAGTGTTCGAAAAATATTGACTTGATTGAATAAAAATAACTGGGATAATACAAACATAATACATTGATTATTATTATGTTACGATAAGAATGCAAAGGTATAAATTATCCCAGGCATATTTATGTTTAGGAATATTGCATCTTAGCGCACAGCCGCACAGACTAGCACAAACATGGTCGTATTTTCGTAATATAAAAACGCACTAAGGTATCAAAGTTAGGCATACCTCATGTTATAACAGCGAAATTGAGATGGGTCCGGATTCGACACAAGTGCCCCGCTTGCTTGTTGGCGGTTGATGCTGGATTCGCTTGCTGGCATCATTGTCCACTTGCTCGCCAGTGAGCGATGCCGGACTCACCTTAGTCCGCTTGCTTGCTGCTCGAAATCTCGGCGAATGGGGAAGTAGACGCATCTTCAGATACAAACATGAGGCCATTTAAATTGACTGAAGACAAATAACTGTCCCCTGGAAATCAGGTTAGCTACATCCACATCCAGCAGATGATGCTATACATACGGCCTGATACGGGAATGTTTGCAACTTCGAGTTTTAACGTAGATGTTGGTGATTAAAAATTTCAGACAACATACAACTCAATTACAGTGGATTACGTTGCTTGTGTAGGACACTGTTACTTATACAGTAATCGTTTGTACGTCGGGTGGAATTAGCCAGGTGCAGTTAAGGGGAGACACGGCAGTCTGAAATACGTCAATAATTACTTTTATGACATTTTTTGTTTCTTTCAGTTTTTGACAGATTGACATATCTACTTCACAATAAAGATCGTTTCTTAACCATTTGAGTACGACAGGCCGGTTTTCCGGCCGCACTGTCTGTGACGCTTCAGTACGACAGGCCGGTTTTCCGGCACTGACGATGTCTGCTATTCAAATCGTTTTTATTCATAATAATCCACTGTGTGGAGCCACTTGTTCTGTACGGTTGTCAAGGCGAATAAATTAGCTATTCAGCAGTGGTCATCGTTTATTATATCGCTCAATAATAGTTAACTGTGATTTTCACGGTTTTTAATGATGGATTATCAAAATCTGCGGCGGCCACAATGGCAGATTGCATTACTTCAACTAGCGATTTACCACCGCATGTTTTGGACAGATTATTTGATAGTTTTAACAAAGAATCTTTGTCGGATGTTGACGATCGACATAAAAATTCATAATAACGATGTCAGCGAACTTAGTATACAACTGCGTTCAGCAATTGCAAAAACGTTGAAATCTTGGCGGCCATCTTGGATTGTTGGTTACCGTGACTACGGAATGTAAAATGATATGGCTCATTTTATTCGCTGATTATTACACGTTCCGAAAATGTATAACATTCCTATTCATAAAATGCATTTTTGTTGCTCAAATTTTTACTTGAAGTGAGGTAGTCCATTATGTTGCATATTCACGGGGAATGCAGTATTCAGTGGTCACAGCTGATCAGGGATGTAGTACTGAAATGGTTAACAGTTATTCACCGCTAAGTCATTATATTAGCACTAACTTAGATGGCCCATCAAATGTGAAATGACAATAAATATTTGAATCGATGAAACACGCCAAAAGTAATCCAAGTTTATGCCTTGACAACGACCACGTTTGTTCATGATACGCCATTTTGTTTGGTATTAAAAGAACGGCCGTCTACTTGGCTATCTGTCAGTTATGTTGATAGTCACGCCTCTTTTCTCCAAAGTTGAGTTTTCCCGCGTTGAAACCGAGTCCCAAATTTCCGATGATCTCATTTAGTACATAATTATGCAAATGTGACACAATGACTGGTCGAAAGCCTCGCATTCGTGGTTTTATGACGCGTTTTTTCTCAAAGTGAGGCACGCAACCAGCCGAAAGCAAGTTCAAGGATCATTCAACCGGTTTTATGACGTGTCTTCGTTCAAAACGAGGCAAATCAATCCCACGATGCTTTGCGTTGTCTACTTTCCTGTTTACATTGTTGCTACGGAGAACAGTTTGACGCTCTATAAACGGACAATGTATTTTGTTAAAAAGAGAGTTTAAATGAGATGCCGCCAAAGAAATCAAAAGTTTTACGCAAGCGTCTGAGTGAGTGCAATGCTGCACGTCGTTGGTCGTCCGAGGAAGCCGACTTAGCAGCCATAATCGACGGCGAAAGCGAATTGATTGAAGCAGACGACACT
Source organism: Paraescarpia echinospica (assembly GCA_020002185.1). Classification (NCBI taxonomy): domain Eukaryota; kingdom Metazoa; phylum Annelida; class Polychaeta; order Sabellida; family Siboglinidae; genus Paraescarpia; species Paraescarpia echinospica. The sequence goes on along the minus strand of CM034537.1, from coordinate 3,162,151 downwards.
GACAGCGCCGGGAAGATTGCAACAGCTGACGCCGGAGTGACTGCACAGCTACCAGGAACAGCCCAGGCAACACCGTGTTGCACTACAGTCGTCTCGTCATGCAAAATTGTCACCATGAACGCCGTTAAATGTGACAACGCTGAAGAACAGAGGGAACTGAGCAGTCGAGATTGGTGAAGTGGTCGCTGATGTCTCCTGCCCTGCACTGAACAATTCTAATGCTATTGCAATATACTGTTGAAACATGTTGATCAGAAGTGACTTTTTATGCTCCACACTGTGCCATATGGTTTACATGGATGTTGTGTTATATATAGCAAATGTATCAGAGTTAGTGATGATTGACTGACATGTCAAACATGTGATGATTGTATATGGACACTGCTGTTGCATTTATAAAATGCCTCAGTGAAGTGATGCTTAGGTTGATAATTATCATAAAACCTATTTCTACACATGCAAGTTTGAAGCAAGCAAGTCTGTGGAGTGCTACATGCAATTATTATTCATGTTTCATGTAGGTCACAAGTCACAACCTGTGCAGAGTGGGAAACTGCTTGCTTCAGCTATGATTCCTGGCATGTGTGGGGTGGCAGTGGGGGGGGGGGTAAAAATGTTATAATGATGTCACTTTTAATGGACTATTAATCCTATAAACATTTATGTGTATCTTCTTTATCTAACATGCATTTCAGAGTTGAAGAAAACAGGCTGACATGTCACGACTATGTGGATACATACAAGCTGCATTTGTAAAAGTGAAGTGATGCTTACTTAGGAAAATACCCAATGCATCTGGACTGTTACATGCTATCAGTGTGCATATTTTATGTTGGACACAAGTCACAATGTATGCAATGTGAATTATATGTGAAAACTGTCTGAATTGGTGCGTCGACCATGATTACTCGCATTATGAATTAGGGGGGTAGGGGTAAACAATGACATAATTGTGTCACTGTTAATGAAATGTTTCACTTAGAAACACTCACATATTGTATATACATGGTAAGCCTACCATACTGATGCTTATTTGCAACATCTATTATGTGCAAGACATTAAAATTACTTTGTTTTCTCAGTTATCACTTTTCTGTAGGAAAAATGAATAGAACTGCAAAACTAACCAAGCAATTCATACCAACTTTTTACACAGTAATAATGACATAACTATCTACATCCCTATACATTGAAATTATGATCAGTCATTTGGATTATATCCCATAGGGGTTTGAATGTGAAAATGTTGGAATAAAAAAAAAAATTGTCAAAAAAATCTGAATAACATACAAATGGCTATGCACAGAAAGTTAGAATAGTTCATTATCTAAATAAAAACATTTGAATTGCATAAATTAGTATAGGGGTTTCGGTGTTCTATTCATTTAAACTTTTGCTGTTTTATGACTTATTTTTTCGATTAAAACCCCCTAGTGCACTTAAATATTAGAAAACAAAAATAAAAATCATGAAATATCCTTAGTTTTAGTACAGTAATTTCATACAATACATAGTTGGTGAAATTTATCAGCTTTAATTTTTTTTTTTTTTTCGTGTCCTGTGATCCCTTAAGTCTGCTCTCTTGCATCATCCAAGTGACCGACTCGGCCGGCAACGACATTGTGTCTGTTTAAACTTGGCTTATTTGGGTGTACGCTTAAGGGGAGGCTTGGGTCTAAACGTATGTTATTTTATAACTTCATTGTTACTTACTCTACAGAGCTGAAACTTTCACATATTGATAGTCCACCTAACGGGAAGGCCTGGAATTTTTTTCTAAATTTTACGGGGGGATTTTCCCACGGTACAGCAGCCATCTTGGATTTAATGCATGCGATGAAATATCTTGGTAACTACTGGACTTACATTACTCTTTTGGTGTGTAGTTACTCCATATAACCCTAAGTGTAACCAACAAGCTACAATTTGTATTTTTCAAAACACTTTTTTAATGATTTAAAAAAAATTATGTATTTTTCAAAACACTTTTTTACTAGCAACTCATTTTATTAAAAAAACATGCTTTGCTTTTTAAAAAGTAGCTTGCTGGTTACCAGGGGCATACTGTCAAAATACAATGTAGCACGTTTTAAGCAAATCTGTCAAGCGGTTACTCAGATAAATAAACAAGAAGACAGCTGGTGTGAGTGAAATCATGTTTCTGAGAAAATCGCGTTCAAAGTTTAGTTACACTTGTATACACACTTCAACATCTGAAAAGCAACCTAAGTGATTGAAACTTTGTACACATGTGACTCAATGTATAATCTATCAAATGGCATAGTTCAAAGTGATTTGAACAGCATAGTAATATGTCAAACAAAGCAATGTAGCAAAAACATTACAGAACAGGAAACCGTATTTGTAAAATAGCACATCATACAACCTTTATACAGATAAAGATCACAGGAGCACAGATAAAGTTCACTGGAGCTCAAATTCACTGGAGCACAAATAAAGTTCACTGGAGCTCAGATAAAGTTCATTGTAACCTAAATAAAGTTCACTGAAGAAGAGAAGAGCACGGCAGGTTCGCGACAGCAACATGGCGCGGCATACAAGTACAGTTGGCAGATCTGAGCAAGTATCTCCTTCATCCTAATCCGGGAAGTGTGAGACCCCCATCTCATCCAGAAGATCCGTGTAGCCAAACTTCCGCTCAGTCGCAACATCCGGGAAGTGCAAGACCCCCATCTCATCCAGAAGATCCGGGTAGCCGAACTTCCGCTCAGTTGCAGACAGTCTGAGATGGATCGGGTGACACTGACAGCCAAGTTGACGCTAAGAAACAAGTACACAATACCAATGTATTTCATGAACATAAGTATTACTAACAATAAAAGCCCCTCCCAGTACTATAGGTTTGTGACTGTAGTTTATGTTGCGCCTTTTGTTTATTTTATTAGTACTGAATTATATACAGTGTAACTATGTCATAAAGGGACATACCAAGGCAAGTTATACTAATATAAACCATAATTCCATAGGCTAATGTACAAAGTATAACTGTCATCCCTAAAACAATATAATCTGGGCATGTATATAATTATCACTATGATTTTATGTCAACTACCCGTATACTGGTTCTGGCGTGCCTGGATAGCCCCTGGACGGCTGAACATCAACAAGACCACAAATATAAAATTGTAGGCAAACGTCAAATAATTTCTTGATACAGGGTTCAAAGACTGACTGTGGAGACAACATGAATATATCTGTATTATTTACACTGTCAGTGTTATCGAGAACATATAAAACACAGAAATTGTCCTTACTCTGGGTGCTATTGACACTGCCCTGGGCCTGTCATCGTGGTCGGACCCGAAGACGTCGTCGTCACATATTCAACAACAAATTCAACTTGCATAGTCTTTCTTTCACGTGCTAACTGCAGCTGCGCAATATTGCGTTGCTTCGAGCCACAGAAACCACTTGCTCACTTTCGACCAAACGGCATAGAAAGCTAAAGAAACACGGAGAATAAAATGTCGATCCTATCGAATGTAGCTGGTATTACAAGCTGACGTCATAGGTTGTACGTATTACAACCAATCAGAACATTTGACTTGACGAAATCCTCTGATTCCGTCATCACGTGATGCTGCCTGACCAATCATTGTAGGGTTACCCATTCCTTTGTCCCCGAAGCGGCAAGGTCGTTTATAGGCTTGATTATTCAGGCAGCAGCGGTGCCATCTTAAATTAGTTTATATCATGCAGAGCGAAAACGGCTTTCCCGTGATATGCGCCATGATGGAATGGCAGTATTTTTCTCGACGCAATCGATCGCGGAAAATTGCATAATGTTAAATTATTCATGCTTCGTTTGACAAAAACAAAGACTTAGCAATGATAGGCATCACACAAAATGCATGTTTTGTGACATAAATAGGTTTATTTCGGTAGTATAACGTATATGAATGGGAAGTTGAGTAATTTTTATACATAGAAATGTCAGTAACTCAAAACTCATTTTATTTTAAAAAATCCCGAGCCTCCCCTTAATAGGGACGATTTTTTGACATTTTAGTGTCTCAAATATTTTTCAAGCATACTGTACATGTACGCTAATTAGAATCAATACGGTACTTTAATTGAATGTTGGACAATAATTTAGGCAATATAGCATGTGTTGGTGATAAGCAGGAAAACAACATTTATATACAATGATCAGAGTTCACTTCAGTGACCAATAAATTGGGTAAACATTCATGTTTTTGCCATGCGTGCATACAGCAGGTTGACATGTTTTCGCAGCATGAGTAATTTTGCAGGTCATGTTTCAGGGCTACATTCCACAGCGACAGAACATGCAGGGTATGGGACAGCGACCGCCAGTGCCCGTTGCCATGATGACACCAACAAACACTGTGTACAACGCACAGCAGATGGCAACTGTCTACTTACCACAGCCAATCCAACAGCAGACACAGCAGTTCATGACTGGTCAACCACAGGTCTTGAACTACATGACTGGTCCTGGCGGCCAGATGCAGATGCAGGTGAGAGTCGTGTCCTGTTTGTGAACAGTCGTGGCACTGCCATTATCCTGCATGCATGGGCTGTATTGGTATTGCTAATTCCTCTTGTCGTTTTACCCGGATGATTTTACAACTCATATTTGCAGTTGTGTAAAATTTACTCATGCTCTCTCGTCACCACTGCCAGTTTTAGGATGTTTTATCATAGACACCATAACAGCACCCACCCTGTTTTCACAGTGGAATCTTTAGAGACTGCTTCTTGGGTGCCAAACTTTCAGGGATTCATCTATACCCCTGGAAAGAAAAGTAAAGCTTTTATTTTTACAAAATTCCCCATACCTAATGTTAGGCATCTGTTTGCAATGTTAAGCATGTTTTCTGCGATTGTTTCAGTTGATATTAACCGCCCACCAATCAGTTGGGGATGTTTTTGTAAATTGAAACCATTGTAGGAAACACCCATAGCGCGTTGCAAAATCCTTTTATACTATACAATATAACTTTATTCATCCCTGTAAGAGCAATTACATTGTTGTTTTGGGCGGGCAAAACATATATGTATACATTGTATATAAAATATTAAAATATAACATAGGTAACAGCGTATTACTGGCTCACGTCATCATAATCACAAAAAAGAATAGTTTATCACATGAACACATGGAGTGCATTTGTTCACACTAACCAATAAATATATAGAACATACACATACACTGTATTCATTTCACGTCATTAAGGCCAGACACCCCAGGTGAAATGGTGTTTTTTGACAAAAAATACTGAAAATGGTTTTCTGCCAGATTATTATATCTTTGTAAGCATACTATCAATAAAGTTCACTTCTATGACAATTACATACTTTTAAGTGAGTTTTAGTCATGGATCAAGCACGTCGATATCATGTAATGAAATCCATTATGCAATCTTTGACAGCCATTTTCTCCCAAAAAAATTCTTAAAATTTCTGCATTTGGAAACGGGATATCTCTGGGAATAATTATGCTATTTAAAACATGTTTTCAGTGTTGCATTCAGCATATTCTACTGTGTGCAATGATCAGACACTTTTTTAAAATCATGAATAGTTTGAAAGATATAGCCATATTTGTTGCCAAAAAACAAGATTGTTTTTCGTATTTTACCAAAAAATTATTTAAAAAATAAAAACACATTTCAAAAAATGCTCTGATCATTGCACAATATAATCTATATAGAACATGGATTTGCAAGAATTATAACTGTATATGGATTCAATAAAAAATGGCAGTGTTTCCAAATTTGCCAACATTTCAAAAAATGGCGGTCATTTTGTTTGTTACCATGGAAACGGGGGGTCTGGCTGAAAAAAGTTCAAGATATATTTTACTCAGTAAGACCTATTTCATGCATTGGGCAGAAAAAATTGAACTGTTTGCACAAATTAAAAAATATTCCATCTACCTGCCGTGTCTGGCCTTAAAAAGACTGATGGCAGCAGGAATAAAAGATAACTTCTTACGGGTTGTTTTTCTTTTTTGCCAGACCCCCCAATTCCATGGCAACAATCAAAGATGGCCACCGTATAGGGAAAATATACAAAAATTTAGAAATGTTGTAGCTCCTCCAATAATACAGTAATCGATGCAATTCATTTTATTTCTTATTTACAACATGGTATTCTATGCAATGTCGAAGATGTATTTTATGTATTGGCATTATTTAATAATTAAAAATATTTCAATTTTGTTGGTAACAAATTCATATTTTTATTACAACCTCTATGTTCACTCCATAACTAAAATGAAAATAAAAATATCTCCTCGGCATTGCACAGAGAAAACAAGGAACACATCTGTCAAAAATGTCATTAATGTAGCATCATTGCTTCTTGAGATGTGACGTTTCCAAATTGAAAAAACACCGCTATTAGCAAACGGGTGTAAATGGCTGTCAAAGATTTGCTAATGGGATTTATTACATGACAGTCACACTATCCATGAATGTAAGTTACTTGGACGTATGTAAATGTTGTAAAAGATATCTTTATTAATAGTAAACGTATAATGCTATCAGAATACAGCAGAATCACATTTTGAGTATTTTTGTCAAAAAGGGTAATTTTAGCAGCAGCATCTGACCTTCATTAAAATTGTTTTATTAACAGAAAATGAATTTAGTTTTTTAAGAAAGCACAGACTGCTGACATTTCTTGACGATTACTTCAGTGTTGTCATCCCATCTGAGTTTGTTATCAAACACTAAGTATTTGTACTTGGTGACAATTTCAACCTCTTGATCTAAGTGACCAGGATATGGTTTGGTTGCATTAGTTTATACTGCTGCATCATCTGCTGACATGTCTTTGCAGCAGTGTTCATGGTGACTGCCAGTCGTGGTCCCATCATCTGCTGACATGTCTTTGCAGCAGTGTTCATGGGGACTGCCAGTCGTGGTCCCATCATCTGCTGACATGTCTTTGCAGCAGTGTTCATGGGGACTGCCAGTCGTGGTCCCATCATCTGCTGACATGTCTTTGCAGCAGTGTTCATGGTGCCAGTCGTGGTCCCATCATCTGCTGACATGTCTTTGCAGCAGTGTTCCTGCCAGTCGTGGTCCCATCATCTGCTGACATGTCTTTGCAGCAGTGTTCATGGTGACTGCCAGTCGTGGTCCCATCATCTGCTGACATGTCTTTGCAGCAGTGTTCATGGTGACTGCCAGTCGTGCTCCCATCATCTGCTGACATGTCTTTGCAGCAGTGTTCATGGTGACTGCCAGTCGTGGTCCCATCATCTGCTGACATGTCTTTGCAGCAGTGTTCATGGTGACTGCCAGTCGTGGTCCCATCATCTGCTGACATGTCTTTGCAGCAGTGTTCATGTGACTGCCAGTCGTGGTCCCATCATCTGCTGACATGTCTTGGCAGCAGTGTTTATGGTGACTGCTAGTTGTTGCAGCCTGTACAACTTACATAACATTCTAATATTTTGATATGCTGAATAATGATTTGATTCTGTTGAGGTTGCTACGAGAGAAGTATAAACTTACACTTACTACATGAAGTAAATATTGTTATATAAAGGTGGCATTAAATTTATGGTTAATAAAGTAATGCAAAAATATATCTCCTACTAGTGATCACGTTGCATCATTGAGAGCTGTTGTGATGGGACTATATATAATTGAGATGTGGTTGATTTCAGTACCCAGCTCAGATGCCACCCTACATCCAAAGGCCTGCCCAGCAAGCCCCGTACAACGCTGCAACGTACTACCAAACACAGCCAACCACTAACAATACACGTATGTATCAACACAGTTTGTTTGTCAAATTGTTCATGTGAAAAATCTTCACTGGACATTTCCGTTACCCAAGATTTATTTTACTCATGCTAAAATGGATCAGTTTCTATGTGCAGGCACTAGGTTGGCAGGCACTGTCCGTAGCAGTGGTATTAGTTACTGTGTGTTACAGCAGTCCTTATATAACATCTACTTTCTTGACAGTAAATAAATTAACGGTTTGAAACACTTTCAGACTAATTTCCGTGATCGAAATTTGCTCTATGGAGTCCTATTTCTCATTTGGATTTAATATTCCATTACCATGCACAGAAGATTGCACAGTAGCAACATAATTATAATAAATAAACCCATAAAAGTGTACGTTTTCTGAAAGCATAATAATATTGAAGTTTCACTGGGAAGCGTCAAAAGTGAGAAATGATGGCGATTTCCGTGACTAAATAGTGCCAACCACCACGCGGTTTTGTAGTCGAACGCAGCGACACACAATTTCCGGTCCCTCTTTTACGCCATGCAGTGAATATTTTAATGGTGATTTTCAGCCAATGAGATTAAAGTTTAACATTTGCTGCGGGCATAAACATGGAAGCACCCAGGAATTATTCCAAAACACGCGTCCGCAGGCGATTTCTATGATTAAATGCTAACTTTTGAGCGGTCTATTTTGTTGTAAAGAAGTATTAATGCGCAGCGCAACGAAGCGGGTAGTGTTTTTTAGCTTTGATGTAATTCTCGACATTGTCATTATGTCGAACTCCAGTAATTCGGACTTTGATGTGATTTTCGAATCGAGTTTATAACGAATGCTGCCATCGAAGGGGAATGTTTTGTACTATGATTACGCATTTTAAATATAACACCAACTTAATAGTTCAGACGGGATGACGGCTATGATCACAAAGAACGCCATTTTGTATAAAATCTTGAAAATACATCCACTCTGAAAAACTGAAATTATTTCAGTTTTATTTACCATAGACATTTAATTAGTTTTCCATTCTAAAGCATAGTAATTTATGAACATTTCATACGCAGCATGTAACCGCTAATTATTAATGAAAAATATTTTTTTTAAATGAATTGTTGAAAATTATTTAAGTATTTTATTTTTGTCAAACTTTAGCAATTCATATTTGGGTAATAAATTGACATATATGTCACATACTTGGCTAGTTACACCAGGAATTAGTTCTTCAAATGTAGTGAAAATTTTGCTTGAGTCGGATCAAAAATTATTTATTTATTTGCATTCATGCAACCCGAGTATATCACATGATTCACTCACAGCACATTCTCTTGATTTAATACGATTCAATAACAGGCACATATTTGCATTAATCTGGCCTTGAGAGGGTTAATGAACCCTTATGTAGAATGTCACCCACTTGGCAGGTATAATTGATCTATTCAGCAATGAGGACACTGCTTAGGCCTCACTCTGGACACTGTCACTCACAGTGTTGTGTATTGTCTTAGTTGGTGCATTGAGCTAATCTACTTGACCATGAATCAGTGGTGGCTCTGGTTGTGTATTACACCCAGCTGCAGAGCTAAGATTCTCTGCCTGCTATTGTTTGATGGAAACTGTGACTAATCTGTAATTGGTCACTGGCAATAGCTTGTGTCAACAGACAGCATTAAGCCACTAGACCCCTGTTAAACTGGACAGTTGCCTGTAGGTTTTAATCTGTGTCAAACAGTGAGTCTACCTTTTGTTCTCAGATAATCTGTCCTCTTAGTTTTACACATGAAGACATAATCTGGCATAACTTGATAAGTCTTTGTAGCAGCACAATTGTACTTCCAGTGTATCATTGCAACATAACATACATATTACATACTTTGTGCCACATTTGAATGTTGTGCATGTAATATTTCCATGCAATCCATTTGCATATATAATATAAAACTTCAACAGCCGTTTTCTTCATTTTCACTTTTTGATCCCTACCTTGTTCAATGCTCCATAACTTTGCCAATTTTTGTAGCAGTCATATTTTTTGAAACCGTGTAAAGCACCCTACCAAACCTTTACAAGGATGTAAGAAAACAATGTTAAAATTTTTCCGACTTATCACTCATTTGGTCAGCCGGGGTCACATATAGACGTATTAGTCCAAAGGACTTCAGGGCCACTTGGCCCATTTTTATTCATAATGATTCACTACGTGGAGCCACTTGTTGTGTACGGTTGTCAAGGCGAATAAATTAGCTATTCAGCAGTGGTCATCGTTTATTATCGCTCAATAATAGTTTACAGTGATTTTCACGGTTTTTGATGATGGATTATGAAAATCTGCAGTGGCCACAATGGCGGACGGCATTACTTCAACTAGCGATTTACCACTGTATGTTTTGGACAGATTATCTGATAATTTAAATTTTATCAAAGAATCTTTGTCGGATGTTAACGATTAACATAAAAATGATGTCGGCGAACTTAGTATGCAACTGAGTTCAGCAATTACAAAAACGTTGAAGTCTTGGTGGCCATCTTGGATTGTTGGTTACCATGACTACGGAATGTAAAATGATATGGCTCATTTTATTCGCTGATTATCATACTTTCCGAAAATATATAACATTTGTATTCATAAAATGCATTTGTGCTGATCAAATCTTGACTAGAAGTGAGGTAGTCCATTCTCTTGCATATTCACTGGGAATCCAGTATTCAGTGGTCACAGCTGGTCAGGGCTGTAGTACTGAAATGGTTAAGGACTGCGTGACCGGTGGTTTGTCATAGTTTTGCACCAGATCCAACATCCGCAGCGGCTGCTGTGGTAATGGTAGTTAGTTACTGTGATAGTGACTGTTGTCTGTTAGTGGTCGCCTGTGCCTTTGATGCGGTTACAATTAGGTCTAGGAAATAGTTTGGGAACGGAGAGAACGGGTTCTTCCCAGGCTCTAATAATTACAGCAATACACTCAATTGGTGCCTGTGTAAAATCATCCAATCAGTTCACTAAACTGTCCAATCGAGCCTCGTCGTAATCGACTAGTGCTTATTGGATCTCCCCGTCCTGATTATTTGGTCTATGCAAGTGTTGCCTGCTTTTCAAAAAACCACCGCTAGCAGTTAGGTGACAATTACCTTAGCAGGTCGAGGCCTTAATTGGTTTCTGGCGAGTGTCAGGCAGCTGGTCAGACAATCCGGGTGGTCGATTTTCAAACTGGCGGACCCGCCACAATCAATTTCACCCCGTCCAAAATCGCGATTTTCAAATTTTACCCGTCCAAATGACGGGTGGATGGGTCTCTGGGTGAGGCCTGATCATAACCCTTAACCCTTTCAAGGCCAGATTAATGCAAATATGTGCCTGTTATTGAATCCTATTAAATCAAGAGAATGTGCTGTGAGTGAATCGTGTGATATACTCGGGTTGCATGAATGCAAATAAATAAATAATTTTTGATTCGATTCAAATAAAATTTTCACTACATCTGAAGAACTAATTCCTGGTGTAACTAGCCAAGTATGTGACATATTTGTCAATTTATTACCCAAATATGAATTGCTAAAGTTTGACAAAAATAAAATACTTAAATAATTTTCAACAATTAATTTTTTTTAAATATTTTTCATTACTAATTAGCGGTTACATGCTGCGTATGAAATGTTCATAAATTACTATGCTACAGAATGGAAAACTAATTAAATGTCTATAGTAAATAAAACTGAAATAATTTAAGTTTTTCAGAGTGCATGTATTTTCAAGATTTTATACAAAATGGCGTTCTTTGTGATCATAGCCGTCATCTCGTCTGAACTATTAAGTTGGTGTTATGTTTAAAATGCGTAATCATAGTGCAAAACATTCCCCTTCGATGGCAGCGTTCGTTATAAACTCGATTCGAAAATCCCATCAAAGTCCGAATTACTGGAGTTCGACATAATGACAATGTCGAGAATTACACCAAAGCTAAAAAAACACCACCGGCTTCGTCGCGCGGCGCATTAATACTTCTTTACAACAAAATAGACCACTCAAAAGTTAGCATTTAATCGTAGAAATCGCCTGCGGACGCGTGTTTTGGAATAATTCCTGGGTGCTTCCATGTTTATGCCCGCAGCAAATGTTAAACTTTAATCTCATTGGCTGAAAATCACCATTAAAATATTCACTGCGTGGCGTAAAAGAGGGACCGGAAATTGTTTGTCGCTGCGTTCGACTACAAAACCGCGTGGTGGTTGGCGCTATTTAGTCACGGAAATCGCCATCATTTCATCATTTGACGCTTCCCAGTGAAACTTCAATATTATTATATGTTAACTGCCGAAATAAATTGCCGTTATTGCATGACACTGTTTCGCGGTACCAGTTTAAATGTGCCCCTGTATTCGGGCGTATTCAGGCGTTCTGGCCGTGAGTGGGAGTCGGGTTGATTCGGGCGTTCTGACCACGAGAGGGTTAAGGGGACACACGGCAGTCTGAAATACGTCAATAATTATTTTTATGACATTTTTTGTTTCTTTCAGTTTTTGACAGATTGACATATCTACTTCACAATAAAGATCGTTTCTTAATAGTTACTCACCGCTAAGTCATTATATTAGCACTATCTTTGATGGCCCATCAAATGTGAAATGACAATAAATATTTGAATCGATGAAACACGCCAAAAGTAATCCCAAGTTTATGCCTTGACAACGACCACGTTTGTTCATGATACGCCATTTTGTTTGATATCAAAAGAACGGCCGTCTTCTTGGCTATCTGTCAGTTATGTTGATAGTCACGTCCCTTTTCTCCAAAGTTGAGTTTTCCCACATTAAAACCAAGTCCAAATTTCCGATGATCTTATTTAGCACATAATTATGCAAATGAGACACGGAACTGGCCAAAAGCCTAGCATTCGTGGTTTTATGACGCGATTTTTCTCAAAATGAGGCACGCAACTAGCCGAAAGGAAGTTCAAGGATCATTCAACCGGTTTTATGACGCGTCTTCGTTCAAAACGAGGCAAATCAATCCCACGATGCTTTGCGTTGTCTATTTTCCTGTTTACATTGTTGCTACGGAGAACAGTTTGACACTCTATAAACGGACAATGTATTTTGTTAAAAAGAGAGTTTAAATGAGATGCCTCCGAAGAAATCAAAAGTTTTACGCAAGCGCCTGAGTGAGTGCAATGCTGCACGTCGTTGGTCGTCCGAGGAAGCCGACTTAGCAGCCATAATCGACGGCGAAAGCGAATTGATTGAAGCAGACGACACTGCGACTGACACTGACAGCGCCAGGAAGATTGCAACAGCTGACGCCGGAGCGACTGCACAGCTACCAGGAACGGCCCAGGCAACACCGTGTCGCACTACAGTCGTCTCGTCACACAAAATTGTCACCATGAACGCTGTTAAATGTGACAACCGTGATGAACAGAGGGAACTGAGCAGTTGAGATTGGTGTATTGTCGATGTTGGCCAACTCAGTGAAGTGGTCGCTGATGTCTCCTGCCCTGTCTGTCACCGTGTTGGTGCACTGTCAGTGGTGAAAGATGGACTGCAGCCAATGGGACTTGCTGAATCACTCACATCTTCAGTGCATACACTGCCCATACACTGGCAGTTGTGTGTATTCTTCGCCTCGCCTGCATGATTCCAACAAGCAGAATGTTGCCTTTGAGATCAACACAGTCATGACAGTGCTGACCCATGAGCTGGGCAAGGGGCATGAGGCATTACAGACGATGCAGAAGGTGCTGGGTGTCAACAATATGTATCTGACGACATTCCAGCGACACAACCGCACATTCCAGCAGGCGTGCCAGTCAGTTGCTGACAACAGTTTGGACACTGCTGCCGAGGTGATCCGTGGGGTGTATGGGGACTTGATGGACGATGCCGGGGTCATTGATTTGACCGTGAGCTTTGACGGCGCATGGCAGAAACGAGGATTTACGTCCCATCACGGTGTCGGTGTCGTCATTGAGGTCCAGACCGGACTTGTGATAGACTATGAGGTCATCTCCAACTACTGCCATGCATGTGTGCTGGCAGAGAACCGATTCGGCATGGGTTCAGCAGCACTGCAAGCCTGGCAAGCTGCACATACTGGATGCGATCGAAACTTTGACGGCTCTTCGATTGCGATGGAAGCTGAGGCAGCCAGGCGGATCTGGAGTCGCTCCGTGCAGGCATACTCGTTTCGCTACTCACAGATCCTGAGTGATGGCGACTCGAGTACGTTTGCTGCTCTGACACAGTTGGAGCCCTATGGGCCAAACCACACCATTGCCACGCTCGACTGTGTCAACCATGCTGAGAAGAGAATGGGTACGTCACTACGGAAGGCTGCCAAATCTGCAAAGTTAGGTGGCCGTGGTGTCGGCCGTCTAACTACACTGAAATCTACGAAGCTGCAGAGTTACTACAGCCGTGCACTTCGAGGCAATGTGGGAAATGCAGACGCCAACGATGACCCACACCACCAGAGATGTCCACACGGACAGGACAGTTGGTGTGTTTTTAACAAGTCCGTAGCTCTGGGACTGCCGATGCCACTGCACGATGCCAGTACTGTGGGCACACTGCTCGACCGTGATGTGGCCCAGGAACTCTTCCCCATCTACCAGCGAATGACTGATGACAACCTGTTGGTGCGCATGACGACTGGTGGCACACAGAATGCGAACGAGAGCCTGAACAGCCTGATCTGGCTGTACTGCCCGAAGACACTACCAAACCTTTACAAGGATGTAAGAAAACAATGTTACAATTTTTCCGACTTATCACTCATTTGGTCAGCCGGGGTCACATATCGACGCATTAGTCCAAAGGACTTCAGGGACACTTGGCCCATTTTTTTAAAAACTCTTCAGTAACTTTTTTCTGATTTTGCATAGACATTTTATGTGGTAGTGCCACTATACACAAGAAATCTGTATTTGATTGAATCATTCTAAGGGCACCACAGGGCCCCCCAAAATGGTCAATTTTCCTACTATTTCCCTACTGCTGTAAGCCTCCTGCAGTAGCCTTGGCCACTGATCACTATTTATAATTGGATAGTGGACTTTGCCCTATCTCTGACCACTGGGGTTGCTGAGTTGGAGCGGCCTGTGGCCGGTTGCATGACACGTACCTAAGTCCAAATTCTGCCCAAGTCATTAGCTCCTAGGTGGCACATAACCATGAGGGGCAGTTGCATGACACGCTCCCAGCTGAGTTCGCGCGCAAATTAGGGCGCAACTCCTGGGACAACCCCGAGCAGCCCTAACTCCTGCTAGGAGTCACATAGCGCGTTTTACTAATGGCAGTGATCGTTCACGACTTATACTGGCGCAGACAATTAAGAAGAAATCTCGTTTTTAGAGATAATTTGAAAGCCCTGGATGCATACAACGACGTTCAGCTGTTTGAAAGGTATCGTTTCAGAACAGTTGATTTAATCTGAATCGTCGACGAAATTCGTGGCGACTTGGAATTTGGATATCGCCGAAAGCAGACCTGCCTACCATTCCGGATTGTCCGGAATCATTCCGGAAAGTCACCTCAAATTACGGTGAGGGATGAAAATATTACGGACTGACCATGTTGGGCAATCACTCAAATTTAGGTTCCACTATATTCAACAGGTGGCAGCATATGTATGCAGCATGTTGTGACATGGTTTTTCATTCGCTGAGTCTGGTCGTAATGTAACCAATAGGAAACAGCGTTATGACAAATTTGCATTTCCGCGATCAAACAAAACGAAGTCATGCGGCACGAAATGATGGCTGACGGCGAAACGACGCCACCGCCAACCCAAAAGAAATGTGTAATGCAAAATGTAGTGAGTGTTGTACTTGTAGTGTTATGCCAAGTGACTGTACTAAGACTAAGTTAGTGTATTTATTGAGGAGTTTAGTGTATCCCGTCTATCATTTATCATACTAGAGTTGAGTAGGCTAGAGTGTAGGTGGTGTTGATGACAGCGTAACTAATGGGTTTGACCTGTCGCAATATCTGACATGGTTCTGCATTACTGACAGGAAGCGTATATTCCTGAAAATCAGTGTAAATGGGAAGATGGATTACTGACAGGAAGTTTTTGGGGTAGGCAGGTCTGCGAAAGGGATTCTTGTCGACCGAACTTCGAGTATTAACTTTGTTGCGATTTGTTTGCATCTGGGTCCTTCCAGAATGTTGTTGGCTATACAATTCTGACATAATCGACCGTTAGTAGAACAATTTATCGTGTGTCGCAAGCTTTGTGTGAGCGAGCGAAGAGGGATTTTCTTTCCCTGACAGCGTGCAGTGTGAGGTTGTTTTATGCCATGGCAAGTTTCCCAAACGTCAACGGTTGCATTGATGGGTCAGTATATATTCCGTCTTTGCGATGCGGTCCCTGGGTGCTTCCGTCTTGCCAGGTCTGCCCTCGCATCGCTGGCAAGTTTCTGCCATTTCATTTTCAGCTCGTCGACATTACGCCGTGACTACGGTGAGACTTGGAAACGGCGTTAACGTCCGATGCTACCATGTCCCAAGCCATCTTCTTGTCGCGGTTGGACAGTGTGGACTTGAAACGCCCTTGGAGTGTGTCTTTGCTCCTGCCATACGCCTGTATGGGGGCTATTATCTCGTCGTGAACGAAATGATCTTTCCTATTTCGTATCTGTGGTTTCGCTTCCGCCATGATGAAATGAAATGAACCCTCGGAAGATTTGCCCTGAAAACGCTGTAATCCGCTTATCGGTTAATTGTGCCACTAGCACTTAGTTGGGCGACAGAACAGAATGCCTCCATGTGGGCTGCAACTAATGTGTAATGGAATCCCTACTGCTCTGGCAGAACCCCCCCTCATAGTTCCACCTCAGATGATCTAGAATAGCATTTGAAAGTAGAACATGAAATCCTTGAGAATCACCATAAATAGGACAGGTCATAAAAACTGTGATTGATTAAGCTTTGTGCAAAGTTTGGTAATGATTTTGAAAGTTGTGAGGTCAGATTTTCACTCTTAAAATAATTTCCATCATAGTTTATAAAAAGAAAGTGATTTAGATTATATAAAAACAAAAAAATTTACCAACTGAAGAAAGCAGCCGAGGGCACAATGACATTGACGACTATTTTTTTTAGTTAGGTAAGTAAAAATAAATTGTCATGTTCGAAATCACTGTGAAAGTGGTCGCCATCTATGGGTTTGTAATTTATATAGGTGGTTCCAAATTTTGTCGTACGTAATAGGAATAATTGTTTTTAACAATGTGAAATTTTACTACTAGTTAAGGGGAGACATGGCAGCTTAAATAGGGTATTATTTATTTTGATGATTATGGCAAACTTATCTATCCAGCAAGAAAGAGTAGGTCATGGGAAGTAAAAAATATACTGAATTTTTTTCACTCAGACCAACCGTTGCCATGGTAACGAACAAAATGGCCGCCATAATGAGAAAATATAGCAAACTTTGTCCACGGTCCCCAGCCATTACTATAGAAGATACAATCATAATTCTTTCACTATCAGACTTAGACTGCCTGGTATTTAACAACTACAACTTGATATTTAAAATATTAGAAAATTATCTATTTTGTTTAATTGTTTTTAAATGTTGACAAAAATTTCGAAATTTTTTCGTTATAAATACCTATATAACAAAATAATTATGCAACTTATTACAAATATAAGGTTGTAGTTGTGTGCAGAAAGTAATGCTGAATACAACGATGTAAACATGATTGACATAACTTTAATACTGCCAGAGTTGTACGGAGCACAAATCTTAAAAAATGCATTTTCTGTAAATGGCCGCCAAAGATCGAATAACAATTAGGCAATGATTTTGGGAATTGTTTTATCATTATTAATATTATGAAGTAAAAACTGAAGTGTCATGCATTTGATAACACCAATGAGGATTGATAGTGATTGATTAATATGAAGAACAGGACTGTAGCATTCATGTGCTGGTCCTTCCTCCTCCTCCTTGGGGACACTCCACCGTCTGAAGAAGGCCACTTATGCCAGCCAAGTCAATCATGCACCAGTGAAGAAATGAAGCTGAAATGAAATATATCATGTATTAATAAAAAAATGCCTACTGGAAATGTACTGTGCATGCATGCATGTGTTCTTGTATATGTATACAAATAAATATATATATTTATGAGTGTGTGTGCGTGTGCACACATGTGTGCATAATGTGCAACAACATAATTAGCATATGAGTATGAGGTAAAGTTTATTAATAAGTAAGTGTTTTTATTAATAAAGTAAAGATATCAAAATATTCATAGACCATAACTGTAAGGCTGGAATATAAAGCTAAGTAGTAACTGACATAAAAACTTAGTCATGACATGACATAAATATAGTTGAATTGTCTAACTTGCTTACACGGAAATATGACATCTAAAAAAATAATTATGTAAGACTTACCATATTTGACTGTCGCATCCATGCCTTTCTGGCTTTAGGACTGCATAACTTTCATTTTAATCTCGCTGCGTGATGCAGTATTGGCAAAGATCTCTGCCACTGTTCAACCGCCGGCTTCCCCGCCGTCTCCGGGCATCGCAGTCGGCGCTAAGGCCTAAGCCAGCGTCTGCAGTGGCTACGCGCGGCTGCATTTCAGTCGAAATACGCTGTTTTGCCACCAATAAATCCCGTTACGTGCGTGCATCCTACAGTTGCCGAGCCTTCCATTTCTTTTTCTGCCGAAACGCATGCTTTGCGGCAAATTTATAACGTTTGGCTTCAACAAGATTCATGCTGATTTCGTCAAAACTGTCGCTGGACGCCATCATTGTTTACACCCGGAAATAGCAACATGGTGAATTGTGGGAGAAACGCCACGCGTCTCACGCCATATATGGAATTATCCGGGTCACCGCAGGTCACCAGCATGGCGGAACATCCCGATGCTGACGTGTCACAATGACGAACGCCAAATAAGGAGATAGTCGGTTAAATTGTGCTCCCATATATTAGGATTTCCCAGAAATACGGGTCAAAGGGCGGGATTGCCGTCTAGACAAGCAGTTAGAGGATGGATTAGCGGTTCTATTCGTACTAAACAAGATGGTGTACGTTGAAAGTACGGCAGCGTTACTAAGGTCTAAACATCGCGTATTATTGAACGCATTCCGCGTCTTGAGAACTAAAACAGGATTTATTAATTGATAGGGGTTCACTTTATTAACGAGAAAAGTGATTTAGAGGTATGAAATTATTATAAAAGTGAACTTTATTGATAGAACACATACAAAGCTATCGGAATATGGAAAAACGTATTTTTTGTATATTTTTCAAAATATGTCATTTCAGCTGCCGTGTCTGGCCTTAAACTTAGTAGCATTATACTGCTAAGTTTAACTAGTATAAAAATAAAATTTGGCTTTTTTGTAGAATCCAGACCCACCTCGATTTCGCCATTATAACTTGAGTTTTGCTTAACTGTGATATCTCAGTGCGTTAGTTCCATTATTCAACATTATCCCGGGCATATTTACGTTTAAGAATATTGCGTGTTAGCGCACTTTTGAGGCATAAATATCACCCCGGTTTGCATCAACATACACTGATATATCACTCATTTTATGAGTGCGATGCGTATGACTGCAGCGGTGCAGACTAGCACAAACCGGGTTACTATTTGGGTTTCGAAAAGTGTTCTAAGACACAATATTTTTGTAATATAAATATGCCTGGGATAATGTTGAATGATGGAACTAATGCTCCGATGTATCAAAGTTAGGCAAAACTCAAGTTATAACAGCAAAATCGAGGTGGGTCTGGATTCTACACAAGTACCTAAAATTATAGTATTATTTAATCATTGGTTGAGGGGAAAATCATCACTTTATTTCATTCATGGTGTGTCCCGTGTAACGGAATCTCATATGTCACTTGCATCAGTGAAAACTTGACAAAAAGTGGCCTTGGTGCCCTGCCTACTGGCCTTGGTGCCCCCAAAATTGTTCAGATACCAATGCCAAACTGGCCTTGCCCTGAAAAAAAATTAATTCTGCCGCTGTAATATTATATTTATGTGACCCTAAGACACTGGCGTAATCACATTAACATTAAGACATTAACTCACCTAGACATTCAATGCTAAGATGCAATTAGTCACGTGACCAGTGTTTTGTCAGCATCGTTCCGTGTATTTGAAAGTGAAAAACTGGCAAGGATGTGTGTGACTACATTTCACTAAGAAATTGTAATTTGGCCAGAAGTAAAAAGAATGAATCAGTTTCCCTACCAAGCGTCTTGCACATGTATTTATGTTATTCAAGCATATCTGATTGCCATCCTAATTCTTCAACATAGTCGTAGCCACAAATTGGCCCTGCTGATCGTATAAAAAAATTGGGAAGAAATAATTGAGTGATTCACTGTTTGCCCTGTTGTGTTGTAGCAACAGCTGCTCCAGTGTTCTACGCAACGCAGCAGCAGCAGCTACAACAAGCAGGTACAATGGTAGCCACAGTTCAGCAGACACAGCAACCTCAGCAGTCATCACAGCAGCAGCAGCAGCCGATACAGCAGCAGCAGTCGTCGCAGCAGCCACCCCAGCAGCCGAGGCCCATGTCCACAGGAAGTGGGGCGCCATACCAGAAGCGTGAGAAACGAGGCCTAGCAATTATTGACCCCAACACGGGGCACGATATCACAGAGGATCTACGGCAGGGTAGTAGTAAAAACAATACCCCACCCCAGTCAGAGACATCCAGTGCTAGGGTGACACCACGACCGGTAAGATGATCAATTTGTCTAATGATTTATACATGTCATTTTTGAATGTTAGTTTTTTCAGAGTAGGGTTTTTAGTCCTTTGGGCCATCCAAAACTGCTTCCCGAATTGAATACTTGATTTTTAATAATAATAATAATTTTATTTATAAATCGCCATATATCCGGAATATAATTCTGCTCAGAGGCGCATAAAAATACAACATTGTTAAAATAGAAATATACAATTGTTCAAGCTTACACGGTAAACATAAGATATATAAAATATTATGTAAAAATGTAAAGCTTCTAAAACTCGTAATGTATAAGCCTAACTTATCCATAATAAATTAATAGTAAAGTAAAATCATAGATTAATAATAAAATAGGATAATAAGTCAATAATTAACTATTTCAGTACTACAGCCCTGACCAGCTGTGACCACTGAATACTGCATTCCCAGTGAATATGCAAGAGAATGGACTACCTCACTGGCAACAAACTTAATGTTACTTTCAACGACATTTGTCATTATAACTACATAGCTTATTTTATCTGCTTTGTAATGGTATATCACATTTAAAAATTGGTTGAGAAATAATAAAGTTATGTCCATTTTAACCCATTTTATTCTGAAGCTAGTGCAGATGATTTGCAGTCAGTTCCAAGCATCAGAAAATCACAGGCCTTTGTTTAAAATGGAGATAACTAGTATTTCTCAATGAATTTTGAAATGTGTTCTATTAGAACGCAGATAAAATAAACTATAAAGTTATATTGATAAATTAGTTGTTTGGTAACATTTATTATATGTGGCATATGGCAAAACATTTCCCAACAAATTCAAGTTTGTGTTCCGTTTTGTCACTACTTTTCACCAGACATTTTCTCCATAAAGGAGGCAACATCTTAATGAGCAAGTTGATTTTATTTTACACACCATTCTCCCCTGAAAACAATGGTAGAAAACTTGTTCACATATCTTGGATAATTATCTTGTTATGTACAATTCTGTAATGACACCCCTACACGAAAGAACAGAATGGCAGCATGTGGAGTTACTGAGAGGATTAATGCAATTTTTAGTCCTTTGGCCGAAGGTCCAAGGGACTATTGCCATCACTCTGCCTTCGCCGTCCGATGTTAGCTGCCGTATCTCAGAAACCGTTCAGCAACTTTTTCTCTAATTTTGCATAGACATCTTACGGCACTGCCACTATGCACGAGAAATCTGTATTTGATTGAATAATTTTAAGGGCTCGCTAGGGCCTCCAAGGACCCCAAAACTGGTAAAAATGTAACATTTTGCCTATTTTTTCAAAAACTGTTCAGCAACTTTTTTCTAATTTTGCATAGATGTATCTTAGGGTGCTGCCACTATATACAAGAAATCTGTATTTGATTGAATAATTCTAAGGGCATCTAAGGGGCCCCCAAAGTGCAAAAGTTTTACATTATCTAGTGATGTGGTTTTGAGAAAGGCCCTTGAGACCACCCCCAACAGTAGATTTTGTTTATTGTGCCAGAAAGCCAGCAGCATGACTAAACTCTGCAGCCTAGTGCTATTGTTCCATTGAGACCTTGACTAATCTTTAATTGGTCACAGCACCCAGGCAGAGTAGACACACTTGACACCTGTTAGACTGTACAGTTAGCTAAAACTATATCTTCAAAACTATTGATTTTCTATAATTGCAAGTTGTGTTTATTTTGATGTTCATTTAATTAATATAAAATGGTGTGACTGTGGTGTCTATTGGTTAAAGATGTATTGTCTGTAGAAACCTGTAGGTGACAAACATAGAAAATTAATATTCTGTCACATGTAGGTGACAAACATAGAAAATTAATATTCTGGACAACTATAGAGTAAAATATCCTACACTTTATTTATATCAAATGCATTCTACTGTTCTGTTTACGCTTGCCATGCCTTGTGTAGACATGGTACTGTGTAAATCAATTGTATCAATATAGACTAATAATTACAGATCCACAATATAGTTGACACCTGAAACAACCAAATGTCAACCATTAGAAGAGTTGATATAGTTCCGCTATACACAAGCAAGAAATCTGTATTTGATTGAATCATTCTAGTGTCATCAGCATATAGTAGAACATACATTTTCTACATCATCATCACTAAGGTTGTTGTAAATTTCACCAGCTGCCATGTCAAGTCCGTTATAATTGTGACTAACAGTGTTCAAAATGATTCAGGTAAATAGCAAATAACAAAGGACACAAGTTTTCTCCTTGCCATACCTCTACATCACATGAGAAGAAGGCTGACACAGCCTGGCCCTGATTTATACATGATTTAGCATTTTTGTATATGTTGTATACAACTTTCAACACAATACCATTAATACCGCATGAAATTATCTTAGACCACAGGGAGGACCGGTCTACTAAATCAAATGCTTTCTTATAATCTATGAAGGCACAATAAAGCCTTTTTGTGTCGAGACAAATACAATTCAACCAATACCCCTATCTGAACACTGCCTGTTCTTCACCTAACATAACATAACTACCATTCGCTTTGTTTAGGTATGTGGTCAGTCTGGTGTTCTGAACAATCACTAAGGATTAGTGAATACTTGTGTAGAATGTCACCCACTTGGCAGGTTTAATTGATCTATTCAGCAATGAGGACACTGCTTAGGCCTCACTCTTGACACTGTGTTGTGTATTGTTTTAGTTGGTGCATTTAGCTAATCTACTTGACCATGAATCAGTGTAGCAGCACATTTGTACTTCCAGTGTATCATTGCAACATAACATACATATTAAATACTGTGTGCCACATTTGAATGTTGTGTATGTAATATTTCCATGCAATCCATTTGCATATATAATGTAAAACTTCAACAGCCGTTTTCTTTCATTTTAAGTTTTTGACCCCTACCATGTTCATTGCTCCATAACTTCGCCAATTTTAGTAGCAGTCATAATTTTTGAAACCGTGTAAAGCACCCTACCAAACCTTTACAAGGATGTAGGAAAACAATGTTACAATTTTTCCGACTTATCACTCATTTGGTCAGCCGGGGTCACATAGACGTATTAGTCCAAAGGACTTCAGGGCCACTTGGCCCATTTTTTTATTATTTTCTGTCAACGCTATCTATTTTAATGTTTTGTTTCTTATAACAAATAAATCAAGAAACCAAAGTAACGAATTTGGTCAACATTTCAATATAAATTTATATGTGAAGCAGTTACTGTCGTTGAAAGTAACATTAAATTTGTTGCCGCTGAAAATGCGTCGTAGCGCGACGTGGGCGAAAATAAGTGCCGTTGTCAGTTCACTCCAATTCGAAGCCTTCAAAGTACATTTTCACGGACAAATATCACATCGACTAGCATGCCCGTGCATATTATATCATCTATCCGCTAGTCTGTCTCCTTGTTATCACCACTATGAAGTAAATTAGCAGTTATCCTTCAAAAACTCGAAATTTGATGATATTTGCGACTTGTCCGGCTTTGTTTGTTTGGTTTCGATTTACGTGGAGGTAGTGGACCTCTACGTTGAATAACCCATCAACAGCGCTGATTTGGTGATTCCTACATGTTTCCCAATGATGGCAAGATACTGACGTCATTCAGTGTTAATAAACCAATAGGGATCCATAACACTACAGTGCAGGGTTTCCACGCCAAGTGCAGACTATGACTAGAATCGTATCCCGGATACAAAGGGTAACTATGACTAGAATCGTATCCCGGATAAAATGGGTTAAGGCCTGGTACGGGTGCTTTTTTGAAAAAATATGTCAATTTAATTTTCCATCGCCATATAGTAGATTTGTATGTTTACTATAAATAAACTTAACTTTTAGGCGAACAACATACCTCTAAATGACTTTTATTCATGTATAAAGTCCACCCCTATCACAATGATATATCCATTTTTATTGGGAAGACGCGAAATGCGCTGAAAGTTGTCGATGTTTACGCCATGACAACGCGGTCCTTCCTTCGACTTACGCCATCTTGTTTGATATTTTTGGAACCGCCAAAACGTCGTCTGTCAATCACCGTAGTCGGTAATCCCGCCCTTGTGAAAGCATTCGGCCAACATCGTTATTTATGCAAGCTATAGTTTGCCGAGAATGACCTTATTTGGTATTCGGTAACCGTTGTGTCGTCATCCGCCAAGTTCCGTGACACGCCTCGTGTCTACGAACACTCTGATTGGTTTTCGAAGTTGTGCGAGCGCAAAACTCTCCCAGCATGCCACTTGTTGCTACTTCCCATTGTTTATAAAATATGGCGGTTTTCTCGAGCGATGTGAGTTTTGTCTCAGACGATGTTGATACGAGATAGTTTAGAGTTAGTTAGCATAGAGAAAAGTTGCGGAAAGGGAAGGTGAGGCTGAATGTCATTTGTGAAGAAAAGGCTGCAGTTATTGGCAGCTTCTGCGCGGGAAAAACGCAAGTTAATTTCGTCGCCTGTCAGAAACGCTGGCGAAGACGCAGCAATGCCAGTCGGAGCTGTCACTTTGACTTTGCTGCCCGTTGCCGTGACTGAGTGTGGGGCTTGTGATAATGTTACTGTCGGCACCAGTGACGGTACGATAGACACTGCAGCTTTGTCAAGTAGGGCGTCCTGTAGCCGGACAAAGCTAGCACTGATGCGTGATGACAGCAGGCCTATTAACTGGCCTTGGCTTGGGCTTGACATGTTAATTGTTTTGTGTGTCTAAGACTAAGTTATTGCTTTGTTAACTTATAGTTTCAGATCTGTGCAATTTTTATATGGGCGTCTGTTCTTTTCAGTAAAACGTAACTTGCTGTTGCTCCAGATTTGTTGGCATATAAATAAAATTTTATTATTATCATGTAGATATATTTCATCATAAATGCTGCTTGTTATGCATAATTTATGTTGTGAGAAAACAAACACTTTTAATTGGATTGTTTTGGCTGTTTACAGCCATTACTATTCACCTCATGACAATTCAGTGTCAGATGGACGTTTAAAGAAAATCAGATGATGATGCAAATGACCTTTATATTTATAAAAAAATGCTAAATTGTGTAAATTCTGGGGGTGTATTTCATCTCAAATATTATTTATTGTGCATAATTAATGTCTGGGAGATAAACAAACACAATTTATTGATTGTTTTACTTGTTTACAATAATATTATTCATATTATCACTGTGTAAACTTTGACGGCCGTTTACAGAAAATCATGTTTTTACTCATATAAACTTGCAACACTCTGTAAGTAAAAATTATATGATAATCTAGTTTGGATTATTGTGTTCTTATGGATATTATGCACAATCTGTATAAAACATTTTGGATTTGTGTTTTATCTTTGTAGTTATCTATAAAAAAAATCGAAAAATGTTGCATTTTCAATAAATCGGTTTTGAAAATTCAAAATAAAATATAAATATCCAAAAAAATGAAATGTTTTTTATACAGATTGTGGAGAATATCCAGGAGAATACAACAGGATAAGTCAGATTACTATATCATTTTTACTTTCACAGTGTTGCAATTTTCTAGATGTACTATGAATACCACCATTTGGTGGCCATTTTGTTTATTACCATGGAAACGGGGGGTCTGGCAGGAAAAAAGTCATACATTTTTTACTCAGTAATAGCTTTTCTACAGCTTGGATGCAAAAAAATTATATTAATTATGCATTTTAAAAAGTGTCCTATCTAGCTGCCATACCTACCCTTAAATGAAGGCCTGTCATTTTCTGATGGTGACAAAGTGATTTCTTGAATATGGTCAGGAACTGGCTGCAACTCGTCTGCACTAACTTCAGGAAAAAAAGGAATAAAGTAGATTTGTATACCTCCAAAACCAGCAGACTGTTTAGTAGCCATAATATAATGTGTCCACTTGATAGTTATGTATCATAATGTTCATAGATCTATGTGCATGTATACATTTTTCATGTATTGAACAAAATATGCGAATGTGTTTAAGACTGTTGATCGTTGTATGTGTTCCATGCCTCAAAAGGATCCTAAGTTATTTTCAACCAATAAACTCTTGAAACTCTTGAAGACACAGTCTGTGAGTGCGGGAGGTGCCATCTAGTTTGTCTTAACCCTGCAGGTGACCAACAGTAAACTTACACGGTGTACACAATTTGGAGCTAAATGTAGGGGTGCTTTAAAAAAATCACAATGTCACTAATACTTATCGCAGAAATATGATTGAGCTATCATGTCTTTAGCAAAAAGAGTCTTTATCATTATGCAGTGATACTATTTGCATAACATCAAATAATCATGAAGATATAACTGTTTAAATTTTATCCAAAATAAATGCCAAAAAAAAGTCACCCTACTACTAGCTAATTATTGAATGGTTGTATGTGTCTATGTCCAATTAGAGAAATCGAGTCATATATATAAGGTAAATGAGTACAGAAAGTTAATCAAATACACTGAAATTGTTTAGGTAGACCCAATTATTGAGCGGTAGTATGTCCACACAATGGCACACATGCGGTGTAACAAATGTAGCCACACATGCGGTGTGACAAATGTAGCCACACATGCGGTGTAACAAATGTAGCCACACATGCGGTGTGACAAATGTAGCCACACATGCGGTGTAACAAATGTAGCCACACATGCGGTGTGACAAATGTAGCCATACATGCGGTGTGACAAATGTAGCCATACATGCGGTGTGACAAATGTAGCCATATATGCGGTGTGACAAATGTAGCCATACATGCGGTGTGACAAATGTAGCCACACATGCGGTGTGACAAATGTAGCTATACATTTCAGATGCGTGCTAATGAAAACTAGACTCAAATATATTCACAATTTTTCATTATATATTTTTGTAGAACGTTCAAATCCAACCAATATGGCAATAGCCTAGTACTGTTGCGCGCTGTAGCGCACTTGTCCGATAGCATGATGTATTCATTATAAATTTCCTTGCATATCAATAAAATAAGTAATACCTACAGTTCATAATTACACATATATATATATATATGCCATCAGGTTATAGAATATGTTGTGTTTGAACTCTGTTGGATCGTATCCTTCACTGGCAGTCGTGACTGGGTAGGCCGGCCGAATCGTCCCATGTCCGGGTGTGAGACGGCGATGTCCGGCTACATTACTCGTCGACAACTTGCATAATATTCACTTCGAAACAGCCGCTAAAGTCTGTGTAACCGCCTGAACTTGTTTAATAAATTCATCCACGAATACTGCCATGTATTTTTTCGATATAGTGACGCGGATATTTGAAATAATTCAACTTATATCATCGAAGCGAGACAAAACAAAATGGCGGACTAAGCCAACTTTTGTCATAATGGCATGAAACCAGCATCAACAAGAAGACGTTTGAGAGGCATGTGCAGATTGGTTGACTGTTAATGTACATTTCTTTGGGTAGACCAGTCATTGGGCTTTCCATCCGTACCTTCATTTCCCGGGTTAGACAATATGAATGGGAATGAAAATCCCTGACGCAGAGCATAGTAAAATTGGCCATATTTGTTCATCTGTTTCAACGATATTAGAAAGCTTGGTTGTGATTAGCTATTACTGGATCATGACGTGATAAAACTCATTGATAAAAATGCCACAGGATGGAGAATAATTCAGCTTTCCAATGATACCTTGTGTTCCCAAGTCAGTTGCTAGTAACAGAAACAAACATTTTTTAAAAAGAGTGATACCGAATCGGGCCGGAATTCGGCCCAGTGGTCACTTGTAGGGTTAAACAAACTTTAATTGTGCTACATGCGAGATTCTAGCTTACCAACTCTCCTGCAAGGTTTCTACAACCACTGGAAATCGGCCTAAATAAATCTGGATAAAATTCAACAGTATTTTTAATAACACAAACTAATATATACAATCTTCACAAAATGGTCTACTTGAATATTTTATTTTTAGATGTAACTTCACTGGCATGCATATAGTCTTCACTAAACATGTCAACATTTGACTTCCATCGTGACCCTTAGTGATCTGTAACTATGATTCACCAAAATAATTACAAACTCACAATATAGTCGAAAGGACTTGGCCCATTTTTCAATCAAAGCATCGATAATTAGTAGTAGTGGCAATTTTTATAGCCGTGGTCTGGAAATATTTTTGTCTTGTAAACAATATATCAAATATCTTCAATGTAACAATTTTTTATCAATGCAGTTATGCTCCTTGTGAGTCAGATGGCAAACATTTACCCAAAGCAGTAGTTGTAGTAGTAACAAGTTATTTCATGATGGTGACTGTGTCACAGTTACGGTAAGATTTTAAATTGGCTATCCGAGAAGTACAATTGCCAAAAAGACTATTTCTCTAGTTAATACATACTGACATGTTCTGTATGTACTTACAAGAGGGTAGAGAGATTTTGTCATACCAGCTTGTGTTATGAGACTTGTTACTCACCTACTGCTGTGTTTGTTGTAGACAACGCCTCCACCGAGCAGCAACGACATAGCCGCCCAGTTTGCAGCTCAAGTTGCCGCAACATTAAGTAGTAAAGTGCAGCCAACCCAGCGCCAAGCCCAAGGTGTGCCTCCGCAGGTTGCTAGTACAACTGCAGACATGTCAGCCACAGAGCAATCAGCAGCACCAGTTCTCACACAGCAAACGCCAGCAGACGAACCCACGGAAGTGCCTGCTGCAGCTGTTGAACAGAAAGCAACAGAACCTCCAGTCACTGCTGACGTTGCCCAGTCTGAATCGGCTGCACCAGGGCCAGTCGAACCAGAACCGACAGATTCCAAGCCAGAGTCAACTGTGAAAGCTGAAGAGCGCCAGTCAGTGGCAGTAACGAAGAAGACGCCTTCCCCCGAGAAGGATGCACCAATGCAGAGTGTCACAGAGGAGCCGACATCAAAGGTCACCGTGGCGAGTGTGACGCTTGCACCGGTCAGAGAACCCAGTCCTGCAATGGACACAACTGTAGATGCTACAAAGACTGTTGTTCAAGAAAGCCCTGGTGCAGCGTCGACTGTCATTTCCACAGAAACGGAAGTGAGAACAAAACTGTCGGAGGACAGCAAGCCTGCGTTGAATAGTGAGGATGTCGCCCCTGTCAGCGCACCAGTGGAGTCAAAGCCGGAAGTGACGGCAGACACGAAAATTCCTGATGTCGTTGCCACTGCCGAAGAGAGCATGGCCAAAACACCTGTCATAACTGAAGCCGAAAACAAAGTAAAAGACGAAGGTAAGTCTTGTTGCTAATGCTGCTTTTGTTCACTGGCTTCTCTACTATGCACGTGAAGAGATCTCATGCAGCCTTGATGTGAACCTACATGGTCACATTTTTTTACATAACAATGATTTAGCCTGCCCATGTCGATAAATGGGTTATGCACGCGCATAAATCGAAAGTTCCGCAATATAATTTTTTAGCATCCTAACTAACAGTTCCTCCAAGATTTGAAATGCCCCCACTACCACTAGAGACCCCTATCTCAGTCCACAATGCACCTCTACATGACAAGGGCAGTGCTTTCAGTTGTTGCGCCATTAAGAGAGATGCGTGTAATTTCCTGAAAACAGTCCGCTTCAGGGAAGTATTTCACCAACAATACTTCATGTATCCTTTTATTGTGTTGTTAAACGTGTAACTTTTACTGGTTACATTATAATATAACACATAGTTCCTTCACATTGTCAGCATGGAATTACCTCAGTAGTCCTAGGTAATGCACGCATGTGTTCATTCCTAGCAATACATTATATGAAGTGTTGCTAGAGGGGTCCGGAGATTTTTAAAACTAGCTTAAAATGGTGCATGGTGATATAAAATTATAAGACACTACTTGTAAATGTAGTAATCATGATTGATAAAAGTCAGTAATCATGATTGTTTCATTGTGTTGAGGTGTGGTTTCCATTTTACCACTGGTACTCAGTTGAGGTGTGGTTTCCGTTTGACCGCTGCTATTTGGTTGTGGTGATGTTTTTTTTCCCCTAACTCTAGGCCTTGTTACCACGTTGACAGAGTCGGTAAAAAAGTAAAAGGTAAGTTCTTATATGGTGCAGTATCCAGTCCTAAGGACTGCTCAAAGCGCTTTACACTTTACTCCCTGGCAGACCTGTTCAGTTGAACACCATGTCGGCACCTATTCCGTTGGCTCTAATACTTTAGCAGGGTGCATGATGGCTGTAGCTGACAGGTAGTCCATCTACTATCATGCTGACCCAGAAACAACTACAGTAGTCCCTCTCTTCAGCGGACACATCTGTAGCCAAAGCGTAAGTGTCCCGACATGGCGGGTGTCTGCTCATCGGAGGGACAGGCATCTTAGTGCCGTAGTTTAGACCAGTACAACCGACACATGGTAAAGGTGTGGCAATATGTCAACGCATTGACTGATAGGAATTAAGCACTATATATATATATATATATATATGTTATTACTGTGATGTATTAAAAAATAAACAGTTGGTCATGAAGTCATATTGCCCGCCCGGTACCGTCCGCCCGACTCCCTCTGTCGATCTGAGATTTTCTTCAACCACGCACTGGTCACTCACTCACTGCCACTAGCCTACACAACGGTATCGGCCTGGCTTTGCAATAGAATTTGCTGCGCATATGACAGCATTCAACCAAAAATGTCGAACAAAATATCTCCATTACAACATTTTATAAATTGGTATTCTTGAACGATTTAGAAATTCTTTAGCTAAAATACTTTGTAAGTAATTCGCAAGTTGACGATTCTGGCTGCCCCCTACTGGCTAAAATAACCTGGAAATGATTAGGCGAATATTTAAGTCAGTTGCTACATGCAGCGTGAACGTTAATTAAATATTATAAACGGTAACGGGTACAATCGTTAATTGTCTCACTTCATTTTTCATCCAATTTCCAAAGATTCATTAATGCACAAATTGTGCGTCACTTGATAATGCGTTCCATCGTTTCATACGCTGGCAACCAGTTCATCTTTTCTAGGCACTGGTAATATTTGCCGTTTGGCGTAGCGCAGCATAATTTGATGATGCTTGTTTATTATTTCCCCTCAGTTTAGGCTTAATGTTGGGCTACATTGAAAACAATTGAGGTGAACCTTTTATACATTTGTGAATCTTAATTGCAATTTAATAGATGAAAAGGCCACACCAAGCGGAAGCCCTGACTGTGGGGCAGTGAGGCTGGAGGGGCGAATGGGAAAGCCATCATGGTATCGCTGTAGGCAAATGTGACTGATAACAGCACAAAATTAACAATCCCTTCCTCCAGATTCACTCTGCCTGAAGTTTACAGACCGTAATCAGACCAGACAAAACACAACGATTACAGCAAAGAAGACAAGCTCGTTGTTACGAGTACACGTGTACTTGGTGTTACCATTGACACACAATGTATGTCCGCCAATTTCTAAACAAATTCAGCAAAAAATCTTAGAATTAATTAATATTGTCCATCTTAGGAGGGACATATAACCCAAATATCCTGTCCGCGTACACGAGGTGTCCCCTCATCAGAGGGACATTAACATGGCAAAACGGTCCATACATTGACAAACTGTCTCGACATAGCGGGTGTCCCCTCGTCAGAGGGTCCGCTGAAGAGAGGGACTACTGTAGTCCTGATATTGTTTTAGTAGTCCTTAAAAATAAATGTGCCGGATACCACCATACTGTTGTATCATATATATATGTGACAGTTGTGGCACATAGTGAAACTAACAGTGGCTCTATTTCATAAAGAAAACAAGCCGTTTCACATTTCAGTTAGATGTTCAACTAAATGTGTCATTAATAGAAACAAATACATGTAATTTTGTAGATCCAATTGCAAAGTCATCAAAAGAAATAACTAGTTTAATCAGGGATAGCAAATGACAGTGGTGGACAAGGCGATGCCAGCAGAATTTAAAGCCTCATGCCAAAGGACCACCCTTGTTGAACTAAAACTAAGTTGCAATTTTTGGCCTATACTTTTCGTTACCATTTCCTTTCCCGAAGCCAACGACTGAACACTCAGTAACACTGTAGGGTGTTTGGTAACTTGCTAAGATAATCACCTGATGTGAGAGTAATGTTGGTATAGCAGGTAATGATGTCTGTAACCCGCACATGTATGGTTCACTTGGTTGTCCATGTCGCTCATCACTCATGGTCGCTAGGCGGCACTACCGGATGTAAACAGCCGCCATTTACATTCTCCGGGTTCAACAAGTTTCATATTCGACAGTCGTACGGAATATTTAGTTGCGTGTGATAACATGCTACCTTATTGTCTTATTTTGTTTTATTCCATCCCAACTAGCATGTACACAGCATGAATTAATTCACATAATCAGAGCTAGTCCGATGGGACTACTCCTCTAAACATGGAATAGTCTGGTCACTGAAACTACCCGTCTGGGACGATCAGACCAGCCTTATTTTGCAGCCTGCTTTAGCTGTTAAAATACTCATAAACATAAAATACTCATAAACACGTTATCATCTTATATTGGAAGAGTAATATACATGGTTACCTATTTGGCCATGTAATATGTTGTATACTTGCTTTATTGCTAAGTATATCATCACTGTATAGTATAACTTTATAAGGCAACCTAAGAAATATTGCATAGCCAGACAGGGCAACACCTGCTTGAGTCTGGCGACGCTCCTTTATTCCAGCAGACAACAAGTCGACATCCGCCAACAGTATGTCAAAGCTGACACGTGATCAAGGCAGGTGTCACTTTAATTTTACACATACTGGTCTCGGACAACCAAACCCATAACTAAGCATGGCAACAAACATGCATAGGACTAAGACCGAACACATCCAGGAGAGACGATGTTTGAAGTTGACAACCCCAGGGTGGGTTAATCAAGGATAACGGGCATCCATACTACGATGTAACTGTAGACCTAGCCATGCCATAATTATCGATTATGATGACAAATCACTATCAGTGAACATCAAATTGATATAAACTAAAGACGTCTCTTAGACGACACTGAGTTTGTCTACAAGCAGGAGCAGGACATGCGAGTCGGGCTTGTGTGCCTGTCTATGGCGCGAGTGTGCGGCACTGACATCTGGTGGCAGACGGCACACGTTGGCTCGCTATCTATGAACCACCTGCGTTCCACCTACCGAAGGTGTGAAACCACTGCCATTGTCTAGGCCCCTACAGCGCCGCCTGCATGAAGACAGCTGTCGCTACTGCATGCAGGCACGGACCCGACAACTCGTACCCTTATACAAGTGTCCGTCTTTCTACGATAATGACATGTTATGGGGTGTTGACAATGACAAAAATGTGCAACAATTTGGCAATGATGGCAACGTTGCGTTGACAAAATCCGACGATGATGAAAATTCCATAGCTTATGTTGATGATGAGAAATTATGTTGATTATGTCAAAATATGACGATGTTGACAAATTTCGTAGACGATGACAGATTGCATCGATAATAACTAACTTAGACAAGAATGACAATTACAGGCCATAGTCTTAACACATAAACACGTGGTTATTGACATTGGTCAAGAAGCACCAATCTCCACGTGCTTTCCTTTTGGGTTTCCAGCTGTTGCCCTGGGGTTGTTTCGTGTACTACTAATTCACCGAGTGGCGCCACCGGAACTTTACATCCGGGCGATATGGGAATGTAAATTCCTGCCGCAGAGCGTAGTAAAATCGGCCATATTTGGTTATCTATTACAACACTTTAAAGCTTGGTTGTGATTGGCTATTACTGAATCATGACGTGATAAAACTCATCGATAATGTTACAGGAAGAAGAATAATTCATAGGATACCTTGCATTCCCCTGTCAGTTGCTATTTTTTTTCTTAAAGAGTGATACTGAATTGGACTGAAGGTGTTATTTTCATCTGTACGATAACGTAATATTGAACTCTATACTGTGAAAAAGATTGCGATGTCTTTTAAATTTCTGGTGACCTACTCAATTAAAAACAGGCATAGTGTATAGTGGAAAACTTGTCTGAACCACTTTAAATGTGCTGG
Source organism: Paraescarpia echinospica (assembly GCA_020002185.1). Lineage (NCBI taxonomy): Eukaryota > Metazoa > Annelida > Polychaeta > Sabellida > Siboglinidae > Paraescarpia > Paraescarpia echinospica. The sequence continues at coordinate 3,127,741 of CM034537.1, read as the reverse complement.
TCTATCCTGGTCAGAAGGTGTCAGCATACAGATAATGGGGTGATTAACATGGTGATGAGGAGGGGCCTTTGTTTTATGTGCTGCAGTCAGTGCAGGTCATTGATGCCCCTTGTCCCATTGTAAGTGATAGCCCATTATGTGTGCTGGCTGGCTGGCATGCAGTGGGCAGGTCACATGACCAGTCTGCAGTACAGACACTAGTGGCTGGGTGGCTGCCATTACAGCTGCTCGACAAGGCTGCTGCTTTCAGCAAGTTCTGTCTACCTGCTGTGGGCACTGTAACCAGTTGAATACTGCTTACCTGGAATGCTAACTACTCTGATGGATTACAGTGGGCGAAGAATTAAATATGTCTGAACGTGTGTTCTGTTTGACTTGACATCAGAGGCACACTGTAGACACAGTCTACCAGCATCTCGGTGAATACTCTACTTCAACTTTCAGTCATCATTCATGCCTGTGAGAATGGGCAACAGTGAGTATTCACACTGGCTTACAGGACAAAAGTACTGCTTAACAAAACTTGTTAGTTTGTGTGACATCATTGAGGCTATTAATCAGGCCCTACCTACATGTCAAATTGCTAGCATATGTTTTCTTGGTTGTTACTGTCTGTGGGTCGGTTTGCCTATAAGTGGGGTGGAAAGTCATTATTTCTTTGACATATTATTGCTGTGTGAACACCATTTGAATGAAATGTAATTTTTGTGTATTTACATGTAACATATTTACTGTCTTGCCTGTGTAACGGCAGTGCTCACAGGTTGGAAGTTCTCTCTCTGAACTCAACCTATGGGTCACATACGACTGTCACTAAACCAACATTAGTCCAGTGATAAATATCATTTCATGCATTCTGAAACATTTGTTTACAACATATATGTAACCAAAGTCAATTATCATGTAACATCTGGTGAACTAAAAATGTATGAGTAGCCTGATTCTAGAAAAGGCCACTATCACAAGATAGGTGTTCATTGGTTTTTCATGTTGAAACTAATTTAATACATAAAGTTAATGTATGTACTGTTGATTGATACGTCTGTTTTTCCTATACAAATTATTTGTGTCATATCACTGTGTGTGCTATATGTAATTCTATTACATAATACTTTCTGGAGTCCTGTAATATATGACATGCTGCCCAACCCAGGAAAATTGAGAAGCAACAACCTTATAGCGTAATCAAAGTACATCAAAAGGAGACAGTAGTAATGACAGCAATCCTGGCCAAATGTAGAGCTCTGCCACAGTGCGGTGCTACTGTACAGCATTGAACCAGGTGGCCGGGGTGAATGGGGTCACTATCTGTGCATTGACTGCCACATGATTGTCAGCTAAAGCTGAAAGGTTAGCATCTATGCAAGGTTGGCCTAGGTCAAGGAGCTGTTTGTGTACTCTGACAGACAGGCCAGCATGACACTACCATGAGTTTAGTCTGAAGTCCACTGCCCTGTTTACTTCACACATCAGTTTGGGCCTCACTGCTCATGCACACTGCAGTGACAACAGGCTGATGAATTGTCTCTGTAGTGTAAACCCAAATGAACAATGCCTTGTGCCAGAGCTGGCCCCAGAGGATAAAAAAGATATTGTAGATTGGTGAAGCAAACAGGATGTAATGTTGGTGTTCTACGCAGTACATCCAAGCAAGGTGCACATGAACCGATGCAGTGTCACTTATGCAATCATAGTATTTGGATTGTCATTATTGGTATCTGTTATTGTGAAATTATGGAATTGGCTGGTGTTCTGATGCTCAAATGTTTGTTTTGTTATGAAAAGTTTTTGCATTGACACCTCAAACTACCAACTACCAGTTATAATATGTATGTAAAGTGTTATATTATCTTTTTCAAGCAAAATACTTAAATAGCAGTGAACTTATTGCAAAAAAGCCTATCTAATTTTATCCTGTTTTGTAATTATATTTATATGCACAGATAGAGACTGGAGAAGCTGGTGGCCCTTGTTTATTTAGGTCACTTGTTATCTATTGAATGTTGATCACACCTAGTTAGTTAACATTCATTTCACAAGGAGGCTACCATGAAGACATTTGACATAGTTGTTTGTGTAGCTGGAACAAGCCAAGACATGTTATGGTTGATTGACTGTATCAGTGAGTGTCTGTGATTGTCCACATCATCAACATAAACATTCCTTCATCCAGTTAACTTGCTCCGTGTACACCTTCTCACAACATCCTTCGTTGCATTGTTATTTTCAACCCAGGTTTTCTCCTAAGTTGTCCCTGACACTCCTGATTCCCACAAGTTTCAGTTCCCATGTAGATCTCTTTCCCAGCGTGAGATTTAAGGTTATATACATACTCTGCTAAATGTGGTTGCTGAAATGCAAGGTGTTTGTAGCATCAAAGACAAAGTATTGACACATTCAAATTGGAGTTTTTAAAAGTCCTCTTGTTACATGTAGTTAACATAAACCATACCAGAGAGTTACACAGCAATTGCGACTGAGGAAACTCTCCAGGCTGTTTGGGGATATTTCACAACTAGACTACATTTCTCCACATCAGTTAGGCTATAGTACACTCTCTGTCATCATCTAAAGTACACACTCTGTGATCCATCTAAAGTACACACTCTGTGGTTCATCTAAAGTACACTCTCTGTGGTTCATCTAACAATAAAACAAAATACTGTGAAAATTTAACTCAAAATTATGAAAAATGCAAGTGTTTGTCTATGTACAGTGTAACCAAAAAATAACATCCCATTCATGTATAATTGTGTAATTAAACAAAAATTTAAAAGCTTGAAAGTAATAGGCACAACAAGCAAATTGCATTTTGACAGCCATAACATGCCGATTGCTAGCTAGTAAATTTAAAACAATTGCTGTGTAGACCCTATGTAAGCAGATATGGCAGAGCAACACCTTAGATATATAATTGTTTGTGATTAGCTGTTCTCGAAGAACTTACAATTTGTGACCATTAAATGTCAATTTTATGTCATTTGTAAGTTTACAGCTATTTTGCCTCATTTTAATGGTTAAACTCAAAATATTTATACCACAGTGTGTTGTTTTATCCTCTTACAACGTGTGGCAATTTATATCACTTTGAACCTATTTATTATATAAAAAAGATAACCATAAGCTTGTATTTATGGTATAAAAAAACAATGTTATGTACAGTTATTACATAATTGGTTCAGTTACATTGTAGTTATTCATGTAGCGTCTAGTCACAGAAATGTGTTTCTTTTGTTTACGGATAGTAATTGTGTCAAAGACCTGTAATATGTTTTTTAATGGTATATTTTTAAAACTAGTGCTTTATGATAACATCAGTGTTCAAAATAATTGTTGGGTCTAGAGCAACTTGCACCCAATACCTAAGAAATCAGCGAAGTAAGCAGCAAGTAGGTGCTTCCATGGGCCAACTCGGCAACTCCTAATTTAAAGCTGTGAGATGTGTCACTTTTATATAATTTTCTTTTTTACCCGTGAAAAGTGATCCGGAATGGTCCTGTTAGCAGACAAACACCTAGCAAAGTGACATAACACACCTAAAAGGGTTGGTTTAAGTTATAGCTAACTAGGCATGACATTGAATATACTGAATTTAATATCAGTGTTTTAATTTATACATTGTTGATGGTATTATTCACTTAGACCTGTCTTCCTGAAAATTCTCTCCAGTCTGTGAGTGTTACAATACAATAGTAACTTTATTTGTTGAGAAAGAGGAAATACATTTGCACTGAGGAGGGACTCGAGGGAGCATAATTAAACATAGTATTTCAATCACATTGCAGTATGGACATAATAGAATCAAGTGTGTAGACAGTTGAATGACTGTTTATTGGGACATGAAGGAATCTGGTGTGTTTGCTAGGTGCATTCCTTTGCTGGGTGCGTGTTGTGCCTGTGTAGGCAGCAGGATATGTGAGAAAACTGAATGACCTCCAGCCTCATGCAGGCACTGTTGAGAATACACTTGTCTCCCACCATCTCTAGCTTCCATGTAATTAGCCTCATGCACATGTTTCTGCATGTGATAGTCTCCTCTACAACTGTTGCAGTATGCACAGTTTTAAAGACCACATCAACTTGTTATCACTTCACTCACGCAACTGCTTTACAATCTATTCACATGCCACTCTTACCGGAAGGCACGCAAATTGGGTGAGATTTGTGAACAGCAAATTTGTTGTCTCAGGGAAGTTACCTTGTTGTTTGCCAAGCTCTGTGAAGTGAATATACACGTTCCTGAGTTAATTTATGTGCTAGTAGCTGAGTGGTTGATTTATTGCTTTAGCCACAGGGTTGACCTACTGGCAGGGCACAGGCTACAGCAGACATGTGTGAATCTCAGTACCACTCACTTACTGAAACATTAAATATCTAAGTTGGAGTGAAGTAGCTGCAGCCTAGGAGACTTTGATGTGGGCCAGTCTCGTTGTTGTTTATATATTGAGCTGCACTGGTTGTTTGAAGCATCTTTCTCCAAGGCGCTGTCTTGTGAGTAAAGTTTGCCGACTGCTGCCACTAAGATGAACCTGGTGTTGAGGCAGTGCTATTTCTGTTGCCTGTCTACCATGTGACTCACCAGGAACTGTGGGCCTGTGGCTGCAGCTGCTACTGCTGCATCATTGGTGGGACTGCGCAGCTCACTCTAGATACAGCCATTTTTGTAAGGCCTATTCATTTGAGCTGAGTTAGGAAGGGTTCGTCTCTGCGAATATACTCCACTTGTTGATGGACACACAGCGTTGTGTGTATGTAACCAATTATCTTGCACTGTGGATTAACAAGAAACCAAGTTGAAGATGGTGATAAAAGGCAGTCGACCAGTTTGTGGAAGCTGTTGTAGTTTAGAAAGGTGTATGCACTGGCTGCATGAGGTGAACTTCTTGGATGCCGACCAGCGACGATGACGTATCACTGAGGGAAGCAGCACAGTCGCATTGAACGTTACTTCTAGTGTGATAGGATGTCAACGACTGTGCACACACAGGTGTTTCGACGGTCAAGGCGGCCTAGTCTGCCACCCGTGTACGCTGGTGGACCTGGCCGCCATCGCAGGCCCAGTCTGCCTGCTCTCTATGGGTCCTACTACAGTGCAGGAGTACCCACTGTCTATGTATACAACAGCACTGTAATGGCATACATTGGTAATGCACTAGTGGGCTGTCTATCAGTTAACTTAGGCTTAGTCTTGTAGTTCTCATTGTCAGTGCTGTTGTCTTAACAGGGGTCTTGTGCCCAGGCAGAGCAGGTTTGCATGTTGCTTCAAGTGCCTGTTGAGTGCTAATGGGTGTCCAGTATATGCTCTATTGGTTGTGACAGGGGTTGGGCCAGTGTTATGTCATTTGTAGGGTTTATGGCAACTGTTCAACTACTGCAGGTGTCACTGTAGATGTTGTTTGTGTTAACTGGAAGTGTCACTGCATTGTTTTCCCAGGCACTTTGTTGCACTACAGTTACATCTGTTTGTAATGGGTCATCTTATTAGGCTAGTAAACAGGGACCAGCATGAACTGTTAATGCTTATAATAATGTGTTATACAAAACAGGTTCATAAACAATTGCTTTGTTCTCACTTCTAGCTGTAGATTTAAAACAGTGTCCCAGTTTACAGACTTGTTATAATGCACTGGTCAGCTTTCTGTTGAAACTATGCCCACGCTGTGTGTCCTCTTTATTTAAGATCCCACACTCAGTTTTAGAAAAATGGAAATGCCGCACCGATGGTGTGACAGTTAATTGTGACAAATCGTTTTGTGAACCTTGAAATTATACGTTATTGAATGAATACATATGACAACTCATAGTTTTCATCTCGGTTGATTGGTATTTCTCTTTTTCAATGTTGCCCCTTATTACACGTCTTCTGTTGATCATTCTACTACGTCCACTCTGTCCTGGTCTGTTGACAAGAGGTGAAAGTGTCTTCTGTTGATCACTCTACTACGTCCACTCTGTCCTGGTCTGTTGGCAAGAGGTGAAAGTGTCTTCTGTTGATCACTCTACTACGTCCACTCTGTCCTGGTCTGTTGACAAGAGGTGAAAGTGTCTTCTGTTGATCACTCTACTACTTCCACTCTGTCCTGGTCTGTTGGCAAGAGGTGAAAGTGTCTTCTGTTGATCACTCTACTACGTCCACTCTGTCCTGGTCTGTTGGCAAGAGGTGAAAGTGTCTTCTGTTGATCACTCTACTACGTCCACTCTGTCCTGGTCTGTTGGCAAGAGGTGAAAGTGTCTTCTGTTGATCACTCTACTACGTCCACTCTGTCCTGGTCTGTTGACAAGAGGTGAAAGTGTCTTCTGTTGATCACTCTACTACTTCCACTCTGTCCTGGTCTGTTGACAAGAGGTGAAAGTGTCTTCTGTTGATCACTCTACTACTTCCACTCTGTCCTGGTCTGTTGGCAAGAGGTGAAAGTGTCTTCTGTTGATCACTCTACTACGTCCACTCTGTCCTGGTCTGTTGGCAAGAGGTGAAAGTGTCTTCTGTTGATCACTCTACTACTTCCACTCTGTCCTGGTCTGTTGGCAAGAGGTGAAAGTGTCTTCTTTGATCACTACTACTTCCACTCTGTCCTGGTCTGTTGATCACTCTACTACTTCCACTCTGTCCTGGTCTGTTGGCAAGAGGTGAAAGTGTCTTCTGTTGATCACTCTACTACGTCCACTCTGTCCTGGTCTGTTGGCAAGAGGTGAAAGTGTCTTCTGTTGATCACTCTACTACTTCCACTCTGTCCTGGTCTGTTGACAAGACTGAAAGTGTCTTCTGTTGATCACTCTACTACTTCCACTCTGTCCTGGTCTGTTGGCAAGAGGTGAAAGTGTCTTCTGTTGATCAGTCCTGGTCTGTTGGCAAGAGGTGAAAGTGTCTTCTGTTGATCACTCTACTACTTCCACTCTGTCCTGGTCTGTTGGCAAGAGGTGAAAGTGTCTTCTGTTGATCACTCTACTACGTCCTGGTCTGTTGGCAAGAGGTGAACTGTCACTGTCCACTCTGTCCTGGTCTGTTGGCAAGAGGTGAAAGTGTCTTCTGTTGATCACTCTACTACGTCCACTCTGTCCTGGTCTGTTGACAAGAGGTGAAAGTGTCTTCTGTTGATCACTCTACTACTTCCACTCTGTCCTGGTCTGTTGGCAAGAGGTGAAAGTGTCTTCTGTTGATCACTCTACTACTCCACTCTGTCCTGGTCTGTTGGCAAGAGGTGAAAGTGTCTTCTGTTGATCACTCTACTACTTCCACTCTGTCCTGGTCTGTTGGCAAGAGGTGAAAGTGTCTTCTGTTGATCACTACTACTTCCACTCTGTCCTGGTCTGTTGACAAGAGGTGAAAGTGTCTTCTGTTGATCACTCTACTACTTCCACTCTGTCCTGGTCTGTTGGCAAGAGGTGAAAGTGTCTTCTGTTGATCACTCTACTACGTCCACTCTGTCCTGGTCTGTTGGCAAGAGGTGAAAGTGTCTTCTGTTGATCACTCTACTACTTCCACTCTGTCCTGGTCTGTTGGCAAGAGGTGAAAGTGTCTTCTGTTGATCACTCTACTACGTCCACTCTGTCCTGGTCTGTTGACAAGAGGTGAAAGTGTCTTCTGTTGATCACTCTACTACGTCCACTCTGTCCTGGTCTGTTGGCAAGAGGTGAAAGTGTCTTCTGTTGATCACTCTACTACGTCCACTCTGTCCTGGTCTGTTGACAAGAGGTGAAAGTGTCTTCTGTTGATCACTCTACTACTTCCACTCTGTCCTGGTCTGTTGGCAAGAGGTGAAAGTGTCTTCTTTTGATCACTGCACTACTTCCACTCTGTCCTGGTCTGTTGACAAGAGGTGAAAGTGTCTTCTGTTGATCACTACTACTTCCACTCTGTCCTGGTCTGTTGGCAAGAGGTGAAAGTGTCTTCTGTTGATCACTCTACTACGTCCACTCTGTCCTGGTCTGTTGGCAAGAGGTGAAAGTGTCTTCTGTTGATCACTCTACTACTTCCACTCTGTCCTGGTCTGTTGACAAGAGGTGAAAGTGTCTTCTGTTGATCACTCTACTACTTCCACTCTGTCCTGGTCTGTTGGCAAGAGGTGAAAGTGTCTTCTTTTGATCACTGCACTACTTCCACTCTGTCCTGGTCTGTTGGCAAGAGGTGAAAGTGTATGACAGGTCATTCTAATGTTATCAAGAAATACACTCAATAATTGAATATTCAGTAAATTTTATTTATGCATTTATTTACTATTCCTGCCTTTAAATAACATAATTGTTCTGTTGAAAAAGAACGTTATCTTAGAAGATTTATTAGCCCTAGGACGTAGATGTAGTCACTACTATTATCTGTGTTGTAGTCAGTGAAAGTGTATCTTAAATTATACGTGATGCACCAGTACTAATGTAAGAGTGATGAGTGCTTGCAAAGGTTAGCGTTGTTGTTTGAGATTGCTTTCATAACCAGACCTGTGTGTTATTTGTAGGAAAAGAAAAGGACGCAAGGAAAAAGTCTCGCAGTAAGAAGCTACGTGACCTGAATGAGAAGGGCATGAAGAAAGAAGGCAGTGACATGGATGCATTCACTGACCAGAAGGTGGGTCTAGCTGCAAGTCACTCACAGCTAGACTACTATACATGTCATATGTCACACTTAGTGTAAGAGATCTCTTTCTTCTATGCAGTTGGCACCTTTCTGAATTTATGTTTAGCACAGCTTTTTTGCAAGAAAATATGAATTGTTTCTGTTGTATAGGACAGACCTCTACATCATAATTACTCATCATCAAATTATACGCTATGTCACGTTTTTGTGGTTTTCTTGTGTGTGAAAGCATAATGTCAACCCGTGTAGCCAGTCAAAATAGATGTGTATCACCCACCGTATGGCACATATGTGACTTACGGGCAGCTACACCTGTCTACTCTGTAGGGATACATGTAGATAAAATGGTTGGACTCTCGATAAGCCAAAAGGATTCCTTGTCCACCTGCCATCTAGAGGTAATTCTCTGGGTGGCAATCTTGTTAAATCTTGAGTAGGCGCTCATTACAAGCAGACAAATCTGAATAAAAGGTTTTTAGAAAGGGTCAATTTGTATGAAAATTTGCACTGTGCATGTGGTGTTTGTGAAAGCAGTACAAGCCTGCCCAGAAACCTGTCATTGTGCGTCTGTGCCACCAGCTTCTCGATTTTAACATTTGTACCCTAGACATTCGAAGTTAAGATATTGTTGATTTGCTGAATATTGACAATATTGCTCCATTCCATAAAATCACTTCGTGGTTGTTGTTTTAAACGAATAGTCTCCATCGAGGGTGCACTGACTCTCTCACAAACGGCTGATGTAGCCAGGAATGCAAATTTGCAAGTCACTTTGTTGACATTGTAACAGCAGGCTAAGATATTCTATGTTATTTTTAGCAATAAGCCAATTACACAGTAATAAAAATAATAATGTTAACATGTTCAGCTGATACTGCTGTTCAGTGGCTGTAATTGAGCAGGACGTGAGAGAAAATTGCTACAGATATAGGTTGGGTTCATTTTTCCTATACTTACCCAACAAGCACTGAGGGACGAAAATTCGGCTGATAATAGTACCTACCTTTGTAGTAACAATTTTCATTTCCATCACTAGTAACTAACATGTGAACATGTGGTAGGCTTATCTATGACTAGCTTATATATTTTTCATGTATATTTATTCATAAACAGATTCAATAACAGCTACTGGCAATCTAACTTACAAAACATGTGACACAGTTGGTGCCCAGACTAGGGTGATTTTAGTATACTGTACGTAATGAATTTACACATCTATTCATCAAGTAGAGCCCAGCACACAAACTATATTGATGGAGAACTGTTATTGGTTTATCTGCTAATTATGACCTCAGTGGACAGGCTTGATTCAGCGAATCAGAACCATGGTTTAAAACAAACACGTCATCATCCTCCAGAAGCTAAAGTTAGTCACAAGATGGCAGACACTGGTTCGGCAACTTATCTACTTTGAAGGTTTGCTTAGGATTAAGTCTTAAGTTTTCACATCAATTTTTCAACAGCAATGCCTGATATTATTCAGGAATAAGGTTTTCTATTAATTCAGAGCTGTTTGAGGTGAGAATTGACATCTTGGAAGCACAACGTTTCTTCTGGTGAGCCGTGGGTGTGCAACAATGACGACTGTAGGAGTGATGAACCTGCTGGAATCGGTCTAGTTTAGGTGTAGGAACAAATACAGAATTAAACTTCTGAGTAGATGTGATCCATTTTTTGTGTTAGTTGGTAGCTAACATGTATGCAGACCTGCCTACCATTCTGGATTGTCCGGAATCATTCCAGAAAATTACGGTATTACGGCGAGGGATGAAAATATTACGGATTCTTTCTTTATCACAGTGATCGTCAATCACTTCCGTGTTCCTCAAATTTAGCTTCCACTATATTCAACAGGTGTCAGCATATATACGCAGCTTGTGACATGGTTTTTCATTGACTGCTTCTGGTCGTAATCTGACCAATAGGAGGAACAGCGTTATGATAAATTCACATTTCCACGCTCAAACAAAAAGAAGTAACGCGGCACGAAATGATGGCAGAGATCGAAATGGCACAACACCAAAAGCCAAGAAGAAATGTGTGCTGCAAAAGTTTATAACAGCATACTGATGGCACTCTAACCAGATATGTCCTGTGTGGACAGTGGACACAACTAGTCACGGCACTTGTGTAGAATCTGGATCCACCTCGATTTCGCCATTATAACTTGAGTTTTGCCTAACTTTGATACATCAGGCTTAGTGCGTTAGTTCTGTTATTCAACATTATCCCAGGCATATTTACTTTTAGGAATATTGCATCTTAGAGCACTTTTGAGGTGTAAATAGCCCCCTGGTTTGCACCAACATACGCCTCTATATCGCCCATTTTACGAGCGGGATGCGATAACGCACGACCACAGGGGTGCAGACTAGCGCAAACCGGGTCGCTACTTGGGCTTCAAAAGTGCGCTAAGATACAATATTTTCGTAATATAAATATGCCTGGGATGATGTTGAATGAAGGAACTACACAAGTGCCCTAGTCGCAACAGTGTGCAGTGTAAAGTTTGAAATGCATTCAACTTGCACCTGTTGATTGTGAACTTAGAATTTGGAGACTACCATGCATTGTGCACTCTGATGATCGTGTGTTTCTCTCTATGGTTAAGTTTACAATGTCAATCTCTGAGTGGTATTTGTTATCTGCTGTTTATTACATAATCTGGCAGTAATGTGGAATTTTGCTTGAGTCAGCCTGCTGTTTTTGAAAGATACATAAAATCATAATTACAATGGTTAGTATTAAACAAACAAAAATTATTGAGGTTCTTTCAGTTGCTTAAAGTTTGACTTGAAAAGGCAGTAAAACAGTTCTAGTCATTGTAAATTAGCTGTGCCAATAGTGTATAGACGCATTTACATTAAGAGTTACGCTTCTTTACGTTTGACTTCCACCAATGCTGGTTATGAACACTATTAACTGGACGCTTCAAAACATGTCACAGTTTATTAGAGACAATTATGTTTTGGGTACAACTATCACTGTAGTCACAGTAGTAAAGTATTACTGACAGTGGTGTTCTTTTCCTGACAATATCTGACACGGTTCTGAACTATTACTGACAGCAGGCCTATATTCCTGAAAATCAGTGTAAATGGGAACACGGATTACTGACAGGAAGTTTTTGGGGTAGGCAGGTCTGTGTATGGCTACATGTATGTGTCTCACTGGATATAGGAACAATGTGCTAGAGGATGGGGCACTCCTAAGGCTAAGATATTATGTATGTCACCTTCATCAAAATATCTTAAGAAACTAGTGCAGCGAATCGATGTTTGTATATTAGTCATTTCATTGATTGAATGAAAACAGATTGTTAGTAAAGATCTGTCAAATAACATTTATTGAATGACAAGATACTTTAAATCAAAAATTAACGTATCAGAAATTGTCATTCCCATTAACTGGTGTATAATGGTGCCGCTAATGTTACATGAAGCAACTGTGTGCAGTTTGCAACGTTTTCTTCACTGAATATACCTGTGAACAGAAATATCACATTTGGTTATTTTCGCAAAAATGACAAGTTTTCGTAAACTGAAAAGGTGGTGAGCACACACTCGCAAACACACGCGCACTGTTCCACACATTTATAGATACCTGTTGTTGTTGCAGGCACTGCAGTCGGTGGCAGTACCAACTATACTGCCCTCTGTTGAAACTAACAATGTGAAGATGGAGAAGCAAGACCAACCATCCAAGAAAGAGACTCCAGTGGTGACACCAGTGGCAGTCGTTGAACCAGTATCTGACCAGCGGCCTCCCAAGGCCCCGCAGTCGAAACAACCAGCACCAGTGCCACCAGTGGAGAGAACGCCACCCGTGGAGAAAGCACCAATGCCTGCGGTTGAGATAACCCCGGCTCCTCCCATAGACAATACTCCTGCTGCTGCCGTTGACACGTCACGCACGGTCGAGATTGTTGTAGAGGATGAGAAGGCCATCGAGACAAACGAACGTGTGAGTGAAAAGAAGAAAGAGGAAACTGTAAGCACAAAGGAGGAAACAAAAGAAGAACCCGTGCCAAAGAAAGAAAGCAAAGTGGAACTGAAATACACGTACAAGGAAGGTGCGTTGTTGTGTAGTCATTTACTTTCCGAGTTGATGCTAAACAAATAGCTTTATATTATTAATACAACATTCAGATTTATGTGTGTAGCTTGTGTTGTTTCCGTGAGATTTTAGAGCAACTTGAAAGTGCTGGACAAAACTTCATGCACAAATATCTGAGTAATTACCGTACTTTTTAAAGATATTGATTTACATCTGCAAGACAAAACAGGAATTATTATGAAACAATAGTGAAGTTGTAAATATTGGGTTTATTTGCACATAGAAAATACACAATCATAAGATCCTGAATTATATTTGTGGTGTGTAATTGTCACATTTCATTGCACATATTCATTGGCAAATTGTCTTGTTAATCTCAGATGGGTTTTACAATAATAACAATATCATTAAAAAGTACATACATTTTGTCTTGATGTACAATTGGTTGAACGTAAAGGATACTAAATGATTTAGTGAATGATTACTGTCCAGTCATATGGCTCTTAATCCCCTTGTAAGATGACTGTGTCAGTTGATTTTAATCACTTGCCCTGCCATTACCGTCATTCGGCAATGTTCTTTGACAGACCAGTGGAGTCCTCTCAACCCGGAGGGAAAGATGCAATACGACAGGAATTTCCTACTGCAGTTGCAGTTTGTTGCGGAGTCGATCGTAAAGCCAGCTGGCTTGCCTAAACTCCCCGACGTCATACTTGATGTTGTAAGTAGTGAAGAATGTATTTGGCTTGACGTTTCATTAATACCTGCAATTGTCACAGGGAATGTTACGATACAGAACCAAAAACATGATAATTTTTTATGACTTGTTTCAGTAGATTATTACTGGAAATTATCCTATGGCCTATTTTTGTTGGCCAAGAATCTGATGTCTGCAGTAGGGTGCCTTAGCATGCCATATGCATATATCAGCTATATTTCTGTTTGGCTTCAGATGCCGTTGGGTTGTTTGTGTGACAGTTGTCAATAAGTAGCGGTTGTTTGCAGCCTTACACAGGACGTAGTGGAGACTACAGAGGCGGCTGCTCCAGCAGTCCAGACTTCACTCCGTCCTTCTTCAGACAATCCTCGAGGGACAAGGTAGGTTCTACCATCCTGTATGCTGTCTATCTTGGAAGTCTTCTATTCTCAATGCACTGCATTCTAACTTCGTGTAAGTAACTTACTGTGCAGTATCCTGTGGTTGGGACCACTAAATATTTTTTATTTAGAGCTGTAATTATACACAAAGCCATATAAAGTGTGTCGTAATGCATAGTTTTAGATTTGGGTAATCTTTCCTTACCAGATCATTATTATGGCTTTATATTTTATTCTTATTTTATCTATCCATAAATGATAATTCTGTTATACTACAATGACTGGGCGCATGTGATTGTCTAAAATTGTGATGTGGTCTATGTTCTGTCTAGCTTGCGCTGCAGTTTACACCAGCATGTTATCACCCATTCCACGTGCAGCAATGGTAAAGGCTGGCGTCATAGACAGTGTAAATATGGTGTAACCGACTGCCTTGTCTTGTTGAAGCTAAATGCAGACATGCTGCGTCTTGTTGCAGCCCCTTAACAAGCGCAACAGCCAGCAGAAGCGTGGTGTTGGAGGTGGTGGTGGTGGTGGCGGCGGTGGCATGGGCAACCAGCCTAAGGTGCTGCAGATATCACTGGAGCGTGACGTGCAGCTCCACCACACGGCCAATGCATGGAAGCCGCCTTCCCATAAGTCAAACGATGTCGAAGGAGAACAGGACATTGAGGTTTGTACAAATGCCTGCAGGCTGTAACGTCTTGTGTTGTTTGTATGACTTATGGAAAACTAAAAAATAAACATTTTGTGTTTTTAATTTATTGTAATCCTTGTATACATGATCACCTGGATTCACTTGTATATATGTCAAATTGATGATGCAAGGATTCATTGGAATTGTGAATAATGTTCACTGACTTTGTTGTTGTTTTAGTCATATAATTTTAGTAGCTTCAGAATTATGCACATGTGTTTCAGGAACTGTACCGCCGTGTACGAGCAATTCTCAACAAGCTGACACCTCAGAAGTTTCAGACACTTGTCAAGCAGTGTACGAATTTAGAAATAAATACAGAAGAGCGACTCAAAGGCAGTATAGACATTATATTTGAAAAGGTATGTTTGGTTTTTGAAAACACAAACATTATCAAGGACATTGGCACAGTTGATAAAATGCAACAATTTAATTAACTGTGGTAAGACAAATGTGCCTAGAGTACAAACTAGCATGTATATCCTCCTCTGTCTGTCTTCCAAGACTTGGGATCCCTAGGCATGCTACAAATCTTGTCAATAAAGGCATTATTAGTTTCTTTGAATAGTAGTTTCATTTTAATCCCTATATTAAGGGTAGCCACTACCCAAAAATGGCCATATGCCATATCTCTGTTAGTATTGAACATATCGTAGCCAAATTTGGAGTATTAATTAGTTAAATGGATAGTACATGATATGTGGGCTCATTTGCTTGTGCAGTGCCATGGCAATGAGCGTTTCTAGTGTGTTAGAGGGGCATGCATCCTTGAAAATTATTTTGATCTAACAATTGTATGTGTGATCATGCCATTGTCGAGAATCATTAGCCTGAATACTCCTCTGTCAGATAAGGTGGTTTTGGGCAAGGAAGTTTGACTGAAATGACTTGTGAGATGGGACTAGGTTTGAGCTTTTTCAAGGCGTCTTAAAAAATGCTCAAACCTGAATAACAGTCACTGAAGTCAGATATCCTAGCCCAAAACCAACTTATCTGACAGAGGAATATTCTAGCTAATGATTCTTGACAGTTACATGATCACACATACAGTTGTTAGCTCAAAATAATTTTCAAGAATGTGAAAATCCATCTCACTTGAAGTGTTCATTGCCGTGGTAATACACAAGCAAATGAGCCTATCTTTCACATCATATGCCATTCATTTTTTTAATCTGCTCCAAATTTGGTTGTGATATGTTCACTATTAACATAGATATGGCATATTGGTTATATGGGCGTTTTCGGGTAGTGGCTACCCTTAACTCTAGAAGTGACCACTCAAAATCTTCTGTACCATGCTATTCTTATAAAAATCATAACTTTGCTAATATTGCTAAAGGAATGCTTTATAATAATAAAATTATAATAACTATATATCACATGCTAATAATTATGGGGATATTACTATCTGAACTTCATCCAAAAAATTGTTTTCAAAAAATTCATTGTGCTGCCAATTCATCGTGCGTGCTGCGCTACATGCAGCGAAACAAATATAGCCATGTGTATTAGCTGCTAAATAACAAAAAAATTAAACCAATCCATTTGAGAACTTTTATTTTTATTAATTTTTCCTACATAAAAATAGGCTGATTCAAGCAGGCTGATCATTACCGCCCTCGTTACCGTTGCAAACAACGCACTCGCACAGAGAAACATCGCACTGCTAATTTGTTTAATTTTCACATCAAAAACACTCCAAAGTCGTTCTAACTATCTGAATTA
The DNA here is from genome assembly GCA_020002185.1 of Paraescarpia echinospica. Lineage (NCBI taxonomy): Eukaryota > Metazoa > Annelida > Polychaeta > Sabellida > Siboglinidae > Paraescarpia > Paraescarpia echinospica. The sequence goes on along the minus strand of CM034537.1, from coordinate 3,111,596 downwards.
GTATAATAACTTTATTTATTAATACTGTCAGGCATTTTGTAAAAATATTGACGCAGAAACTTGAAATAATCTGAAATAAACTTTCGAAGTGCTTAAGTTGCCAAATACCGCTCCACCATTTTGTTTTTACTTTCGCTTTGGAGGGCTGATGATGCTACATTTGAAACCATGGTTTTGATTCGCTGAATTACGTCGGTCCACTGATGTCATTTTTGGCAGATCAGCCAATGACAGAGCTTTTCATCAATACCACATGTGCGGGGTCTAGACTTAATGAATGGATGTGTAAATTCAGTACAGAGGACGTAATAAAATCACTAAAATGTGGGCGTCAACTGCGTCACATGTTTTGTAAGCTAGATTGTGACTGTGTGTCATTGAATCTGCTCATGAATAAATGTACATGATCTCGAAAAATCTGTCGGCTATCCATAGATACCAAATGTTCGCGTGTCAGTTGCACTTGACGGAAATGAAAATTGTTACAACAAAGGCAGATACGGTTGGGCCAAATTCGGCCCTGGCCACTCTGAGTGTTAAATAGTTATCGAAGAAAGTTTCAGACGCCAAGCAGTGAATCAGTTTACAAATAAATACAGAAGAGTGATTCGGAGGTAATTTATACTTTTTTTAAATAGTGGCAGCTTTTTTAGTAATGTAATTTATAAGCTGTTTACCAAGGGTACTGGCACATTTTTTTGTAATGCTGCAGTTGAACTAACTATGGCGTGACGAATGTGCCTAGAGTACAAACTAGCATGTATATCCTCCTCTGTCTGTCTTCCAAGACTTGGGATCCCTAGGCATGCTACAAATCTTGTCAATAAAGGCATTATTAGTTTCTTTGAATAGTAGTTTCATTTTAATCCCTATATTAAGGGTAGCCACTACCCAAAAATGGCCATATGCCATATCTCTGTTAGTATTGAACATATCGTAGCCAAATTTGGAGTATTAATTAGTTAAATGGATAGTACATGATATGTGGAATGTGGGCTCATTTGCTTGTGCAGTGCCATGGCAATGAGCGTTTCTAGTGTGTTAGAGGGGCATGCATCCTTGAAAATTATTTTGAGCTAACAATTGTATGTGTGATCATGCCATTGTCGAGAATCATTAGCCTGAATACTCCTCTGTCAGATAAGGTGGTTTTGGGCAAGGAAGTTTGACTGAAATGACTTGTGAGATGGGACTAGGTTTGAGCTTTTTCAAGGCGTCTTAAAAAATGATCAAACCTGAATAACAGTCACTGAAGTCAGATATCCTAGCCCAAAACCAACTTATCTGACAGAGGAATATTCTAGCTAATGATTCTTGACAGTTACATGATCACACATACAGTTGTTAGCTCAAAATAATTTTCAAGAATGTGAAAATCCATCTCACTTGAAGTGTTCATTGCCGTGGTAATACACAAGCAAATGAGCCTATCTTTCACATCATATGCCATTCATTTTTTTAATCTGCTCCAAATTTGGTTGTGATATGTTCACTATTAACATAGATATGGCATATTGGTTATATGGGCGTTTTCGGGTAGTGGCTACCCTTAACTCTAGAAGTGACCACTCAAAATCTTCTGTACCATGCTATTCTTATAAAAATCATAACTTTGCTAATATTGCTAAAGGAATGCTTTATAATAATAAAATTATAATAACTATATCACATGCTAATAATTATGGGGATATTACTATCTGAACTTCATCCAAAAAATAGTTTTCAAAAAATTCATTGTGCTGCCAATTCATCGTGCGTGCTGCGCTACATGCAGTGAAACAAATATAGCCATGTGTATTAGCTGCTAAATAACAAAAAAATTAAACCAATCCATTTGAGAACTTTTATTTTTATTAATTTTTCCTACATAAAAATAGGCTGATTCAAGCAGGCTGATCATTACCGCCCTCGTTACCGTTGCAAACAACGCACTCGCACAGAGAAACATCGCACTGCTAATTTGTTTAATTTTCACATCAAAAACACTCCAAAGTCGTTCTAACTATCTGAATTAGTATAATAACTTTATTTATTAATACTGTCAGGCATTTTGTAAAAATATTGACGCAGAAACTTGAAATAATCTTAAATAAACTTTCGAAGTGCTTAAGTTGCCAAATACCGCTCCACCATTTTGTTTTTACTTTCGCTTTGGAGGGCTGATGATGCTACATTTGAAACCATGGTTTTGATTCGCTGAATTACGTCGGTCCACTGATGTCATTTTTGGCAGATCAGCCAATGACAGAGCTTTTCATCAATACCACATGTGCGGGGTCTAGACTTAATGAATGGATGTGTAAATTCAGTACAGAGGACGTAATAAAATCACTAAAATGTGGGCGTCAACTGCGTCACATGTTTTGTAAGCTAGATTGTGACTGTGTGTCATTGAATCTGCTCATGAATAAATGTACATGATCTCGAAAAATCTGTCGGCTATCCATAGATACCAAATGTTCGCGTGTCAGTTGCACTTGACGGAAATGAAAATTGTTACAACAAAGGCAGATACGGTTGGGCCAAATTCGGCCCTGGCCACTCTGAGTGTTAAATAGTTATCGAAGAAAGTTTCAGACGCCAAGCAGTGAATCAGTTTACAAATAAATACAGAAGAGTGATTCGGAGGTAATTTATACTTTTTTTAAATAGTGGCGGCTTTTTTAGTAATGTAATTTATAAGCTGTTTACCAAGGGTACTGGCACATTTTTTTGTAATGCTGCAGTTGAACTAACTATGGCGTGACGAATGTGCCTAGAGTACAAACTAGCATGTATATCCTCCTCTGTCTGTCTTCCAAGACTTGGGATCCCTAGGCATGCTACAAATCTTGTCAATAAAGGCATTATTAGTTTCTTTGAATAGTAGTTTCATTTTAATCCCTATATTAAGGGTAGCCACTACCCAAAAATGGCCATATGCCATATCTCTGTTAGTATTGAACATATCGTAGCCAAATTTGGAGTATTAATTAGTTAAATGGATAGTACATGATATGTGGGCTCATTTGCTTGTGCAGTGCCATGGCAATGAGCGTTTCTAGTGTGTTAGAGGGGCATGCATCCTTGAAAATTATTTTGAGCTAACAATTGTATGTGTGATCATGCCATTGTCGAGAATCATTAGCCTGAATACTCCTCTGTCAGATAAGGTGGTTTTGGGCAAGGAAGTTTGACTGAAATGACTTGTGAGATGGGACTAGGTTTGAGCTTTTTCAAGGCGTCTTAAAAAATGCTCAAACCTGAATAACAGTCACTGAAGTCAGATATCCTAGCCCAAAACCAACTTATCTGACAGAGGAATATTCTAGCTAATGATTCTTGACAGTTACATGATCACACATACAGTTGTTAGCTCAAAATAATTTTCAAGAATGTGAAAATCCATCTCACTTGAAGTGTTCATTGCCGTGGTAATACACAAGCAAATGAGCCTATCTTTCACATCATATGCCATTCATTTTTTTAATCTGCTCCAAATTTGGTTGTGATATGTTCACTATTAACATAGATATGGCATATTGGTTATATGGGCGTTTTCGGGTAGTGGCTACCCTTAACTCTAGAAGTGACCACTCAAAATCTTCTGTACCATGCTATTCTTATAAAAATCATAACTTTGCTAATATTGCTAAAGGAATGCTTTATAATAATAAAATTATAATAACTATATCACATGCTAATAATTATGGGGATATTACTATCTGAACTTCATCCAAAAAATAGTTTTCAAAAAATTCATTGTGCTGCCAATTCATCGTGCGTGCTGCGCTACATGCAGTGAAACAAATATAGCCATGTGTATTAGCTGCTAAATAACAAAAAAATTAAACCAATCCATTTGAGAACTTTTATTTTTATTAATTTTTCCTACATAAAAATAGGCTGATTCAAGCAGGCTGATCATTACCGCCCTCGTTACCGTTGCAAACAACGCACTCGCACAGAGAAACATCGCACTGCTAATTTGTTTAATTTTCACATCAAAAACACTCCAAAGTCGTTCTAACTATCTGAATTAGTATAATAACTTTATTTATTAATACTGTCAGGCATTTTGTAAAAATATTGACGCAGAAACTTGAAATAATCTTAAATAAACTTTCGAAGTGCTTAAGTTGCCAAATACCGCTCCACCATTTTGTTTTTACTTTCGCTTTGGAGGGCTGATGATGCTACATTTGAAACCATGGTTTTGATTCGCTGAATTACGTCGGTCCACTGATGTCATTTTTGGCAGATCAGCCAATGACAGAGCTTTTCATCAATACCACATGTGCGGGGTCTAGACTTAATGAATGGATGTGTAAATTCAGTACAGAGGACGTAATAAAATCACTAAAATGTGGGCGTCAACTGCGTCACATGTTTTGTAAGCTAGATTGTGACTGTGTGTCATTGAATCTGCTCATGAATAAATGTACATGATCTCGAAAAATCTGTCGGCTATCCATAGATACCAAATGTTCGCGTGTCAGTTGCACTTGACGGAAATGAAAATTGTTACAACAAAGGCAGATACGGTTGGGCCAAATTCGGCCCTGGCCACTCTGAGTGTTAAATAGTTATCGAAGAAAGTTTCAGACGCCAAGCAGTGAATCAGTTTACAAATAAATACAGAAGAGTGATTCGGAGGTAATTTATACTTTTTTTAAATAGTGGCAGCTTTTTTAGTAATGTAATTTATAAGCTGTTTACCAAGGGTACTGGCACATTTTTTTGTAATGCTGCAGTTGAACTAACTATGGCGTGACGAATGTGCCTAGAGTACAAACTAGCATGTATATCCTCCTCTGTCTGTCTTCCAAGACTTGGGATCCCTAGGCATGCTACAAATCTTGTCAATAAAGGCATTATTAGTTTCTTTGAATAGTAGTTTCATTTTAATCCCTATATTAAGGGTAGCCACTACCCAAAAATGGCCATATGCCATATCTCTGTTAGTATTGAACATATCGTAGCCAAATTTGGAGTATTAATTAGTTAAATGGATAGTACATGATATGTGGAATGTGGGCTCATTTGCTTGTGCAGTGCCATGGCAATGAGCGTTTCTAGTGTGTTAGAGGGGCATGCATCCTTGAAAATTATTTTGAGCTAACAATTGTATGTGTGATCATGCCATTGTCGAGAATCATTAGCCTGAATACTCCTCTGTCAGATAAGGTGGTTTTGGGCAAGGAAGTTTGACTGAAATGACTTGTGAGATGGGACTAGGTTTGAGCTTTTTCAAGGCGTCTTAAAAAATGATCAAACCTGAATAACAGTCACTGAAGTCAGATATCCTAGCCCAAAACCAACTTATCTGACAGAGGAATATTCTAGCTAATGATTCTTGACAGTTACATGATCACACATACAGTTGTTAGCTCAAAATAATTTTCAAGAATGTGAAAATCCATCTCACTTGAAGTGTTCATTGCCGTGGTAATACACAAGCAAATGAGCCTATCTTTCACATCATATGCCATTCATTTTTTTAATCTGCTCCAAATTTGGTTGTGATATGTTCACTATTAACATAGATATGGCATATTGGTTATATGGGCGTTTTCGGGTAGTGGCTACCCTTAACTCTAGAAGTGACCACTCAAAATCTTCTGTACCATGCTATTCTTATAAAAATCATAACTTTGCTAATATTGCTAAAGGAATGCTTTATAATAATAAAATTATAATAACTATATCACATGCTAATAATTATGGGGATATTACTATCTGAACTTCATCCAAAAAATAGTTTTCAAAAAATTCATTGTGCTGCCAATTCATCGTGCGTGCTGCGCTACATGCAGTGAAACAAATATAGCCATGTGTATTAGCTGCTAAATAACAAAAAAATTAAACCAATCCATTTGAGAACTTTTATTTTTATTAATTTTTCCTACATAAAAATAGGCTGATTCAAGCAGGCTGATCATTACCGCCCTCGTTACCGTTGCAAACAACGCACTCGCACAGAGAAACATCGCACTGCTAATTTGTTTAATTTTCACATCAAAAACACTCCAAAGTCGTTCTAACTATCTGAATTAGTATAATAACTTTATTTATTAATACTGTCAGGCATTTTGTAAAAATATTGACGCAGAAACTTGAAATAATCTTAAATAAACTTTCGAAGTGCTTAAGTTGCCAAATACCGCTCCACCATTTTGTTTTTACTTTCGCTTTGGAGGGCTGATGATGCTACATTTGAAACCATGGTTTTGATTCGCTGAATTACGTCGGTCCACTGATGTCATTTTTGGCAGATCAGCCAATGACAGAGCTTTTCATCAATACCACATGTGCGGGGTCTAGACTTAATGAATGGATGTGTAAATTCAGTACAGAGGACGTAATAAAATCACTAAAATGTGGGCGTCAACTGCGTCACATGTTTTGTAAGCTAGATTGTGACTGTGTGTCATTGAATCTGCTCATGAATAAATGTACATGATCTCGAAAAATCTGTCGGCTATCCATAGATACCAAATGTTCGCGTGTCAGTTGCACTTGACGGAAATGAAAATTGTTACAACAAAGGCAGATACGGTTGGGCCAAATTCGGCCCTGGCCACTCTGAGTGTTAAATAGTTATCGAAGAAAGTTTCAGACGCCAAGCAGTGAATCAGTTTACAAATAAATACAGAAGAGTGATTCGGAGGTAATTTATACTTTTTTTAAATAGTGGCAGCTTTTTTAGTAATGTAATTTATAAGCTGTTTACCAAGGGTACTGGCACATTTTTTTGTAATGCTGCAGTTGAACTAACTATGGCGTGACGAATGTGCCTAGAGTACAAACTAGCATGTATATCCTCCTCTGTCTGTTTTCCAACACCTGGGATCCCTAGGCATGCTACAAATCTTGTCAGCTTCAGTATAAGTTGTTTTTTATACCTCTCATGACAATAAGTTTATTGTTGCTAAAGTGGACTTTCCTCAGAGCAATCCACAAATTGATATCTTGATCAAATTGAACGTTTTGCAGCATTGCCTGGTCATTGTTTTTATTTGTCACAAAATGTGTCTGAAATGAGACAGGAGAAACAATTCCAATGATGAGGTAACGTTGATGTTGTTGCTTGCCAAGGTGTATAGCTGTTGATATGGTGAATGTTCTGTTTCAGGCGTTAGATGAGCCAAGTTTTAGTGTGGCCTATGCAAGCATGTGTAAATATATGCTCCAGGTAAATATCTTCTGTTTATTTCCAGTATTGGTTGATCATGAATTTCAAATAACTTGGGCTTTTCCAGTTGAAAAACTACAGTGTTTTTAATAGCAAACATGTTTGCTATTTCACGAAATGACAGAAACTAGATAGACTATTCCAGAAACCAGTGTAATGTCAGGAGAGTGCATACACACATCATGACAAACCATCAACGATACTCATAGTTGTTGTGACATACTTGCTGGCCCTTATATAATCATTGTAGTTTAAGTATTATGCAGAAATAGTTAAACTTCGTACATTTGATGTTTTGTTATATCTTAATCATGCTCATTTTTAAATGTTGACTTGCAGCTGAAAGTTCCTGTAAAGGATAAGCAAAACGAGCATGTGACGTTTCGTGCTCTGCTGCTAAACCGGTGTCAGATGGAGTTTGAACGGAGTAAAGCTGATGATCAGCGACTGGAGAAGATTGTAAAGGCCATTGCTGAAGCAAAAACAGTAAGTGTTCCAACAGTGTTTTATTGGTGCTGAGAGTGTGTGAGATGTAGGACTGAATTCTACGATAATGTTCTTTAGTATCTGCTCTTTGTAGACTATATACAGCATGAGTGCATGATTTTTGGTAAATAGCTAGATTTCAGTTAACGGTAATGTTTGTTATACTGCAATTTGGGGTAATGATTTAAACCAATTTCATAGATAACTGCTATGGTGATGTTGTTTCTTGGAGCTGTTGATGTCGACTGGGTGAAAGCTGTATTGTACTGTTACTGTTTTGTGTAGCCTGAAGCAAAGAAGGAACTGGAAATGGAGAAAACGGATGCTTATGCCAAGAGCAAGCGTCGGTACCTGGGCAATATCAGGTCAGTGTCTCACAAGTTTACCATCAGTGCATGTGTGTGAACATGCACATGTCTTTGTGTATGCGTGTCATTCTTCGATTTTCCCAGGTACACCTTGTTGTACCCTCTGGACTCCTTATACTGCCCTGTACCCTCCTAAATCGGCTTCTGACTATACTGTGAGATCATACAAGGTGTATGCTACCCAAAATGGGCACAGCCATCTTATTTTACAAGCAAGAAATTGATACAACAATAGCGCCACACTGGTCTGATGGGCAAGGAAAATACTGGATCCAAATTTGTCAGTGTGTATGTGCTGTGTTTGCAGTGTGGTTATAGTTGTCTTCTAACCTCTGCTGTGTGCGTTGTTTGCAGTGTGGTTATAGTTGTCTTCTAACCTCTGCCATGTGCGTTGTTTGCAGTGTGGTTATAGTTGTCTTCTAACCTCTGCCATGTGCGTTGTTTGCAGTGTGGTTATAGTTGTCTTCTAACCTCTGCCATGTGCGTTGTTTGCAGTGTGGTTATAGTTGTCTTCTAACCTCTGCCATGTGCGTTGTTTGCAGTGTGGTTATAGTTGTCTTTTAACCTCTGCCATGTGCGTTGTTTGCAGTGTGGTTATAGTTGTCTTCTAACCTCTGCCATGTGCGTTGTTTGCAGTGTGGTTATAGTTGTCTTCTAACCTCTGCCATGTGCGTTGTTTGCAGTGTGGTTATAGTTGTCTTTTAACCTCTGCCATGTGCGTTGTTTGCAGTGTGGTTATAGTTGTCTTCTAACCTCTGCCATGTGCGTTGTTTGCAGTGTGGTTATAGTTGTCTTCTAACCTCTGCCATGTGCGTTGTTTGCAGTGTGGTTATAGTTGTCTTTTAACCTCTGCCATGTGCGTTGTTTGCAGTGTGGTTATAGTTGTCTTCTAACCTCTGCTGTGTGCGTTGTTTGCAGTGTGGTTACAGTTGTCTTCTAACCTCTGCTGTGTGCGTTGTTTGCAGTGTGGTCACAGTTGTCTTCTAACCTCTCCTGTGTGTGCGTTGTTTGCAGTGTGGTTACAGTTGTCTTCTAACCTCTGCTGTGTGCGTTGTTTGCAGTGTGGTCACAGTTGTCTTCTAACCTCTGCTGTGTGCGTTGTTTGCAGTGTGGTTACAGTTGTCTTCTAACCTCTGCTGTGTGCGTTGTTTGCAGTGTGGTTACAGTTGTCTTCTAACCTCTGCTGTGTGCGTTGTTTGCAGTGTGGTTACAGTTGTCTTCTAACCTCTGCTGTGTGCCTTGCAGGTTTATAGGAGAGCTTTACAAACTGAAGGTGCTCACAGAGAAGATCATGCATGACTGCCTGATGAAGCTGCTGCGCTCAAACGATGAGGAGGATATGGAGTGTTTATGTCGCCTCCTCACAACAATCGGCAAGGACATTGACCACGACAAGGGAAAATCAGTGGTTGACCAGTACTTCCAGCAGATTGAGAAGCTCATCAAGGCTCATCGCACATCGGCCCGAGTGCGCTTCATGCTGCAGGACGTCGTTGAGCTGCGGCACAGCAAGTGGGTGCCTCGCCGCGATGACAATGCCCCGAAGACAATCGACCAGATCCACCAGGAAGCACAACAGCAGCAGGTGCAGCAGAAACAGCAGATGCTGGCAGCGAAAGTACCCGACCTATCCAAGCCAACCCGTGGCAGTGGCAGCAGAGGAGGTGGGTGACCTCTCTCATTGTCATATAAATGTTCTAACAATGTACATGTGTCGTTTCAACTGATGGGATGGAGTACCGTATTCGACCAATTAACCATACTTGTGTTAGTAAGTGTATAACCATATTTTTTAAAGCAGCAATCATGGACAAGGTGCTATAATTTAATTTCCAATTTAATCTCTACTGATTTTGAGGCTCGGTCATGATGAAATATAAAATTTTACCTAGCTTTGCGTGACTAGTATCCTTTTGACGACATGTGAACTTGTAAATGGCTGGTAGATCCAGCCCAGTCCCTTTATTGAATTCCAGTCACAGCACTGTCTGTCTTTTAGAAATGTCTGTCTGCTACGCTAATCATTGGCATCTCACCACTGTTAAATTGTCTCCAATGTTTCAATTATAATTAGTTTTACGCTGTAAATGGTTGACCAAAATGTGTGTCCAACTCTTCAGTGATTGCTTACTAGATGATATGGTGTCATCTGGTGTGAAGTAGTTTCGTCATCGTCTGGAGAAACAGATCTTACTGTCCACTTAGTGCCTTATGGGGTCAGCACACTGTTGGTTTTCCCATAGGTGACCATGTTAACATTTTGTCTGATTATAAGAAAACGTGACCTATAAAATATCTTAAACTTCTCACCTGCTGTTATCATCTCACTGACATGCTGATAGATTTTTTTTTAAATTGCATACTTCCAGCTCTCGTAAAATGCCTGTATGTGTGACACCCTTCAATATTTACAAATGCCGGCAAGAATTACTCCGCAAGCAGGTCACACAGGCAAATTGCTGCCAAATATCCTTCCGCTTATTCAAATCATCTAGAAATCCACCATTTTACAGTCAACACCTACAATCACACCTACTCAAATGCACTTATGTCACAGCATGTGAATTTTGTAATAAAAAAATTGTTTCTCAAAAATACGCTGCATTTTTCGTTATGTACAACCAAGCAGGTAGTCTAACTAGAACATGACCCCTTATAACCTATTAGGCTGTCCTAGACAGACAATCCACATCTTCCAACTTAGTCTGTGTCTCTTTTTTACTTCATTGCAAGTGTTGGTGTTGTCTTGTGAGCAGGTCGTGGCAGCTCTCAGATGGGCGGTGGCAACCAGCAGGACGATGGCTGGACAGCCGTTGGCCGCATGAGCCGAAACATTGATCCTTCAAGAATGAAAATAACCAAGGTTTGTAAATGTAAAATGTTATCTTGTCAACTGCAACATTGCCTATGCCCTAGCTACATTGGTAACATTCCTAATGGTTTGTGTCTGTCTTTTCTTCAATCTCAGGTTCTTCTTTAGAAGAGAACATAATATCAGCAAATACAATGTATCATATTTTGTATCTACTCTAGTAATTAATAAATGATAAATTTATTGTATGTTTGATTTGTTTGCAGCAAAATGTTGATGACAACATCCAGCTGGGTCCTGGCGGGCGGTCTGGGTACGGAGGCTGGGTGCATGGTAGCAGTGGAGGAGGCAAGACATCCTCACAGGAGGGCGAACGCTCAAGCACACCCTCAAACAGGTCAGTCTAATGACACGCCTTGTAACATGAACTTGGTCTTCCTTTGTAATTCATTCATTTTGTACAGAAGAAGGTAGTGTATTATAAGCTCGATTATGTAAATTGAAGTTTGAAATAATGATGACACCTAACTGTTGAACTTTGTAAATTGCAAATTTGGTTTTTTGTCTATTTGTTTTTAAAGTATTCTGCTGTTTGTAATTTACTTGTTGCTAGTGTTTGTGGGGTAGGGGGGATGGGTTGCTAGTGTTTGTGGAGTAGGGGGATGGGTTGCTAGTGTTTGTGGAGTAGTGGGCATAGGGGGATGGGTTGCTAGTGTTTGTGGGGGTATAGGGGGATGGGTTGCTAGTGTTTGTGGGGGTAGTGGGCATAGGGGGATGGGTTGCTAGTGTTAGTGGGGGTAGTGGGCATAGGGGGATGGGTTGCTGGTGTTAGTGGGTGTAGGGGGGATGGATTCCTAGTGTTTGTGGGGGTAGTGGACGTAGGGAGGATGGATTGCTAGTGTTTGTGGGGGTAGTGGGCGTAGGGGAATGGGTTGCTAGTGTTTGTGGAGGTAGTGGACATAGGGAGGATGGATTGCTAGTGTTTGTGGGGGTAGTGGACATAGGGAGGATGGGTTGCTAGTGTTTGTGGGGTTAGTGGGCGTAGGGGTTAGAATATTGGACTCAACCGAAAATCCAGGTTTAAATTCTGTTACAGTTTTTTCAAAGATTGGCAGTTTTGTTCACTCTACATTGCTTGAGTTCACACATAAATAAACATGACATATAAACACATAAACAGTGGTTTGTTACAAATTAATAGTATTCTCGCACAATTACAGCAGGGCTGAATTTTTCCCATATAACTCAAAATAGTGTACAAAGGAACGAGTCTGCAGGAGGTGAAGTATGAAACGCTTTCAGCAGTCCCGGGGTCTGGATACTGCAGTATAAAGAGTTGACGTGTATTTGTTGTTGACAGGTTCTCGGCCCTCAGCGGAGCAAGTGGCCCTGACGGCTACGACAGACCACGCAGCTCACTCGGCAGTCGCGGTATGACGCCCAGTCGTGAAGGCAAGGGGCACTATGGCCAGGTGCCTTCGAGGGGCAAATCTGGTGCACGGTCATCTCGCGACCAAGAGAGAGAATCAGCACTAGCTGCGGCTAGGTATGTTCTTTTTCAAAGTACCTCTCTATTCTATATCGCATGCATGTTTTCCCAGCAGCAGAAGCCTAAGCTTTCATTTCTGTTCTACAATCAACTAATCATGCTGCAAGCCGACTACGAGCGTGTCTGTGTGTGTATTATGGTACAACATTTGTTGCTGCAGACATTTGACGTCTGGCTATGGCAGCAACCGCACGACGCCAGTTGGTTCGCGTAACCAGAGTCGTGAAGCAAGCAGGAATCGTGACTCGAGTCGAAATCGCGATGCACTGGCACCAACTGATGGCGAGGCTGAGAAACGGGTGACAGCTGCTGCGTCTGCCCCCACCCCGACAGAACACACAACCGAATACATTGAGAAGAAGACAAAGTCACTTATTGATGAATACCTGCAAATACACGACATGAAAGTAAGTGTTTGTTGCTCTCCTGCTCAAGCTCTCAGTTACTGCAGGTTATGTGGTGTTGCGTAAGAACCAACAGTGGTATATCAGTCACATTATGTTGCAAGCAAACGATATATAAACTGTAAAACCTCAGTATTATTTCTTTACCTTTTGGACATCAGCTGGGTTTTTTTGTTTTTTAATTCCCATTTCCCCAATTATATGACCCGAAACATGAAAATGTGAGTGTTGACATTGTGATTACTAGTATATGGACACCTGAAACAACCAAATGTCAGTTAGAACAATTGATAGAATGTTAGAATACGTACCTAATAATTCATTATAATAAGACATAATTTTCATATAGCAACATATAAACAGCAGTGTCGGTGCCAAAAACCCAACTGACGGTGACCAAACTTGGTCAACGAGACATAAACAAAGCCCAATTCATCCATGTTATCGCTCTTTCCGTTGCACTTGTCAACTTATCTTTAGTTTAGTGTCAGAATTGTCCCATTAAACGAAATAATATTGCAAACTTTGTCATTTGTAAACAACTACGATATCCAAGGTGCCGCCATTTTTGAAGGTCCACTTCTATCACGAAATTCTATCACGAAAAACTCAGTTTTTTTAATGCTAGCACATGTTAAAAATACCCACAATTTATAGCTCAGATTGCAAGGAATCAGCCAGTATTAGTCTCTTAACCATTTCAGTACGACAGGCCGGTTATTCGGCATTGACGATGTCTACTATTCAAATCGTTTTTACTCATAATTATCCACTGCGTGGAGCCACTTGTTGTGTACGGTTGACAAGGCAAATAAATGAGCTATTCAGCAGTAGTCATTGTTTATTATCGCTCAATAATAGTTTATGGAGATTTTCACGATTTTTAATGATGGATTATCAAAATCTGCGGTGGCCACAATGGCGGACAGCATTACTTCAACTAGCAATTTACCACCGTATGTTTTGGACAGATTATTTGATAGTTTTAACGAAGAATCTTTGTCGGAAGTTGACGATCGACACAATAACGATGTCGGCGAACTTGTAAAGATACAACTGTGTTCAGCAACTACAAAAACATTGAAATCTTGGTGGCCTTCTTGGATTGCTGGTTACCATGACGACGGAATGTAAAATTATATGGCTCATTTTACTCGCTGATTATTATACTTTCCGAAAATATATAACATTCCTATTCATAAAATGCATTTTTGTTACTCAAATCTTGACTTGAAATGAGGTAGTCCATTGTCTTGCATATTCACTGGGAATGCAGTATTCAGTGGTGACAGCTGGTCAGGGCAGTAGTACTGAAATGGTTAAGTATCTGCAAGATGGGGCTACTGCTAGAGGCTTTATCTCCACGGGGTGCTCTGTGGAGAAAACACCCGGGCGTTTTTGGATGCGCAGGGTCTAATGGGTTGTAAAGATTGTGTCTTTGTTAACAGGAAGCGGTTCAATGTGTCAAAGACTTGGAATCACCCAAGAGTATACATCAGTTTGTGTCGACCTGTCTCAATCATGTACTCGAACGATCGTCTAAAGCCAGGAAAGCAACAGGCTCATTCCTCAATCATTTAGTCAAACAGAAGATTGTTTCTTCTGACTCCTATATGAAAGGGTAAGTTGCTACTTGTAATCCATATAAAATAGTTGTGTAGAAATGTTACGCAAATGTTTAAGATCCAGTGCAAAAAGTGTAAACTTATCGAAACCATCAATGTCCCTAAACCAGATATTTTGACATGTGGTGGCGTAGTGGTTAGAGTGTCGGGACCCGCAATCAAGAGAATCTGGGTTTGAATATCCTTTTGTTGTTTTGAACCTTGGCCAAGTTAGTTTCAGTTCACTCAGTTGTATGGCAGTAGACTGGTTCAATAGTCTTCGTGCAATAATTGCACCGTGGCTGAATGCTTCCCAGAAAAGTTGATGCGTTAAAGTTGAACAGGTCTGCCAGGGAATAAAGTGTTTGAGCAGTCCTAAGGATTGGACACTGCATTATATATATATAAAAAGTTAACCTTTTAGTCTTGTTGACATGTTTGACCGAGACCTTACATCGTTGTTCAGATGGGATGTGTTGAGCTGAGCTGATGGTACTTTTTGGTATTTGCCAGACTGCAGGAAACGCTGGAGTTTGCGGAGGACATGCAGATTGACATCCCAATGATTTGGCAGTACCTGGGAGAGCTGATAGGACCAATGGTGCAGGACGGCTGTCTACCTCTCACCTCCCTACGCCGCATCTGTGAGCCCCTCTCAAGTATGGCCGGCGTACTTGTGGCTGAGATTCTCCATGACATGTCACACACACTAGTAAGTCGTCTCAGTCACTTGTACAGTTCTCTAGCAGATACAGCCGTCGCTGTGGGAAGAGTTGTTGTCTTTCTCCTCTTCTGTTTATGCCCTGTTTGAGAAACTTGTTAGATGATCAATTGAGAGCTGCCGAAACATTACTAAAAAGATTTAAATATCACCGAAAATGGTAAAGGATACTTTATTATATCAAAGCAAAAATGTGAGTTTATTTAGGCTGTTGTATTTATGACAAATATTGCCAGGACTGTTGATACTGAAATGGCTGGATGTTGCAGGGGCATATCAAGGTCGGCGAACTGTGGCGGAATGCAAGGTTACAGTGGTCCGACTTCCTCAAGCCAAAGGAGAATGTGGACGAGTTCCTAGGAAAACATGTAAGCACTCAACATCACAAGATTTCTTCCTTTGTGTATATGTTTGCATAGTTACAGTGTATACATAATTGTTTATTGTGTTCAGCAGCTAATGTTAATAATTGGTTTTGTTGCATAACAATGACTTAGCCTGTCCTGTGTTATGCGTGGGCATAATTCGAGAGGTATGCAATATAGTTATTTAATTTATTGAGATGACCCTGCTATCACTGGCGACCCATATCCCAGTCCATAATACACTGCTACATGACATGCGCAGTGCTTTCAATTATTGCGCCATTAAGAGTTACACATCTATTTACTAAAAAATGTGTTAACATTTACTGGTTATATTATAATATAACACACATTTCCTTCACATCGAATTACTTTGGTATTCCTAGGTAACGCACATGTGCATTCGTTCCTAGCAATGCATTATGTAATATATGCTATCGATGTTTGTTTAGTTCCTGATATATACTACGTCAATCTTATAGATGGAACTTTGTTAAATCTTTGAGATACCTCAGGTAATATCTTTTCCTACAGTGGTTGTTCTTTCTCCCTGGCATGCATGCCGGCAAACTAACTTAAGCACCGGCTGCTAGCATGGCACCTATTCCATCGGCTCTAATACTTTTAAGACATACTTTAGCTGGTAATATACTCATAAACACGTTTCACAATACAGGTTATCATCTTATATTGGAAGAGTAATATACACGGTTACCTATTTGGACTTGTAATACGTTGTATACTTGCTTTATTACTATGTATATGGTTACTATAACTTGGGGAAGCGACCTAAGAAAGATCGCATAGCATAGCCAGACAATGCAACACCTGCTTGCATCAAACAACTGGCGAGTGACACTCCTTTATTCCATCAGACAGCATGTCGGCCTCTGCCAGTATGTGTCAAAGCCGACACGTGGTCAAGGCAGGTGTCACTTTTTAAATTTGACACATACTGTGTCTCGGACAACCAAACCCATAACTAAGCATGGCAACTACATGTAAGGGACTAAGGGCGAACATGTCCAGGAGAGACGATGTTTGAAGTCGACAACCCTAGGGTGGGTTAGTCAAGGGTAACAGCGCACCGACCGATGGTGCCCCTGTATACCCAAGCGCGCCAAATCGATTATGATGAGAAACTACTATCAGTGAACATCAAATCTAAACAAACTAAAGACGCCTCTTAGGCGTCACTGAGTTTGTCTACAAGCAGGAGTTGAATCAAGAGTTGATTTCATTCAGCTGGTGTAGCTATACGTATTAGCATGATGGAATCATACTTCCCAAATTTGTTTCAAAATAAAGAAACAACTGACTATTGTCTCTAGACACAGGAATATAAAACATCTGATACCGAATTACCTTTCAACAAATAGAGCTAAAGGTACAACTGGAATGTAACAATGCTTACTGTATGTCGTACCTCAACGGTGCTTACTTACAAGGGGAGACTTGACACGCTCTACCCCAACGGGAGATCTGACAGGCTCTACCCCAACGGGAGATCTGACAGGCTCTACCCCAACGGGAGACCTGACAGGCTCTACCCCAACGGGAGACCTGACAGGCTCTACCCCAAGGGGAGACCTGACAGGCTCTACCCCAAAGGGAGACCTGACAGGCTCTACCCCAAGGGGAGACCTGACAGGCTCTACCCCAAGGGGAGACCTGACAGGCTCTACCCCAAAGGGAGACCTGACAGGCTCTACCCCAAGGGGAGACCTGACAGGCTCTACCCCAACGGGAGACCTGACAGGCTCTACCCCAAAAGGAGACCTGACAGGCTCTACCCCAAAGGGAGACCTGACAGGCTCTACCCCAAAGGGAGACCTGACAGGCTCTACCCCAAGGGGAGACCTGACAGGCTCTACCCCAAAGGGAGACCTGACAGGCTCTACCCCAAAAGGAGACCTGACAGGCTCTACCCCAAGGGGAGACCTGACAGGCTCTACCCCAAAGGGAGACCTGACAGGCTCTACCCCAAAAGGAGACCTGACAGGCTCTACCCCAAGGGGAGACCTGACAGGCTCTACCCCAACGGGAGACCTGACAGGCTCTACCCCAAAAGGAGACCTGACAGGCTCTACCCCAAAGGGAGACCTGACAGGCTCTACCCCAAAAGGAGACCTGACAGGCTCTACCCCAAGGGGAGACCTGACAGGCTCTACCCCAACGGGAGACCTGACAGGCTCTACCCCAACGGGAGACCAGCTTGGTGAATGGCAATAATCACATGGATGAAGAGCTCCAATAACCTTCCTCCTCATTTCATGTTTGGGTTGGGGGTGCACAGTGATTGGAGATGATCTAGATACCTATATTACCCTCCATATTAATATAACTGGTATTGACAATTCTACAGTTCTCTCATATAAGCAGGATGATAGAAGTACAGCAATGAAGTATGCATTTGAACAAATTGTTTCAACGAGTATTTACATTCCTGTTGTCAACAACATGGGGTAGTGGGGGGATCATCTCAAATCTTGGAGGAACTCTTATTTAAGATACTAAATAACTATATTGCGGACCTCTCGAATTACGCGCACGTGTAACCCATTTATGGACATGGACAAATAAATATGATATTTACAAAAACATATTTTAATACTTAAAATTTGATTTGCTGTTGGTTTTGTAATTAATAATTTTGTCATGTACTTTGATCTAATAGGTGGATTGGAATCACTTGTGTAGGGATTTTAATTTATTTGTATCAACAATGTCCGCCCCTCAAATTTCTCACCTTCAACATTTGCATCTGATGTGTCCAAGCAGGCCCCTACTAAACGTAGCATGTCTGCCCTGCACAAGTTTAATTAATTAATTAATACATCACATCTAGCTGCATCATGCTGCATTCAGAAGTGCAGTTTTCTCTGTTAAAAATGTTATTTTATTTTAATCAGTACGCCCACTTTCTATGTCATAAAACATGATTAACGCTGATTTTTTTACCTCCCCTCCTCTTTAGAGTAATGTGTTGAACCATATATAACATATTAATGGTGTGTTCACTGTTTTGTGGGTTCAGGAGAAGGTCACACTGTTTCCATATGTTTTCAGAAATTGGAGTTCACACAGTCTGCGGAAGAACCACGGTCTCCTGATGGAAAGTCACTACCTGTTGACAAAATCTGGGACGAACTCAACAGACTCATTGTTGCGATGAATGTTGTCAACGAAGAAGTCATTGATTGGATCGAGGTTAGTTGAACTCCACCACTCCCATATCCTTGATGTGTAACTCATTTAAGGGGCACAGTTTGATGATCATTTGTGTTATTTGTCACATATGTTATTTTAAAGATCAGAAGCTTTGAACATGATTTCATAGGGGAAGATCTATTTTATAGAAATGTGCAGTGGTCGGTTGAAATCATTGAACAAATTTAATATGAGCATAACCTGCTAAAATATTGCTAGCCTTATTGTCATTGTATGTAGAAGTTGAACCACTTTCTCAAATATAATAATTGTCAAAGCAGTTGCTTTTCTACTACAATTATTGCATGGTCAATTTGTGTCCAAGTTACATAGGCCGGTGTCCATTAGTCAGCCTTTGAGCAGTCGGTAATGTTTTGTGTGTATTGCAGGCAAATGTTGGAGAGGCTCACGTCAAAGAACGTTCATTCATCCGGGCTCTCATGACAGCCATATGCACCAGCGCCATCACAGGTATAGTTAATAACCCTAGCAATACAACTTCTACGAACATAGCAAGTTATAGAAATAAATTGGCCGTAGCAAAATATTCTATATGATTTTTGCGAATGATTTTCTATATAACATTTTCAATAAAATTCCATCCATTTCTATAGATATTCTAAAGAATATTTTGCTAAGTGCACTCCAGCTGATCAGTGGACTCGTTGCGTAGCTTGGGACGATCATAAAAAACACAATATGTAGCAAACAACGGTTGATAATTACATACATAGTCTTTGTTAAACGTACGTACACTTGCCCCAGCTGCTACGGTGAACTACAAACTTGTACAAATACTGCATGCTTATAAAGGTAGGAAGAGAAAATGTACATTCAATTGTTAATTTGTCGTCATGTATGACGGGTGTTATCATTCAGATTACAGTCACTCGGCACTTGTGTCTGTTACCTGGCTGATAACACTCTGGCGACATCAATGAATGTGTACTATTCCCTAAATATGCCCTATTAGTATATCCGCGTAGTTGGGTCTACCGAGATAGTTTGAGAAGCTGTGTCAGTAGCAGCTGATGTTTGTGTTCAGGCGAAGGGACGCAGTGTCGAGTGGATGAGGAGAAAGTAAAGAAACGTCTCGTTCTACTGCTCAAGTACCTCGACCACAAAGAGACACTAGAGCTGCAGGCCCTGTACGCCCTGCAGACATTGGTACACCGACTTGAACATCCACCAAGTAAGCATTCCTTCCAGATTCTACACTTGTTTGTGTCGGTACTTTAGATCATAGTAGCTTTCTGGCTTTAATGGCAACAAGTAATGTTACTTTTCAAGACAGTTTCTGTGTGTCTATGTATGCGTACTATGTTACTTTTACAGGATATCCTACCATTGCTAACTGGATCCGCCTGTGTCATTTATTCTGTCATTTATTCCCAAGCTGTTTGTTGAAGCAGACAGTAAGTGGGTTCGCTTGTGCTACAGGTGTACTGAGGACGTTCTTCGACACATTCTACGACGAGGACATTATTTCTGAGGATGCTTTCAACCAGTGGGAGGAGAGCACGGACCCAGCGGAGCAGGCGGGCAAGGGCGTCGCCAAGACGTCTGTCGTCCAGTTCTTCACCTGGCTGCACGAGGCAGAGGAGGAATCGCAGGAAGACAGCTAAAACCATCAGATCCACACATAGGAAATTAACGAGAATGCTCCACGATGAACTCATTGAACTCTGCTGTGATCTTATATTTGCGTCGTGTCGTTACCGCGATGCATTGCTTTTTGTCTCATGTGTCAATGTCGTTGCTATGCCTCAGCCAGGTCGACATTGGCACACGACTGCAATTGTATGATGATGTTGGCAAGGGAATGATTGTATGTAATCAACAATATTCACAACCTTTAACCATTGTTTCCCATGATAACAGTGACAGGCAACGGCTTGATTATCTACATGTCTGCCTGGTTAATGGACCTGGTTGGAGGTTAGCTGCTGTGCTAACTGGTTACATCCAAATAATGCCGTTTTGACATTGTAGTTGTATCATTTTGATATATGGCGACGTATGGTAACGATGGTCGGAATTATTCTAAGATTGTCCACTTTCCCTGAATCATGAGAACACAAAGCATTGCCAACAACTATTGGAGCAAAGCTATCTGAAGTGTCAATTCCGGACTACTGTGGCTGACAGATTTGTCTAGTCAAGCGAAGTTGACATGTTTTAGTTGACTTGTGTCCATCTCTGGCGTACCCATTGTTGTCTGTATATTTTGCAGCAGTTGCCCCATTGTCGAGGAGTGTCAATCTGTTTTATTAAACCTTGATGACGCTGTGACACCTGTGTATGTAGTGAACCAGATTTTGTTCCATGTTCGGCGTCGACGTATAACTTGGTTTATAGTGGTTGGACAACATTCAACTACAGGACCATTTGCCGGTGCATACTAATATCATCATACTGATGCACTTGGAGATTTTTATGGGGGCTATGTACATATTATTGAATATGCTTCCAACATATTGTGGTGTCAAAATCTACATATTAATTACATAGTGGAAAGTCATGCGTAAGAAGTGTTGCCTTTCGAACTTGCTGCACTATACTTATTGAAATGTGGTTCCTAAATGAAAATGTCTGATGTTGCCGGCTTGAAGTGGTGAAACAGATTGCAAACAAACCGGCAGTGAGAAATGTATTATTTTGTGCAGTAATATGATGAGTAAAATATTACAAGCCACACTGCGTTATTGAATTTGCTTGGTCGTAACAATAAATGCTTGCTTTTGTATTGTAATTGGCTGGATATGGTGAATTTATTCTGTGTTGTATTCTTGCTGGCCAACTTGAGTTGGAAGTCTTTGAAGGTCATTGACACTGTTATGCTTACACTGAACAATATATATTTCAGACAAATAAAGTTCAGCATCTTGTAACTTAAGTATCAACTGCTATGCAAAAGTCTATTTTTGTTTAGAAGTTAGGTGGTTTGTGCTGGCTGACAAAAGTTTAGGGTCAGTTTACAGTTGCATACTTTTGTAACTTGACTCCATGGAAGCAGTATCATTTTCTACTGTAGACATTGCAATGTTGATATATCTGGAAGTTATTCTTTGAGCTTGTTCATAGACGAAATGTCTGAACGATGTGTCTCCTCACTGCTGTCCAAATTGGTTGTCCTTATTGAAAAATACTGGTGGCAGCTTCATCAACTGACATGCGTAATAGTATATAAAATCTTCAGTTTTATGATCAAGTTGTTGGACAGCATTAGCAATCTGGAGAGATCAACTCCGATGTAAACACCAACTTCACATGTCGGCATTATTTATATGTACAGGCTTTGACATTGAGTCAGGGCTATTTTATTTGAGTAAACCTTTGAAGACTGGATTTAGGAAGCAACTGTAAATAAAACGTTAACATCATAATCAATATTGTTATTACTACCAAATTATTAACGTCATTACTCCAACAGTGTGAGTGGTGTGTCCAGTGACGTGTATAGCTAGAGTCACCTAGTTTACCACTTCCATACCAGTTTCTGGTAGTGTTGAACAGCGGTTTTCAAAATTTCCAAACAACCCCCCCCCCCACTTATTCCAAATGAACAACAATATAGTTTAGAAGCAGTGATTGGAGATAAGAACATTGTGATCAATCCATTGTATACTTTTGAAATTCTGGCATCAAAATGTACTCTGCGACAAACACCAGGTTTGGTACTGAATGTTTCATTATTGTTTGCAATGCTGTGCATGTTTTCTACGATTAGTGAATGGCAATTTAATTGTTTTAAAATGCACATGCATAAACTTTATTCTCTTGCCAAGTAATGTGCCAAATATGAAACCTCATTTCACTAAGCCCGCTCCAACCTGGTCATTTGCAGCATAGCCCTTATTTCCTTAGCTACCATTTCCTGGGTTACAATTAACGGTCTTAAATGTCTGATTCCGCCCCCTTGAACTTAGCCTTTGGTGCTGGCAGTGAATTAATATCTTCCCTGCAAACACCAAACTAAAATACTCATTCAAGTCTTCTGCCCACTATCTTCTAGAGGACCGACCTTATCCTGAACTTTCTGCTTGCTCTGAACATGCTGCAATTGTCAAGAATCAATCCATTTTTTCAGACGCCTTGAAAAATGCTCAACCTAGTCCCAATTCACAAAATTCATTGCAGTACACAAATATCCACCACTGTCTATAGCCAAGTACTCATACAGCTGAGTGAACTAGAGCAATGTAGAGTTGCCCAAGACCCGACGGCACAGGATTAAAACCCGGGATCTCGGCTGATAGTCTGAAGCTCTAGCCACTGCACTCAGATGGCAGAGTAGGGCCCAAAGGAGAACTCGTTAATGTTAT
Organism: Paraescarpia echinospica; assembly: GCA_020002185.1. Lineage (NCBI taxonomy): Eukaryota > Metazoa > Annelida > Polychaeta > Sabellida > Siboglinidae > Paraescarpia > Paraescarpia echinospica. The sequence continues at coordinate 3,088,578 of CM034537.1, read as the reverse complement.
TGTAAATAGGAACAGTCTGTAAAAAGCCAAAAACTGTTTTTCTGAAGGGGCACTCCAGACAGTTAGCAAGTGGCTCTAGTGATTGTATTAACGACTAAGCAATCTGAATGAAATACCTAAGTGTCCTGATATTCAACTAATTTTTAACCCCCCCCCACTCCATCATCCTTTCCAAGGCCTCTTTTGGTGGCACTTTTGTGTACATGTTCAGCACAGGCTGTTACTACACCTAGTCATTGTGACGTAGGTAAGATTTAGCATGGTGCACATCAATGCGGTTTGGTGTTTGAGAAGGCCATTTTGAGTTATTGCCATTTTGACATACGTGGCGGTGACATGCAAATGACCACGTTGGAGTGGGCGTAATGAACAGGTTTCATAATTGGTATATTACTCCAGAAGGGAATCAAGTTTATGGATATGAATTTTCAGATATTTAAAATTCCATTTCGTGTCTTACGTCTTCATGAGTATGCAAGAAAGCAAATACTTAATAATAAATAACTTCTTATGCACCAATATCCTCAGACAATCCAAGTAGTTGCAAGAAAGCAAGTACTAGTTTGGTAGTATGCATTAGAGCGTCCTACATATACAATAGCAATATTCGCACTTGATGAAGAATATATACACTTTGAAAAGTTAATGCTGCCATGTTTTCTGACTTACATAAAATGTTCCCATTGAAGTAATTCCAAACAATCGTAGAAAACATGCACAGCATTGCAAACAATAATGAAACATTCAGTACCAAACCTGGTGTTTGTCGCGCGGCCAGAATTAAAAAAGTATACAATAGATCGACAGAAAACTGCACATATTTAGCAATTCTGAAACACCTTGGTGCTTCACAATTATTGGTCACGTGATAGACAGGTCAATTGTTCCAGGTTATATAAATTGTCCCCAATTGCTTGGACCGTTAACTTTTGTTTCAATGGACTCATTAAAAAATTGGTACAACACAGTTTTGGCTCATAGCAAGCGCAAGCAGAAAGCATCTCATTTTGAGAGTGGATCATAAATTTTTGATAAAACTAAATAAAAAACTTATCTTAACCTCAAATGGTTGAATAATTTCTTGTGAGAGGAAATCATATGGTTCTGGAGAACATACAAATGATGTCACACGTTTATATATGATAGCCTTTATTTCTCCCCTGCCGATGGTAATACATGCAGCAACTGAACAAAATGGTCTGAGGAATATTTTTGCAGCTAGCGATGGCAAATATCAATTTAACAAAACATGAGTTTTACTAGAAGAAAACAGATAACTCGCATTTGTCGTAAAATGCCCCTGAATACACCAAATCAATCAACTGCAAAACAGGTAAAAACTTCATTGTACAAAAACGTGAAAAATTAAATCATCAATCCATTAGACAGGATAACTGAACAACTGGCGAGAAGCCGAACAAACGTGACTTCTGCTGTTGACAATATCGCCAGTTGATTGACATGTGGCAATCTATTCTGCTTCATTCAAGTCTCGTCAGTCTACATCCTGGACAGATACATGCACATGATGCAGGAACGCATTTTGGAAGGACATTTTCATTGCACAGGTATTTTCAAATGTTTTTTGTATTAGTTCTGAAACTGTTGCTGTTAGCAGTTTAGGTAAACCACAGCTGTCGAGTGTAGTAGCAGCATTCGCACGTAACTGTAGCAAGCTGCCACCACCGCCGGGTTTAAGACAGAGTATTGTCTATGCGGTTGTCTGGCCATCAGCGGCCGGAGCGGCTGTCGGTGGTTGGTTGTTCTCAGCTGGCTCCACTTTGACAGTAGTTTCCTTTGGTGCGGCCGACTGCTGTCAAACAAGGGCACATGACAGTAAGAGATACTGCACACAAATCATAACAAATAGGAGCTACCAAAACATCATACTAAGAAGACGTTGTGAACTTTAACTGAAGAGTTGAAGAAGAAGATTTGGAGCATGGATTTTATTCTAATAATAAATTGTGGTTTATGTCTATACCATGCTTTATTAGACAGAATCCGCACACTGAAAATTACTTGGCTCCTAATTACAAGTGATTTGTGCCATAATAGGTCGGGTGACACCGGTCATGTCATATGACAATGTGCCCCTACCTTACATGCATATTTACATGAGCTACATGTCTAGACAATTATGAGTGTGGTATGACTCCAGTCCACAGACTTTCCCTAGTTCAAATGACAAGATTGCAGCTACAAACAGGCTTTATGGGAAGGCTGTGCTCAGTGTGCTGGCAGCCAGACTGTTGGGGGTGCAGTTGAAGGTGTGCGTGGTCTTTTGTTGAACCTCTTTTGTTAGCATCAATTGGGCCACGGACCACAAGAATTGCACTTTGTATAAAAACACCCCAAAAAAACAGCCACGCTACAGGGGCCGGGCCGGTTTCATGAAGCGGCTAAGAACTTTCTTAACGCAAAGATGATCTAATTGCGTAACTAAGTACACTTCATGAAACCGGCCCCTGGGGTCAGTTTCATGAAGTGCGCTTAAAAGTTACGCAATTACTTAGCGTCGCGTGTTTGCGTAAACTCCTATGTTCGCCAATATTTAAACAAATCACATAATTTACTAAGAAAATCATCTTAGTGTTAAGAACGTTCTTAGCCACTTCATGAAACCGGTCCCGTGTTTTTTTCTCCTCATATAAGCGAACATAGTACCTTGTGAAAAGCGCCCTTCACTAACACTACATACAACAAACAAGCCTCACCTTATCACCATCGCCCTGTGCTTGTTGATCACCCTGCTTGTCACTATCACCACCTTCTCGGTTGGGTTTGCGAGCACGACGACGTGGACGATACGGACGTCGCTCCTTGTCGCCCGGTTGTTGGGCTTGTCCATCTTCGTCACCTCCTTGTTCTCCCTGTGGTGTGTTGTAAGAACGCCTCGGTCGGTAGAATCGGCGGTAGTATCGCTGGGGACCGCGACGCTGTGACCGCTGCTCGTTGTTCTGGTCACTCTCCTCAGCATTCGGCTGTTCGTCACCATCACCGTCCTGCTGGTTGCGGGGTGGGCCACGGTATGGACGCCGTGGTGGGCCCCAGTAGTAGCGTCTCCAGTACGGCCTGCGGCGTGGCGGGCCTCCTCGATTGTATTGGTTTCCTCCTCTTTGGGAACCCGGGCCTCCTTCACCACTGCTCTCGTCACCACTCTGTCCTCCCTCTCTAGTCTGTCAAGAATGCAAACAAGTCCATTATATGTCTAGGCAGCAGGGAACAGTTTGTCTAAAAGAAGTATTCACAACAAGTGTTGCTTTCTATGCTTTACATCTGACAGTACCTGCTCATGAGACGGGGTGAATAACATCTTGTCTGAATCCTCTCATCTCCCATCAGAGATGTACAAATTTTATACAACATGCAAGCCCCAAATTTGTTTATTAATTTACAGAAATTAATGAATTTATAAACGTTCGGGAGCATATTACAGTGATAGGGCTAAACAACATGTTCAATGTCCACCAGGAATAATTCAGTTAGTTTAAAATTGAGAGCATAATGATGCAAAGTTCTAGGAAGCACATAAGTAATGTAAAATCAAGTTGTGTAGGGCTTAGCACCCACAACTAATGCAGTATCATCACACAAACAAATGACAGAGGCCAACTTCAGCGCTTCAAGTAAACCTTCAGAAGCAAGAAATGAGGTGTTGATACCAAAAGTTGGGGGATTATAGATGGAAATAAAGAAATTCGATCATAATTTAGCAAAAGTTAGGATTTTGCACAATAACTTGCAGCATGTCTTTTTTAGTGTAACAAACAATATATCACATTGTCGAATGAAGCACATATTATTTATGCAACTAAACTATTTCATTGCACAAATTGATGTTGTTTCTTACTATTATTTTTAATAAAACATGAACTTTATTATCAATCGCAAACCACTCATCTGCATTTCAAAAATTAGCTGGTTACTACAATTATGGCAATACAAATAGCGTATTGTCACGAATTACTTTCTTTTCACATTTTTACTATTAAATCTGCTTACCACCACAAATCTACCAGTAGGTTCCCATATGACATTCAACTTACTTGGGATGATGGACGACGGGGACCACCACCACGGCGTCTTGGATACCAAGGTCGGTAACGCCTGCGGTCTGCAGCGTATTTGCTACCTTGCACAGAGTTGCCTTCTGGTCCAGTGACCTGAGCAGCCTCATTTCCCTTTTCGCCCTCAACTACATCAAATTCTACTTTTTCACCATCGCCAACACTTCGCAGATATTTTCGCGGATTATTTTTTATGATGGCTGTCTGAAAGCATACAAGTACTATGATTCAGTATACATCAAACTATGTCACTGTCAGCCGTCAATTAAAACTATAAATAATCACTCCACAAGCCAAATAAAGACTATTGTTTCAAAAAAGTCAGTACCCTCGGATTCATACAATATGTCAAAATACACTTACATTAGCCAAACATTTAAGTATTTTGCAGGATTTCTTTTTAAATTGCGTAATTTGGGTTTTGAATCATTACCATAAATGTTGGGATTTGAAGGAATGCAGAAACTTGGAAATTGGTGATACTGCCCCAAAACATCAACATATTTTCAGTTGCTTCATGATGATGAATGGAGTAAAAGCAAGATTTATAATTGTAATATTTAAAAAACTCAAACTTCTTTTAGAAATTATTTGCTCAACCGCTGAAGCAGTTCTATCAATCTCATCCATATGTGAACATTTTACAGACAGGCAAAGCAGCTGGGTTAAATCAGAAGCTTAATGTACTCTGACCATTGAACACTAGCCCACTAATGTTAGTGTTACTTGAGCATGGCCAGATAACAGACCAGGGCAAATTGTGCAGTGTAGTAGTACTGAAATGATTACTTACCTGATGGACAAAGACGTCTTCTTTCGTATCATCTCTGAAAACACAAGCAATTAACAAATATTTAAGCATGCATGCAAAATCAAACACAAAAGACTAAAAAAGTAAGACATTTTGAATAATACATGCCAGTAGGAAATCGTGTGTGTGTTTGTGTATGTATGTGTGTGCGCATGCATGTAATAACAAATTATTTTAAATGAACAGCATCTTCATAAAGAATTCACCTGATTAAATAAATTAGCAAAAATGCCTGTCACCTTCGTAGAAGACAGTTGGGAGTAATATTTACAAAATGTACTACAATGATCAACACCTTCAAAACAGCCCTGAAACAGGCTGTTAGCCAGAGACCCTTCCACATGGATAGCCTAAACTGAATGTGGACGGCCCATAATCAGCCATGGACAGCAGTCCACAAAGAGCCCTCGTGTTTATTTTAATATACGACAAATTATTTCTGCAGGCATTGACATTAACACTGGCCCGATGCATTTTTTGAAGCTATCGGGCCAGCAGTTCTTATATTTTACTGGCCAGACGGGCTACTGGTTTCCAGTTCTCGAACGCCGCTGAGACGAAGCGGCGGTCACGGCACGACCGCATCGGTTATTTACAAACGGTGCATCATAGTATAAAAATGACTTGGTTTATATTACTTCGTGAAAACATAAACCAAAAAAAGTATTAAAAAAATCAATGGTTTGGTGTGGGGGGGATTGAACCGGCGTCACCCGATTGCAAAATAAAGGCCAAGGAACCAACGCCTTTACTGAGCAACCAGGACCGACAGAAATTCACTGACTGATTTAAGTTGTTATGATAAACTGTACAATTTCTCCTTCATACATCGATACTCTGATATTATGAGATTATACACGTTACTTTCTGTGTACCTGGATATGATATATGTTTGCTATGTATGTATATTGGTGTAGATTATCTCCTGTTGGTTGCATTCGATATAATTATTCTGAAAACGAGCCCAAGCTCGGCGATACCTAGTCAACTTGAAGGCTCATTCGCGTGGATTCACGTGGAACCGTAAGGTAACTGCTTGATCCTCTATGATGACTAGTGTTTGTATTACGTCGGAAAATTGCACAATAACTCATTCTGACGCTCGTTTCGACCCAAAAGCTATACTTGTAAACATGCTCTGAATGCATGGAGGGTCGGCCTGATGCGAGTGTGGGTCATAAGTGACGTCACATCCCGATAAGCGTGCCAAAAATATGTATATTCGGAAATGTCCGGATGCACAGCATTAAATGTGGAATTTCTAATTCATTGATTTTTTGATTGTTTTTGGCTTGGTGGACATGGAAATAGATAGCAGGATGTAATATAACATGAATTCAAGCCATAGATGTTTTTATTCCCTTTAAATGGGGTCGACTCAACAACTTTTTTGTATATACTGGTGCGTGTACAAATCATACGTCCTGTTTTATGTAGTTTTAACAAAAACTTGACATCCTATCTGCGTTGTGTAAATTGCTCTGTTGCCAGAACGTGCTACAGTACGAGATCAAACAGACGGTGTATTAAAATAGGCTAAGTGTTAGAAGATAACATTTTAATGACATGGCACAGATTTTTCTGTTGTGAATATTCTTAGTCTTATAACAAAGACTGAAAGCTAAACTTTAAAAACTAAATGTCTAAATTGTGTTACTTATTATGTCGTTTAACTAATTGTTATTACTTTGTTTTTAACTTAGTCCTATTCTATGCAATGCATTAGTGTCCTGGTATGTACTTGTTCATTTAACATAATCACTCAGTGTTGAACAATTTTACTGCCAATCGGATGTCCACAGACATAACATACGAGGTAGAAGCCTAAGAAGGCACAACTAACCTATTTATGAAGCCATATCCGCTTTTCACGTTGAACCATTTCACGGTACCGGTGACCTTGGTGGCTAAAATAAAATAACCAATATATAGTTGATTGTTACATACGTGGACAATTATAATGTATTACAAGTACGGGCCATCTCAACCAATACACTGAAGTAACTTTCAGTTTGCCAGACAATCAAACAGTGAAGCAACATTCCCAGCATGGTTCTGCTGTTAGCCAGTCTCGGCCGTGAGCGACGCTTGCGTCTCAACTTGTCGAAGACACGAGGGTTTGCTGTCAAGTGCCAAAAAATCGAATATTTTGCCGAAATACAAATATATTTACCGATCACTTTTTTGTCAGCGTTAGGCGGTTTCTCCTCCTCTGGTTTTTCGGAGTCGGACATGGCTTTTGGATGGTAAAAAGGTGTTACACGGTGTCCTTCTGGTCACTGGACTCCTCGCAGCAGCTTGCTTTTGTTCTGACTGCCAAAGATGGCCTCCTGACACCGCCCTAAGAACGCTGCCGTCTCTAATCCTGATTGGTTAATTTCATTTGACGTCACACATTCCACAATTTGATTGGCTACGCATGTTGCATATGGCTAAACCCTTTTTTGAAAATGGGTTTAGTTTCTAGGAGTTTTCTCTATTCTCAATCTTATTGAAAGTGCGCGTTTCCAAAATGTTAGCACAAGTTTTAAGACAAAAAAACGATCTCTCACAGATTATCTTGAAACATTTAGATTTTAAAGTAACATTTGGTACGAGTAACATACGATGTTAAGTTCCCAAGAAATCAGTTACACTTCACAAAGAACACTTGAAGTCTTTCTTATAAAGTTTTACCTTATTACATGACAACAATATAACTATAGCTAGTTCAGTGTATTCAAAACGTTTCCGTAAGTTATCCGGATATTATCAACGTACAATAAGCCGTTCAATAATATAGGATATGTTACATACGCTGAAAGTAATGGTTACAATGCTTTTAAACTGAACACTAGTTTTGAAATCAAGCAGTATTTTCGCGCGAAAATGTTTGCCAATACAAAAATGAGTGGCTTTCCAATGCCGATAAATGTGTACTGGTCGAGTTATCATACGATTCTTCCCAGCTATAACAATTTCACGTCATATAGCGACGTTGCCACGACAGCATCTAAACGTACGTCGTGTACAGTTGGGTTTGCCCCATTCAGTGGAGTAGGGGCCTACTCGTACGGGGGCAGCTGGTGTGTAGCGTTTGCGGCGAGCGGTCGGCAGGAAAGCATACGGACAAACGTTCACTAATAAGTAAGGTTATACGTTTTCACGGTTTATTATATGCGGAAAACCCTACCAATACAAGATCTAATACACAATATGTGGCTATGGCTGCTAAATACTACCCGGTTATAAATGTCAGAACGATAGGTTCAGACGGCGGCGGCTATTACAGCAACCGAATTGTAACCGATATATTCTAAATGTCAGAACGATAGGTTCAGACGGCGGTGGCTTATACACAGCAACCGAATTATAGATGTCAGAACGATAAGTTCAGACGGCGGCGGCTTATACACGTACAACAATCGAATTATAGATGTCAGAACGATAAGTGCAGACGGCGGCGATTTATATACAGCAACCGAGTTACTCACCGAGTCTGATTTTCACGTGTGAACTGCGATAGCCTTTAGTACTTTTCGCAGGGCGCTCAGTGACAGTGCCTCACGAGAAACGTTCCTCCGGCAGTGTGTCCCAGTAGTCGCCACACACATCACTGCCCTGTGTTACACACAGCTCCAGCATGCATCTTCGGGCCTGTTCTAACAAACAGCTCCATCACAGTGTCCTCATTAAAGCCCTCCTTATATAGAGCTAAATCTGCAGTCTTGGGACAGACGCTGTCCTTTGATTATGTCATTTCCAAAGTGTAGGGTCTCTAGAAATCTCGGCAGGGTGCCAGTGAACTTACAGTAACCTTCTGAACAAAGGCCCTCTGTATAGGGCTCTTGTCTCCCCAAAACCAAACGGCCTCAGATGTAAACAAATCCCCCACCCCAGCTATAGCCATTTGCATATAAATTGGCTTTTCGGAGCACTACAACATTCAGTAATCAAGAATATTTATACTATGTGTGTTATTGTTCTAAATTCTCTACAGGTGTACTTATACGCACCCGTGCATGACACCCGGGCTCCGAGCTTGGGGGCGCCAAATCAATATATATAGTCAATTTACCCACCCTGCAGATAATTGTGGTATAACAGTAGTGAAAATCACAGTAATTGTTCACTTTCTGCCAATTGGCAATGCCTGTCTGTGGAAAGATGTGTCCATGTAGAAGTGTTCTTTACGGACTTAATATTTAACTCGTTACACAACAATGGCTTCATTTATTTGTTTTACATCAAAACACTAAAACACACGATTAATTATTATCAGTGGCACCCAGCTTTCGCTGAACCACGCTTCCAGTTCTATATATCTGTTACAATCAATGACGGAGTTCGACCTGCAGCCGGTTCGTTTCCAGGCCCGTAGTGGGGTTGATTTGGTGTGCTATTGCGCAGGCTCCCCAAAAACCTCCACCTATATACCCCTCTTGAAACCTCAAATTAACGGCACACCCCTTGAGGTTCACCAAAAAACTCAACTGTCCCCCCCCCCATTGAGACCTCTAGTGGAGCTATCTTCCCTCGAACGGAACTACACTGTATATTTTGCCCCGAGTTGGTGTACGCACCCACATCACCCCTGCTAGTAGACCATATTTCGAATGTCATTATTATTGTATCGTCATATCTCGAATCAAGTATTGACTTAAAATTTCAACCCAATTTGTTTATTCTCGTCTCTGTTCCGATTCATGTGATTGCATTGTAGGGTCTATAAGCTTTTGACCTATAGTGTGGTTTACAAGTCTTTAAATAGTTCATATGTTCTCACTTTCTTTACCTAGTACTGCCAAAATTTAGCTTTTTACTAATTCCATGCCTGACGCCAGTTCAGTCAATGCCACTAGAAAATTTCGAATTAATAACCGAAGAAAACCAAGCACCGCCAGCCGCGTGAAAAAGAGGAGAAAAACTACGGTTATCGTGGACGTAAGTAGTTAGTCGGGCCATTCTAATACGCAATTCGGGGAGGGTGGGTGGGTGGGTGGTGGTGCCATGAAGAAATTCTAAGATGGCGGCTGTCTCAGCTTCCGGTGTAGTCATCTGTGTGTAGTCACTTGAGCAGAGGTAGTGCCTCCTGGCGGTACGGGTGGGTAGCGTGCCGCATGTGTGTGAGGGGTAATGATGGGAATTTAAGCGTAATCATGGGGTAATTACAGGTAATTAAGGATCATTATGCATAGGACGAGGGTGGGTGGGTATCGTATATAGCATCGTCTTTGTGTGTGTGTGCGTATGTAAGGGCCATATATTTATGTGCGTTATTGTGTGCGTGTGTAAGGTCATCTATCTTTGTGCGTCATCGCATGCGTGCTCGCACACCTCTTAGAGAATGCGTGCGTGTGTGATATCATGCATGAAACACAACACCATATTTTGATTAGGGGTAATTAAGTGGTAACCATATCTTGTCTAAATATTTTTTCCAGAGATCTATGTAAATATACTTGTACATGTGTGTTATTCAATGTTATCACAAATCCAAAGCCACATGTTTGCCAAAACATTGAAAATGTGTGTCTTAAACAGTGACCGGTCGCAGTGCAAACATGGAAATGTCTGTTTTCCGGAAATGTCCGAAGGCGCAGATACATGACGTCACTCGTGGAAACGGCTACACGGTCACACGGTCTATGCGGCTAAATGTCAGTTTATTATAATTATATTTAAGCTAATTTTATCATTAACATGTATAAATGATGAAGATATGTGTTGTGGGAAACAGTGGCAAGTCGGGGTTTGACTGGAAATTCGGTGCACATTTTTCCCAAAGACCCAATTTGTCGGCAGAAAATGGAACAGTTTTTGTGTAAATGACGGGATCCATGCTACGCCTACGTCGAATAACATCACTTGTGGATCAGATCTGCCGATGGATATATCTTATGAGGTGGAAGATGGGCTTCAAAATACAGTTAGATTTCAATAAATCAACAGTCCTTAAAATGACTCAAAAGAAGCGTTGAGATGCGAACGGGTACAACTACACAACTGGCCATTTCACGTATGGTGTGTGTGTGTGTGTTGTATGTGTGTTAACAATACTAATAACTTTATTTATACACTAAAATACAGAGTAGAACTCTGTTCAGTAGTGTTGACAATAGTTGTTAGAAATTATAAGAAATAAATATAATAATAATACAAGTAAAACATACAAATACGTATAGCTAAGGCTTTGTTATACAAAACTGAACTAGAGAAACTAAATGAAATATGACATTGATGTAAATTATGTATCATCAGTAGTAAAAGTAAGTATATATGTATACATCTATATATATGTGTGTGTGTGTGTGTGTGTGTGTGTGTGTGTGTGTGTGTGTGTGTGTGTGTGTGTGTGTGTGTGTGTGTGTGTGTGTGTGTGTGTGTGTGTGACGGCCTAGGAAAACCAGTCACATTGACAAAAAATCATATGCATTTTATTCAAGAAATGGAAAGCAACACTATTTCCAATTCCAATACAGTTTACTGTATTTAAATATTCCCACCAGAACCAAAGTTACAAAAATTTAAAGAGGGCACCTATCAAAAATTAGTTCAGGAGAAAAATCTGTTTTAAAGTCGAGAGTCATTATTCACATGAAAACAAAACTTCATGATTACAAAAACACAAAAAAGTAAAACTTTCACTTAGGTAATTAGGAAACTACTTGGTGAACTTATAAATAAGTACGTTAGCTAAAAGATCGCAGCGAAATCTCAAAATCAACCCAATGACGCAAAATCAAGTTTATGACGTGTTTGCGGGCAATTACGCTTGGCGACTTCCGACTTCCTAGGCCGTCACACACACACACACACACACACACACACATATATATAAATACATACACATATATATATAAAACAACTATATAATAAATTGTGAAACAAATATATTATAAATATATATTAGTTAATTAATAAATAACTACAATAATACATTATTAGTTTCAATTATGACGACTAAAGTTTAAAATTATGACGACTAAACATTAAAAACGAGTTTAATGTAGTGTGTTTTAAGACGAGCTTTAAATGTGTCCATGCACTGTATCAGTCTTAGATATTCCGGCAACGCATTCCAGAGGGTCGGTCCTGCGCAGGAGGCCGTACCGCTCACGGTTGTGCCGTGGTACAGTCAATAGACCACGGTCAGTGGCGCGGCACGTATGTTGTATTCAATGACGGGTGGTAGGCCGGCGTCTTGTCGTGAAGGGCGGTGAATGCAAGCACGAGTAACTTATACTGGATGCGCAATTTCACCGGCAGCAAGTGCAGGCTATTCGGTGCTGCTGTGATGCTCTGTCGATCGCCCCGCCTAATACATAATACGAATCTGGCCGAAGAGTGTTGTACCATCTCAAGGCGATGGAGTAACCGGTCGGATATTCCGTACAAAATAGCTTTCCCATAGTCTATCCTTGATGTAACAAGAGCATGTACGAGAGACTTCGTTGTTCCGGTCGGTAGTTTGTCGCGTATACGTGAGATTCGGTGCAGGTGGTAATAAGCACACCAGAACGCATTTGCTACTTGTGCCGCCATCGAGAGGTCGGCATCAATGGTAAAACCGAGATATCTGACGATAGCAAATGTTGGCACAAGCTGACCGCAGACATCGACATTTATTGGCGCGCAGAGGGTGGATGATTTGATGACAATGGCCTGCGTTTTAGACCGGTTGAATATTAGCCCGTTGTCGTGGAGCCAGACGGTGACATCTCGAAGTCAGGATTCCATACGCGCGAGTACTTCTGCGTGATCGGCTGGTGGAAAGTCGACGTACAGTTGAGTGTCGACAGCGTATAGATGATGTTGTGTACCATGTTATAGGAGAATCTTCGCTAGTGGCGCAATGTAAAGGACCGATCCTTGTGGAACACCTGTCTTCATGACACTGATCTCCGATGTTTCTTTTTTGATGCGTACCACAGACGTTCGACCACACAGGTAGGACGCTAGTCAAGCATGTGCTGCACCACAGAGTTTATGTTAGTTATGTTTCTTCAATACTGGCATCACAATAGCGTGCTTCATCGCCTGTGGAACCACAGAAGAGGATATACACGCATTCATTATACGTGTTACCACCGGAGAGAGAGCATCAACATGCCTCTTGAGGAGCAACGATGGGAGTGGATAAAATTCGCTTGACTTATCAGCAGGTGCCAACACTATCTTTTTGACTGACATCTGTCGGCGACGCAATCTCACAGTACATCAGTGGAGACACGACATATGTTGCTAAGTCGACAACAGGTTACCGAGGCAGATTGCGGATTCTCGGTGAAGCTTCTCTGAAAGCTAGAAGCAAGTTCAGAGTCGGTTGCATGAGACCCTTCAGGTAGCGACTTGTTACCGTCTCGGCCAATCAGGGTGTTGACAATCTTATATATACGTCGCATGTTGCCGCGAGCTGCTACGATCTCGGACTGGTAATATTGCGACCGTTACTTCCTCAGTGCCTTCCGATAAGTGTTGCGCAGATCCGTAATATGTTACGATTGACTGTCAGACCATGCAGATTGCCGCCAGTGGCGTTCAGCACGGCGTATTGCACATTTCGCTTCGGCAAGCTCGTCGGTATGCCGTGGAGTCATTGGCCTCACCGTGATAGTCTATGTGACTAGTGGGGCATGGTCGTCTACGAGAGTGAGTAGACAGGAGTCATACCGAGCGAGAATGGCTACCGGGTCCAAATCAGGAGCACGGAAATCTGAAGTCGCCAGATCAGCTGCAAACCGACTGTTATCGATCGCTGCGTACTTTCGATACTCCACGTGGCGTTTCAGGCGCGTTGGTTTGGGCGGGTGGAGTTTATATTCAATTGCATAGTGGTCGGTGATCATAATCATCGGCTTTACTTCTGTGACGATAATGTCTGACGTCTCCGATGTGATAACAAGATACTGTGTGTTGCCACGCTCATGGGTTGAGCCTCTGACATGCTGTACAAAACCAGAAGTCTCCAGCAAATCAGCCAGGTTCATTGCATCAGTACATGTTGGGTCGCCATATAGCGTGTTAAAATCCCCACACACGATAGTCTCACTAAGGTGGGCCGAGACGATAAGCAGCACCTTCCCAACATCACACAGGAAGGAGCGGAAGTCGGACGATGGCGGTCGGCAAATGAGTATGACGCGCATGGTGTAGCCGATACGGATGTTTCACAAAATAACGTGAAACGCGTCACTGGCACGTGTGTTAACTTCGGAACACGAAACGAGTTGCAATGTTTTTCGAAACAGAACTCCTACACCCCAACGCAACGAGCCCCACTACGCGAGTGATGGACTAGCGAGAAGTCATCTCCACACAATTCAGACACAGCAGCCGTTTCGTCATATCCCAGCCAGGTTTCTGTCAAGACGACACGGTCCAGTTTGCGCTCGTCAATGTAATCGCGCACGAGCAACGCTTTATTTCGAATTGATCTGGCTTTGATCAAGGCGAACGTCGTACGAATGTCAGCCGCAGTGGATGGAATGGTACTCTACTGTACTCTACAATAATCTGACAACGTGTATTGTAACAGAACTGTTTAATTACTCATGTCAACATCGTGGTACATCTGGGCGGAAGTGCCTTCCGTATCCCGGCTAACAGATCTTTTTAGAACAATGCCATGCCATCTATATGTATAATGATGAACTATTTAACCGTAACTGGTGGAACTTAATGCGCCAGATGGAGATACTATCACATCCCCCTTCTTTCAATGGAGTGACGTCTAACGATAGTACTATGCATACACATTATCTACAAAGCTAACTGCTAAGTAAGAAATAAATGTCCAAAGAAGACGTGATGTCTCGTGGTAACGTGTCAATCTACACGTGCGCGCATTTCTAATTATGGTGTGAGCGAGTGTCTAAATAACTGCGTATCTGTCTCTATGAAACGTTCAAGAATATCTAGAGCTCAAGCCTGCGGGGTGGTCGCACACTTCTCCCCGACCTCGTCCGGTAGACGGGTTCTGGCGCGAACGAGACGCGCCTCTCCGGTCTCGGGGGTGGTGCTGATGGGACGACCTCGGGTGTGGCGTCCGGACTCTCTTCCGGTACGGGGTCTTGACGGATGGGTTGATCGACCGCTGGTCCGTCCTCGTGATCGCCCAGGAAGTAGTAACGCTCACCTGCCGTGCGAATGTGGCGTCGGTTTCGTCTCACAGTGCCCCCGTTGGGGCGTAGTACGTCGTATGATCTCGGTTCGTTACGCACCACTTTGACGATGGCTGGCTGCCAGGAGCCAGTGACGTGGTCGCGAACTCGTACATGCTGTTCTGGTCTTAGGTCTGCCAGCTGGCGTGTACCTCGCGACTCGTGGTAGAGCTTCTGGTCTTGTTGCTCAAGCAGTCGCTGCCGCACATCGTCTCGATCAGTGCGAGTGTTTCGTAACTGAGTGTGAATGTTCGTCTTTATTCTTCGTGAGTAGAGGAGTTCCGCTGGTGACGGTAGCCGACTGTCTATCGGCGTCGTACGTAGTAATAGCAGTGCCATCGCCTTGTCGAGTCGTGTCACCTCGGCCTTCTTCAACGTCCGCTTCACCGTTTGGATCTGTCTCTCTGCGAACCCGTTCGATTGGGGGAAATGGGGGCTTGACGTGATATGGTTGAATGCCCATTCCCTGGCGAACTGGCGGTACTCGTTACAGCTGTACTGCGGGCCGTTGTCGCTGATGACGGTGTCCGGTGGCCCGTGTTCACTGAAGATCTCCTTAGTCAGCTCAATGACTGCGTGGCTTGTCACTGCTCCCTCTACCTTCCTCACAAACGAGAACTTTGAGTAGTAGTCGGTCACTATCAGGTAGTTACGTGTTCCGATGGAGAAAAGGTCGGTGCCCACTGTCTGCCATGGACGTGTTGGCACGTCGTGTTGCAACAGTGGTTCAGCCATCTGTGCTCGTTGCATCTCTTGGCACGCTCCGCACGTGTTCACCATGATCTCGATGTCAGTGTTCATCGTGCCCCAGTACACGCATGTGCGAGCTCGTAGGCGAGTCTTCTCGACCCCCTGGTGTGCCGCGTGCAGTTTCTTGAGTATACCACGTTGTAACGTCTTGGGCACCACCACACATTCACCTTTAGAGATGATTCCATCTGCAACTGACAACTCATCTCGGAACGCCCAGTACTTCCGGAGATTCGAAGGTACTTGGTTCCTCCTGTCGGGCCATCCTTTGACGATCACCGACTGTAGATCTGTCAACTCGGGGTCTTGCTGTGTCTCTAGGCGCATCGTCTCCTGTCGCGATGTGGAGAAATGAACCGGGTGGAGTTGCACGTCTAGCTCTATCTGCTCATCGTTGTCACACGGCTGGCGGGACAGTGCATCGGCTAATAACATCTCCTTGCCCGGCCTGTTCTTGATCTTGATCGCGTACGGCTGTATTCTCAAGAACATCCGTTGGAGGCGCTGCGGAGCTGCCGCCAAGTTCTTCAAGTGTATCATCTCGAGTGGTTTGTGGTCGGACTCGATGGTGAAAGCCTTCCCGAACACATAAGTGTGGAACCTTTCACATCCTAAGACGACTGCTAGCATCTCTCGCTCAATGTTCGCGTACCTTTGTTCACAGCCGCTGAGCGACTTACTCGCGAACGCAATCGGCTTTCCTCCTTGTAAGAGGACTGCACCCAACCCTCGGCTCGAAGCGTCGACTTGAATCACGCTCTCTGTGTCCGGGTCGAAGTAGCTGAGGGTGATCTGACGACAGATTAGCGTCTTCGTCTTCTCGAAGGTCGCGCTGTGTGATTGCGTCCACACAAAGTCTGCGTCTTTCTTCACCAGGTCGCGTAGTGGTGCTGTGTGCTTGGACAAGTTGAGTGTGAACGGTGACATATAGGTCGCGATGCCGAGGAACTCTTGTAGCTGTGTGACGTTCTCTGGTGTCTTCATCCCTTGGATGTCGGAGATCCTCTCTGGGTCTGGGTGGACACCTCGTGCGTCGAACACCAGTCCGAAGAACCTCATACTCGGCCGCTTTATCTCGCACTTCGCCAGGTTGAAGACTAACCCGTGCTGTCTAGCCGTTCCCATCAGGTGGTGCAGGTTCTCATCGTGTTCCTCTGCTGTCTTCCCGAAGACACCGACGTCATCGGCGATGCCGATCTTCCCAGGGCATTGCTCGAGGATGTAGTCCATCCGTTCTTGGAATACGTCCTGGCTCAAGTTGAGTCCGAACGGCAACCTCTTGAAGCAGTACCGGCCGAAAGGGCTGTTGAAGGTCGTGAGACGCTTCGACTCTTTATCCAACTGTACCGACCAGTATCCGTGTCGTGCATCTAGCTTCGAAAATGTCACTGAGCCGGCCAACTTGTGCGTGATTTCGTCTAGCGTCGGTGTGTGGTAGTGAGGACGTTTGATGGCCTTGTTCAAGTCCTTCGGGTCTAGGCAGATGCGTAATCGTCCGTTTGACTTCCTGCTGTATACTATACTGGAGACCCAATCCGTAGGCTGTGTCACCTTCTCAATGACTCCGAGTTCCAGCATGTAATTTATCTCTCGTTGCACCTCGTCTTTCAGGTGTATCGCGCATCGTCTTGGCGCATGGATGACAGGGGTCACGTTGGGGTCAAGAGTGATTTGGAAGTCACCGCTGAAATTTCCAATTCCCTGGAATCGGTCCGGGTAACTTCTCAGCAGGTCTTCCTTCGATCTGATGACGTCATCGGGTGATTTACGAGTGACCTCGCAGTGCATCGTCACGAGTTCCAGCGATCGACACGATGGCAGCCCCATGATGACTCGCCGTTGTACGCGGTCAGTATCGTGGAATTCGCTCGAAGACAGGTGGGCATGCTGTAGCCTTCAGCGTCCAGGTTTCCGGGGTACATTCGTCTGTATATCCGGAGAGTGAGAACGTTTCCCTGCGCCCCTGTGTCGACTTTGACTTTGAGGATCGCTGGTCTCTTCTTCATCACGATGTCAAGGGACGCGAAGACTTCGTTGCGCGCGTCCTTCTGTGCGTAGATCGAGTCAAAAACTAAAGTCTCGAAAGGTTCGTTGATCTGCTGCGCACTGTCTACGTTGTCTATTGTTGTCGGGTTGTCACCTCGACCTGCTGGTCTCCTTCTCGACGTTGACCTGCTAGCCGGGGTGTCGTGATGACGTGTCGGTCTGGAGCGTGCATCCGCTGTGCCGCGTCTCGTGTCGTTGGCCGTGCAGACCGCCTTCCAGTGATTGGCTCGGCCGCACGCCAAACACTTGCTGCCGTAAGCAGGGCAGCTGTCACGACCGGTGGGGTGTCTCCTCCCGCAATACTTGCAGGCTGACGTCTGACGGCTGTCTGAGTGTTGCTGTTGTCGTAAGTGGCGCTGCTGGCGGACGTGGTGGACGGTCGCTCCGTCATTGAACATCTGCATGTTTGCCACCGTCCCTCATAAGTCCTCGCGGTGTCCATCGCACTATCGAGGGTCAAGGCCGCATCGCGCCCCAACAGTTTCTCCTGTACCTTCGGGTGTCTGACGCCCACGATCAACTGCTCTATCAGCCGCTCGTCAGTCTCTCTGGTGTCCCTGAATTGACACTTTTTTGCCTGCAGCTTGCACCGCGTCATAAATTCGTCTATGCTCTCGCCTGTCGCTTGCCTATATTTCTGGAGGTGGAAGCGATTTAGTCGGAAGTTTGTTTTAGGCTCAATAGTGTTTTTGAAGCCATTCCACAACACATCTAGCTTCCCTTTGTTATCTTCCGAAATATTCCACGTATTATACATGCGTAGGCCTTCCTGGCCGACCCATAATAATACGTACGTCATCCGTGTGGCCTCGTCTTTCTTTGCTAGAGGGCCACTGAATATCAACTTGCAATACTGACGAAACTCATAGTAAGCATTTGGCAAATCTGCTGCCGACCAGTTCATGCGCGGAGGTTCAATGCCTGAAAGGTCTCCCATAATCGAAATGTGAGATAACTCACTTAGCAGGTCGCTGACAGCATTGATTCAGACGTGCGTCGTTGTCGTTCAAAGTCTCATTTCTCGGTCGATCCCCGACGAAAGAGTGCCGCTTGGCGTCAGTTTGTATCTATAGGGTTCGTTGCCGGCTGCCACCATGGAATGGTACTCTACTGTACTCTACAATAATCTGACAACGTGTATTGTAACGGAACTGTTTAATTACTCATGTTAACATCGTGGTACATCTGGGCGGAAGTGCCTTCCGTATCCCGGCTAACAGATCTTTTTAGAACAATGCCATGCCATCTATATGTATAATGATGAACTATTTAACCGTAACTGGTGGAACTTAATGCGCCAGATGGCGATACTATCACAGTGGACGAACCGCTATCTGAGCACCTCGACGTCAGTTGAATCAAATTTGCAGTGTTGATACCAGTTTGCTACTAACACAAGTGACCTGAAGGCATCATCGTCTGCTGGCCACCCTGGTAATTGGCTTGGATCGGCGTCGTATTCCGGCTGTAAAGCCACGTCGTGTTGGTTGTCGACACAAATGCAGTCTTTTAATTGTTGCCGTCCATTGGTGACTAGGCGGCTGCATGCATCTACTTAAATTAAGCAGTAATGTCCTGCACAGCGACATGCTTCAACGATCGCTACCTCGGGCAGACACTTTTCCGATGCGTTGCGTTGCGTGTAAAGTTCAAACCGGTTGATAGCCGCAGCCTCAGGATAAAAGGCAGTTTTAAAATTCATTGTAAAAATGCGTGATCAAAGACATAAACAAGTGACAGATACAGCACTTATGTTCGTTATACATTCACGATTGATACTACACAGCACGAAGACTAGCCAGAAACTAAGCGCATTGATAAATGAAGATATTAGTCAGACCAGGAGCAGCCACATGTAGAAGGGCTCAACCTCGTTGTTGTGCGCCTGTTGTGTGTGTCAAAGTGTAGTGTTGTGTGTGTTGTGTGTGTCTTCATTACTAAAAAAGATGATATAGACAACTGTTAGATGTGATGAATGAATTGAGGGTAATTAAACGTAAGAAAGCCTAATGAAAGAAGAGGTGACGAGGTAACTATGTACCTGAACCTGTAACACGTATGATATAAAGCAATGAGAAAGATCATAGAACTATATAAACATTCATGATTCATTCATCAATGTACGACGCACAGGTAGTTTAACTTCTAAGAACACTGTGTAATTACCCACATGAAGCAAGTGCCTAGTCGTGACATAAAGCAAAGAGAGAAATATATATCGATATACTTTGTGAAATTGTATGTATTCACATAATTACATCACCAGATGCCTCGCGCAGTTCGGTTCATGGAATGTGACAAGCCATCGTTTGCAGTGTGTACGGAATGATAAAGTTAGACAGTGTCAACATATGGTTAAAATGGTCGTACAATTTGAAGGCGCTGGACATTACCTATCAAACTTCTTCGCGTGTGATATTTATATATGGGGCGAACACTTCTGTTGCGCGGAGGCGGCGTATCAATATAAAAAGCCAGGTACTTTGATGATGTAATCACAGCGAGAAAGATTCAGAATTCACGCAGTGGATTACAGGCAAAATATCTCAGCAAGCAGGAGGCAGGCACCAATACACTCCACCAGGTGGCACTACCTTCTGTCTCACGTGACTACATACATACATACATACATACATACATACATACATACATACATACATACATACACACACAAATAGATACCTGTGACAGGCGTCATCTTAGAATATTCCCATGGGTGCCCCGGCCCCCCTGGTGAAGTTTAGGATGGCCCTACATATCATTTGCCGGTCATGGACAAGCTTGTTGTGGCCGGCCACACAGAGGACATGGTTGTTGGCATCAGCTTGCTGTTTGTGGCATATTTTGTCTTCAACATCAAACTAATGCATGCCTGATAGGTCTGCATAAAGTTGAACTTTGACAGCATTATAATTGTTATGCTGATGTCATTTTATATTGTGGGACAAATGCCCCCAACATTTGCTATCTTTTCTTGTTAATTAAGTATCGGTTTTCTTGACGAGCATGTTTATGTTTGTGTTAGCTGTTTAGCTATCTCATCAATATGCATGCATTTTTTCTGTTGGTACCATTAATAAATACCTTTACCAACAATTGCTCTGTGTATTCCTGTAGTAGATGAGCTCAGGGCATTGCCATTTATTGCCAGTTTATACATCAATGCTTTACTTTGATATTAATGTGATGTGCATACATCTGTACACACACACACACAAACACACACACACACACACACACACACACACACACACACATAGTGTAGCCCATGTGCAATGTTTTTTTCATAAAGGCCAAGGTCAGAAGTGTTCTGTCTACCATTACATTAGTAGTAGGCCTAATTTAGTTGGCGCCCGTGTAGTGACTTCATTTAAAGAACATTCTCTATCCCCACAAATTGGTCCCATTTGTTTTATCAGCCACGAGCAACTACCGGCATCTTCTGGAGATCCGTACGGTTTGGCTTTGTGCTTTCTTCCATACAACCACCACTTTATTCAAGATAAAGGATCTTTATTTTGTAACTTAGCGAGTTGATGCTTTGTATACCCTGGAAGAGGTGACACTGTTCCTGTGTGTTTGATCTCGTCACCCGATGCGGTGGTTGTCATAATCTCTTCTACGCTTTCCCCTATCACTTGGTGTCGCTCCTGAATCTCATTCGGTACTGCAGTTGAAGACAACATCTACCGTTCGATCTACTGCTAACTCGGTCATTTCTAGTTTGACAGAATTCGTGTCCACTTCAGCTGCAAAGGGTTCTCCATGCTATGTCTTTCGACTGAATGCGTCAGCGTTGGCATTGGCACGACCACTACGGTATTTGAAATCATCATCAAATTGAGCAAGCTGAGCAACCCAGCGCAACTCGGTAGCTCCCAACTTTGATGTCTGAATGTAACTCACCGGATTGTTCTCCGTCAGAATGTGAAGTGTTACCCGATGAGATAGGGACGGAACTTATCCGTGATGGCCGACTTCAGAGCAAGGAGTTGTAACTTCATGGAACTGTAGTTGGCGTCATTCCTCTCCGTTGGCCTCAAACCATGCTCTTGAGAAAATACCGCGTCCAGTCCTTGGAAGATAGCAACGGTCTCCACTATGAACGGTTTCGTGAAGTCTGGGTAGAATAGCACTGGAGCACTTGTCAGCTGCTCCTTTAACCTCTGAAAGGCCAAACTGCAGGTTTGGAACATCTTTCTCTTCGTACCATTTTTTGTGTCTGTGGCTTTGCCAACACACTGCTGAAGAGGCTTAGCTATGTGGGAAAATCTCCAAGGAAGTGGCTTTTTGGTTCTTACCATTCTTGTGCAGCCTTGTTATTATCCGGGTCTGTTGCAACTCATTCTGCTGACACAATATGCCCGAGGAATTTAACATCTCATCTGAACAAGCTACATTGCTGCGGCTTGACCTTGAGTCCAAAGGCTCATAGTTTTCCGAATACGATGTACAGCCTTTGTATCATCTCATCCACCAATTTCCCAAATTCTAGGACATCATCCAAGTAAACGAGAAGGGAATGTAAATATTCTCAAACGTGAGAAAATACCTGGGTCATTGCAAAGTCCCATTGACATTTTTGTGAACTCATACAGTCCATTAGTTCCAACCCCGAATGCAGTCTTTGACACATCTCTCGCGTCGATGGCACATTGATAGTAGCCATGGGCCAGATCCAAAGTATTGAAATATATGGCTCCAGTTAGTGCTTCCAAGCACTCGTGGTAGAGGGAAAGCATCCTTCATGGTCTTAAAATTCAGTTGACGATAGTCGATACACAATCGCAATGAGTCATCCTTCTTCCTCACGAGAATTGCTGGTGATACATAGCAGCTAGTAGATTCTTGAAGGACTTCACGTAGTAGCCATTTCTGAAGGTATACCTTAACCTTCTCCCAATGGTTAGGATGCACCCTTCGTCAGTGGTGAGTATTTGATGTGGGCCTGCATTGCAGTAACCGATGTCGTCTTCGTTTATACTGAACACATCCTTGTGTTTCACCAGCAATGACTTCACTCTCTGAAGATCCTCCTCAGAAAGGTCCAACCCTCCTAATTCCACTGACGGTAAATCTTCAATGTCAGATTCTCATGCTCCTGTCCCGCCAAAAGGTCCTTTTCTGTACATAGGCACAGCCATGCTGAAAACCTCAGCAACTATTGACTGTACGGTGACCTCATTGACTCCTACACCTGTGTCGGTGTCCACGCATCCATAATTTGGGCAGACCTAAAAACACCCCTTGGTTGGAGCCAGATGCCCTCCTTGTTCAGGTTTCATAATTGAACTGGGGATACTCCATTCTTAACACATCACTGGTTCGCATTAACAATAGAGTACACAGTAGTAGTAGTATAACAGGGGAATATTGACCCCCCAAATCATTGAAGTGGAGCAAAATGACGTCATCGGTCGTAATTTTAACTTGCCTCATTTTTCATGATTTGGCAAACGTCTGACGAGCTACATGCTAAGGGCGTTCCTGCCGTTGCGGTGAAACTGACAAAATTTATTTACAAAAGGTTTGAGTAGGATGCGTTGTTGCGTGGGTAGTTGTTGTTATTAACATCGTATGTCCCACTGGGGACCCCTGAACACCACTACGTCACTCCGGGGGTGCTGTAACGTAGGAAGATATTGGTGTGGGGAGTCGCCGCCTAGCGATGTCTGTGTTTGTTTTATGATTCTGACGCATTGGAGTGGCGCCGCCTCTCGGTTTTGGCGTGTTAAGATTCCGACGCTTAGCGAAGGGGGGCCAAACGAGTATACCAACGCTTCGCGAGGGGGGCCGAGAGATTTGATTGGGTTTGGTGGTGTCGCTGCCTAGCGGTGATTTGGTGCTTGCCGTTCTGGTGCTTGCTCAGCCCCTTCGTGCTGCATTTGTCGACCGAGCCAAGGCAGTAGTATGTTTTGCTGCAGAGAGCAATCATCCCGCGACCGGACCACTCCTTCTTGAAGAGTCCGGGCGTCCTCTTATCGTATGCCCGACGTGTCACGCAACACTTCTTGTCGGCAGTGTCCCACGGTCGTCTGGCAAGTCGTCACTGTACGCAGTCCTCCTCGTGAGCATGGCAGCATTCCAACGGGAGCCACCTGCCTTTGTGACGGAAGTAGTGCTCGCGCTTGGAGGGGTCCACGAGGTCGTCCACGCGCGGTCCGGCTAGTACGCGATAGGCACTGTTAGTAGCAGTACTCGAAAAGCGGTCATGGTACGTACGCGTCGATGAAGTCATAGTAAAACTACATCAACCTTAGCTTGCGTACTGGTACACGAAGAAGCGTATATCGACAGGTAGATAGTAAGTCACGGTTCTGTTATTCAGCTGCACCTCGTAGACTTGATCGACGACGACGTACGCATGTGATCGTGTGACCGTAGCCACTGTTTCCCAAAAACTTCAGAGTGTTGGTAAGGATGGCCTTGTTGGGGTCGGCGACCCCTCGCACCGGGCCGATGACAACGAGTCGACGAACCACGGAAGAACGATTTCGGATCGTACTCGACGATCTGGTACCCGATTGACGACGAGACCTTGCTCCAGGTACCGTCGCATCAGCGGCGTGGCAAGGATGATTCTACTGTCGAAGAAACTCCCCACGAGCATGCGTTGAGGACGGCTCATCAAGTCGTGGTCTTCAGCATATCGACACATGAACGGGGTGAGATCGTCGCGTATGATGTAGGGGTTCTTAAAAACGGGCTGCATCTCGCCGAATCGATAGCGCAGGTCGTCCGGCACACTGATATAAAATTCGACCAGTCTGACTAGGGTGCCATCGCGCAACTTTTCGAGGACCTCCGCCTGAGTCAGTCGACTGCGCGCGACGAGGCCACGTCGTCAGGGAAAGGCGGCGTCGAGATAGACTTTCATCATCCGTTCTTTCTTCGTCGTCTGCCACTTGCACTCCCACATCTCAACGACCGTGACGAAGCGGCGAATGTACGCCGTGGTGGCGCTCGTTTCGGCGAAGAGTTCGGTTATGGGCCTACCGTTGACGTTGTTCACCTGTTTTCCCGTGCACGGACAACCGTGGACGAAGCACCTGTGGAACTAGAACGTTCTCATTTATCGACACCACCCGTAGACACAGTGCTGGCCTACTCGTTTCAATGGGCCGTGGAGTTGGTGGCATATGACCGCTCCCGTTCGGGAGTTCGCCCATGACATCCATTATGTGGCCATGCGACCGTACCAGTGCACAATTCCGGCCGAAAAGCGGTCTCTTCGCAGCGGCGCGTGTGCCAGCCGATCGGCATCTCCCATATCAAAGCCCAGAGGTAGAGGACGCTCACACGTCTGGGCGGCGTCCTCCGAGTAGTTGCCCCTCCGTAGCTTCGTAAACGTCTGCCTCATCATCGCGGGGCCACTGACCGCCTCCGACGTCACGAGCTGCTGCATGTCCTTGCTCGCCTCATTGGACAGCGTGAAGTGGGTCGTCGTCCGGCAGATCGTTGAATAGGTAGAGCAGCGTCAGTCCGGGTACGCTGATACCGTCCTGATAATAATAATAATCTTTATTTTATATAGTCCCATATCCAGAACGTTCATAGCGCTTTGTATAAAACTAAAATGTAAATAGTAAAAAATTAACAAATTTAAATACAAAAATAAACAAATTAAGATAATAATGCTGTGTAAGTATCATTAGATTATAAAAAAAAAATTGCATGGTAAAGTAAGTACTTAGAATGTTTTTTCGGCTGTTAAAAAGATCAAGATAAAATATAAATAAGTTACAATAAAAATGTTTCTGTGGTCTTTCAAGCAGTGTACGCCGTAATGAAAATATGAGTTTCTTGAACATGTCAAAGCACCGGTGTCAGTAGAAGGCGAACTGCTTGTCCATGGCCTCCAGGAACGGGACCACGTCTCGGTTGTTATTCCACACGAGAACATCTCGTAGCTTCGTCATGTCTTCGTGATGCCACACAATCCGGCATCGGTCGTAGGCGTCGTCTGAGATGGCCCTCCCTTTCAAATGGTTGTAAAAGGCCTCTTTCGGGGGAAGCTCGCGGTCGTCCAGTTTCCACAGATCATCGAGATACTCGTTGAGGAAACTGCCCTTCGTGAGCTCGCACCCGTAAGCCTTTGGGTACTTGTCGTAACTGACATTGGGCGCGAGCTATTTCGTGATGTCCAGGAACTTGAGCACAGGCGTCGACAGGTATACGAAGTTGTTGTTCCTCTTGATCATGATCGCCGACGACACGTCCCGCTCGGCCTCCGCAGCGATCACCGTAGCAACAGCAGCAACAGCTGGACCGACGGAACCGATGGCTGGAGCGGTCTCCACAGTCGGAGCGGGTTCGGCGGCGCCCCGATCACACAGGAGGAGTGGCGCGAGGTACTTCTTCACGACGTTCATGTCTTATTTCCCCGAGTTGAAGCCGAGGACGGGGAGCTGAGCGAGGTGTAGGGGTTATACCTCTTCGCCTTCGGCGATGTCTCATGGCTGTCATCGTCTTTGTTGTCATCGTCATCGTTCCCGGCGCCCTTCCCGTCCCCACCGGCGTTGCCGTCGTCACCGCAGCCCGTCGCCTTCTCTCGCCACTGGGCCTTTAGTGAGGCGAGGTCTTCGAAGACGCCTCGGTACGACGTCTCCAGCACTCTGCGAGCTGTCGTGCTTATTTCATCCAGCGCCTCCTTCATATGCTTCGTGAGCTCGTTCGAATGCCCGTTGGTGACGAAGCACTGCGCCAACTCCTACCCGAAGACGTTCGACACCAGGCTCACCCTCAAAAGCTCGTGCCTGCTTTCGGGTGGTAGATACCGCCGGGGTAGCTGTATCGAACACATCAGTCGCACGTGCGTTCGTGTCACTGGAGATAATAGGACGTTGTCCACAGCAAGTCGACGCATTTGCTGCAGCCATACGAGCGACAGAACATCTTCATGTCTCGTACGTACGAGTAGTGAGCGTCGCAGATATTCAGGATTAAGATGTCCGGGTAGCGGTTCATCGTTCGGCAGACCAATTCCGCAGTTGTCTTCCCGTCGTCCGGTTCGACCAAACGGTACATGACCACTTTCGTTTGGAAGAAGGTTTCCACCCGGTCGATCAGTAGTGGGGGCGGTAGAGGCGTTTGGTCAATGCACGGGGGTCTCCCGACGCATGGAAATTTCAGTGCCGGCCACCTGACTCCTCGACAGGTCCACCTTTAGTGCGCCTGTAGGTTGTGTTTCGGGCCTAAAGTATGACCGCATTGTCTTCCTACCTTCGTCTCTACCGTCGGTCGACACATTGGCAGCACCAGGCTCAGCAGTGGTGGTATTCGCGCTCAGTCGAGGGGGATTTCTGCCGCTGACGTTCCGGCGCTCCAGTGTCGCTTCCTCCTCCCTCATCTCCTCGGCAGGTCTTCCCGTCGTGTGCCTGGAGGTCGCGTTTCAGGCCAAAAGCATGATCGCCCTCTTCGTAGTTGTATCGGCATCGTAAGGTGGCTTTTTAGCGTGTCTCGTTGACGGAAGCCTCTACCGCAGACCGGGCAGTCGATCGGGGCTGGCCGTCGACATCTCTCGGCGTGTCTTTGTAAACGGGCGCGTTTGGAAAGTCAAACGAACGTAAACGAAAGTTAATAAAGATTTAATAGCCGATTTCAATATTTCACGCCTGCACACGTTACATAAAACGTCCCGTTCTCCAAAAGTCTCCCCATCCTAAACCATCCTTACTTATGCCAACGCAACGCGCGTCACTCGACAGGCGCGGACGCAGCCGCGCGCAGGCGACAAGAAGCACTTAACCGAAAAACATAACAGAGCGTCGATTTTAAAAGTTAGCCTGACTTTTCCACGCCTGACTTGATAATTATAGATCTCTCACAATAAAAAGAACACACCCTATATTCATTTTAAAACACGCCGAACGTCCACGCACTTCTAAATCATGATATAACAGCCGATTTGCTCAAAAACATCAGTGATCATCTTCCTGTATTTTCTCTGTGCCATTTTACTGTAAAACGTAAAGTGAACGAACATTCTAACAAGTGTATTCGTCATCTTAGCGAAGAAAACATCAACGCATTGAAGTGTGATTTAATGCAAAATTCTTGGCATACTGTTATCGATAGTGAAAATGCAAATATAGCATACGACAATTTTCTTCATGATTTTACTCAAATGTACAACAAACATTGTCCTGTGTCAACTGTACGACCTAAATTATTAACAATTACTTTTTTTTAACTTTTTACTAAAGGACTCAGAAACGCATGTATCAAGAAAAATCATTTGTATAAAGCATGTCTACCATCCAAATCAATTATTTCGGAAACAAGATATAAATCATATAAAAATAAATTAACAGGTATTCTCAGATCCACTAAAACAACAGTATTATACCAGTTTACTCGCCCCCCCCCCCCAAATGACATTGTTGGCACCTGGAAAATACTTAAAACTGTAAAGGGAACACCTCGCTTAGGAAATCACTACCCAGACCAGTTTGTTAATAATGGCGGGACCATTAATAATAAGGAAGATATAGCGAACATATTTAATAATTATTTCACTAATATCGGTCCGGAGATGTCAAAGGATATAACGGCACCAACAAAAAAATTCTATTTATGACAATCTAGAAAACAGAAATACTCAACATTTATTTCTAACCCCAGTTAACGAAGAGGAAGTTATCCGAGCTGTGAACAACTGGGAAAGTAAAACATCCAAAGAATGCGAAGAAATAAGTATGCATTTGGTCAAAAAAGTTATTAACTCCATTGCAAAACCTATCACTTATATTTGTAATCTATCTTTCACTACTGGAGTATTCTCGGAGAAAATGAAAATAGCAAAGGTTATCCCACTCTTTTAGTCTGGGAATAAGTATATGTGCACTAATTATAGGCCTATTTAATTATTACCACAATTCTCAAAAATATTAGAAAACATTTTCAGTTCTCGTTTAGATAGCTTTATTACCAAACACAAACTAATAAACCCAAGCCAATATAGATTTCAACAAAATATGTCAACATGTCACGCATTAATAAATCTTGTTGATGGAATAACCCAATCATTGGATGCAAAAAATATGCGATTGGTGTTTTTTTCGATTTAAATAGATAAAAAAAATAATTTCTTGGTATTCGTGGTGTGGCGTTTAACTAATTAAATAGTTATCTAGAAAACAGAAAACAATTTGTGTCCGTTGACAAATGTAATTCAGCTTTGCGCAATATTTCTTGTGGTGTTCCACAGGGTTCGATCTTGGGCCCCAAACTGTTCATTCTATACCTTAATGATTTGTGTAACATTTCTAATCTAGTAAATTACATCCTCGATACTAATTTTTGTTATGCAAATAGTAACATCAATAAACTAAACTAAACGGTATGTAACGTACTGGACCAAATGTATACATGGTTTGCAGTAAATAAATTAACTCTGAATATATCTAAAACCAATTATATGTTATTTTGAAATCGTATGCTCAACAAAGAAGTTAATATAAAAATACGAAATGTTAATATTGAAAGAGTAAGGGTCACCAAGTTTTTGGGTGTGTTCATTGATGATCTACTAAA
This sequence comes from Paraescarpia echinospica, assembly GCA_020002185.1. Taxonomy (NCBI): domain Eukaryota; kingdom Metazoa; phylum Annelida; class Polychaeta; order Sabellida; family Siboglinidae; genus Paraescarpia; species Paraescarpia echinospica. The sequence goes on along the minus strand of CM034537.1, from coordinate 3,059,224 downwards.
TTAGAAAGCTCATATAAAATACGTACAATCAAAGCTTTCAAAAAGTACTGCTATAATGCATAGATGCAGTCATCTACTTGATAGAAATAGTAGACGTATTTTATACAGTCCTCTCTTTTTGCCGTATTTAAATTACTGTGCAGAGATATGGGGAAACACGTACCCAACAAACACTAACTGTATTTTCTTATTACAAAAAAGAGTAATCCGCATTATATTTGGTGCCAGACGGTTGGATCATACAAACTCACTTTACCAACAATTGCATGTTTAAAAGTTCCAGATATCATAGAACTGAAAACATTAGTATTTATGTACAAAGCTAACTACAGCTGTTTGCCATCAAATATTCAGTGTTTGTTTACAAGACGGGAAATAGCATACTCAATGCGAGCTAATCATGACTTAGAACGACAGAGAGTCTGTTCTACCGTGCGATCAATGTCTCTTTGTGTAAAGGGAGTGCAATTATGGAATTATCTATGTGATCATTTAAAAACTACTAATATTATTACTGAATTTAAGCGTAAGTGCAAGAACCTTTTATTTAAGAGATATCTGGTTGGGAAATCTAAACAAAATCATACACAAATATAATCATGCCATTGAGGAAACTACAATATGTGTAAAGATGTGTATTTATCACATACTTTAAATTTTGAACATGCACACATTCCATTACATGTTTTCAATTATTGTACCTAGATGGTTAGATGAATAACAAATTCAATTAATATAATATCGATGTCTCAATACACATGTACGTATGTATTTTTATGTGTGTATATGCATGTACATGTATGTATATATGTGTGTATGTGTATGTATATGTGTCTATATATGTATGTATATATGTGTATACATATAGGTATATATAAATATATGTCAGGGGTTAATTTACATAAAAGTCAACGACTTCGTATTTACCCCCTTCAAACATTGTATATTCTCATTTGTATTATAGTTAAAATTGTTTGGTTGTCTTGTATATATATATTGTTGCCAATGTTCCGAATAAACGTTCATTCATTCAATCATAAAAAATAGCACATTTCTTGTTTCAAAAAATTCGCTTATAATTATCGTTTTTTCGCAATAAAATTCACACCACAGAGTTAGGTAGTCCGAAACGATCATACGCCACCTTCGAAATAAGGATCTCATTGCCGATTTATGTATATTTCACGCCTGGTCGATCAGTTAAAACCATCGGCCGCCGTCACGAACGACAAACACGTCGGCGACGACTGTCTATAGACGATTGTCTATAGACACCTCTTTCGTTTGCCTGTCTTCCCACTCGCCAGACGTCAGCTCTCATCCATTCCTCTATGTCCTTCTCCCATTGTCTCCTAGGTCTTCCTTTGCTTCTGCTGCCTTCCACTTTTCCTTCCATTATTAGTCTCTCTAGAGATTGATGCCGTTTCACATGGCCGAAATAACTTAGTTTATGTTAGTAGTATCTAGATGGCTCAGACTACGGGTCATGTGGCTGAGATCAAAGAAACATCAAAGGGTTTGGATTAGTCGTGTGGCGAAATATTGTGGACAGCTTACTTATAAAAAAAGTTTTATTAATCGTTTTAGTAATTGGTAGTTGACCTTTCCTTTTTATGATTAGTCGTGGCGCCAGCCTCGTTTTCATTTGAGTAGTGCTGACCTCTAGTGAATTGGACATAAAGCGAAGTACACAGTAGCGCCTCTAGTGCGTTAATCGATAATAATAATTTATGAAGGTAATCGATAACGATTCGTTTTCATTTAAGTAGTGCTGACCTCTAGTGACTAGGGGCTAAAAGGAAGTACACAGTAGCGCCTCTAGCGTGGTAATCGATAACGATAAATGTAATGTAGCGCCTCTAGCGCGGAAATCAGACACTTATGTGTAAGGTTATACAGTGGTTATGCTTGGGGTGTAGTCAGTAGCGTGCGTCTCTAGATATGGAGCCTATACGTTTCGGAGGGTCGATGTCGTTCCTGTCGAATTTTCATCCATGTCGAGTCGCGGTGTACGGTCGGGGTCTCAAATCCGTCGAGCACGCTTACCAGTTTAGAAAAGCGATGTTTAACGAAGACGAAGAAACCGCGGAGTACATCAAAGCGGAATGGTCGGCTTATATAGCGAAGCGACGAAGTTACGGAATCAGGAAAACGAGAACGGGCGCCGACTGGGACGCCGTTAGAGTCGAGTGTATGAAGAGCCTGTTGATGTGTAAGTTCGGGGGCGTCGAAAAAGTTGAAAGACGCCCTATTGCCTACCGGGGACTCCGAATTGGTGGAGTCGGTGCCGTCTAAAGAAGCCTTTTGGGGTTGCGCCCACGGGAAGAAAGAAGGTCAGAACATGCTCGGTTAATTGTTGATGGAGGTGCGTCATAAATATAGAAGAAATGAATAAAAAGTAATCGTTCGTTTCCCGCGCGCCAGTCGTCGATATGGACAACACGTCGTGGAAGCATCCTTTTACGTGTATAGTGGCCGGCCCTACGGGGTGCGGTAAGACTACTTTCGTCTCTCGTCTACTGCAGTTTGCCTCCTCTATGGTCGAGCCGCCGCCGGAGAAAATCCTGTGGTGTTACGGCCAGTGGCAAACCGCCTACGACTCTATGACAGCCGCTGTAGAATTCGTAGACCGTTTGCCGGATCCGAAGCTTTTAGACGCTAAAACGAGGACGCTTCTAGTACTCGATGGCCTTATGGAGGAAACAGATAGTCGGGTCACGACCTTGTTCACTAAAAAAGTAATCACTGCAACGGGTCCGGACGGCAGTCGCGCTATGACCATCGACGAGACGACGACAGCCGATGCCCAATTCCGCCGTCGATTCAGGCGTGTTTGTCGAAGAACCCGCCGTCGACTCATGCGTCTCTTGTGGATGCGACCGATGCCTTCGACGACACATCCGTTCCGTGGCGTCTCTGCGGCAACCAATGCCCTAAAGCCGAGATCATCTTCCTCTGTCAGATCTTCGTCCTGTACACGGTTATATACAATCTGACGCCCGGCCAGGGCGACTCCAACCTGTGGTCGGCGCTGCTGAGTAGCTGCCTCGGCTACCCCCTACCGAGTCCGTCTATGAGACGCGATGGCGTCGTCTGACTTTTACCTGACGCTGCCGAGCAAAGCGTCTATGATGGCGCACCACAAAAACACGTTGACGCACTACACCACGAATCTGCCGCAACGCGTCGACCTGTCGGGGCAGTGGGAATGCGGGCTGGTGGCGCTACAGTACCCGCATACGTGGTACAACGTGAGAAAAGAGGACGCGTACTTCTTCTGGGCTTGCGGATCGGGGGAGCAGTGCCTTTTCACCACCTCGGACGGTAGTAACATTTTCCGGCAGGGCAACATCCCTCACGGCTTTTACAACAGCACCTACGAGTTGATGCACAAAATCAACGAGTCACTGACGACATTGAGCACCGATAAAGTGAAGGCGCGCCTGGAGTACAGCTCTGTCTCTAACCGCATAAAGCTGCATCTATCGCCGGGCGTCGAATTTAACATACCCCCTCGGAGCCACCTGAAGAAGATACTAGGCTTCTAGTCGAACCGCATCGCGAGTCTTGCGGCGCCGACGTCCACCGACGTCGTCATCAGCACCATGCCCGTCGCGTATACCTTCGAGTACGAGGGGGACTACACGGTGGACAAGAATCGGGGCGTCGACACCATGTACGTGTACAAGGACATCGTGGAACCGCGCATCGTCGGCGACGTTCTCGCCCAGCTCCTCCGAACCGTGCCCGCCTACGGGACGAACAGGCTCATCGTATCGAACGTCTTCGACCGCGTCCAATACGTGCCTCTCCTTCGGCGCCATTTCGATTCGATCGAGATAGATATAAGAGACGACATCGGACAACCGATACCATTCGAGCAGGGGAAACTCGTGTCGACGCTTCACATCAGACGCTGCAAGTCCAAATTGTTATGACGATGGCGGCGAGAGCCGGCCGCGACGCGTACGAGAACTACTACACTCGAAAGGTCGGCGGCAACCTACCGGTGTTGGTCGGCGGAAGAGCGCAGCGGGGACACGGCCTGGGCAATCTCTTCGGCGGCCTGTTTCGTAGCGCTATGCTGCTCATCAAGAGAGGGACCCTGGCGCTGGGCAAGCGCGCGCTCAACGCGGACGTGCGCGTGGAGCGGGACGTCGTCGCCGGCGGAAATTTGAAACAGTCGATAAAGCGACGCGCGAAGGAGGCCGGCGCCGACCTTCTCGATGGGCTGTTGAATTCGCCGCCGCCGTCGCCGACTAAAAAGCGACGACGCGCAATAAAGTCGCCCGGCACGACGACGACGCCCAGTAAGAAGAAGCGCCGTCGAAAGGTACGAACGTCGAGCGACATATTTCCCGCGTAGAAGACTGGCGTTCGTGCATAGACAGTCGGGCGAGGGCGTAAAGAGCGAACTGGACCTGTTCTGCGTCCCGACGACGCAGACGAGCATCGAGACCGGTCAGTGGATCGATCACCAGCCACTGACGTCCCTCGACGCGGGCGGCCCTATCGAGTTCCTCGTCCCGGGATCAGGAGACGACTATCTGGTCCTGGCTAGCGCTAGACTGTACACGCGCGTGAAGATGGTGCTGGGGGATGGCACCGATCTCGTGAACGACAGCGTCGTGGCACCGGTCAACAATTTCTTGCATTCGATGTTCAGTCAAGTCGACGTGTCGCAGAACGGCGCGCTCGTGACGCCGTCATCCCAATACGTATCCGTACCGGGCCTATATCGAGACACTGCTGAGTTACGGTTCCGACGCCAAAAGGTCGCAGCTCGAGGGCGGCATGTGGTGCAAGAACACCGCCGGGTTCATGGACGCGACGGCGAACGCCAACGCCGGGTAGCAGCATCGGCGCCACTTCACACGCGACAGCCGCGAGATGGACCTGTTGGGACGCCTGCACGCCGACGTGTTCTTGCAAGACCGGTACCTACTGAACGGCGTCGACGAAAAGATCCGACTGGTGCGAAGCAAGGACGCCTTCGCACTCATGAGCACCGTCGTCGATCCGGGGTTCAAAATCGTGCTGCAGGAGACGTACCTGCAGGTGCGAAAGGCCAAGGTGAACCCGGCCGTCCAGCTCGGTCACATCAAAGCGCTGACGAAGGGGACGAAGGGGAAGTACCCGCTGCGTCGCGTCGACTGCAAGGTGTTCTCGATACCGCAGGGCAAGATGTCTCATACGCACGAGAACGTCTACCTTGGCAAGCTCCCGAAAGACGTGTTCATGTGCCTGATCGACAACGACGCCTATAACGGGTCCTACGATAAAAATCCGTTCAAAGCGAAGCACAACGACATAAACTTCCTCGCCCTCTACTTCGACGGACGCCAGGTGCCGAGCAAGCCGCTACAGCCAGACTTCGCTCATCGCCGCTACATCCGAAGCTACATGAACCTCTTCGGCGCGACGGGGAAAGCGTACGAGGACGAGGGGAACGACCAGACGCGCGCCTACTTCGGCGATGGCTACACCGTCTTCGGCTTCGACATGTCGCCCGACTGTTGCGACGGCGATCATTTCAACGTCGTGCCTAAATGAAACCTGCGCGTGGAGGTCCACTTCGCGCATGCGCTGCCCCGGACGGTGAACGTCGTCGTGTACGGGGAGTTCGAGACGGTGCTCGAGATAGACAAGAACCGGAACGTCGTGTACGACTACTGATGGACACGTTTCAGCTGATACTCCGCCTGGCGGTCTACGCGTAGACTAAAAATGTCGTCGTCGGCGTCGTTCCTAAAGACGAGCTACCGGGACGACGGCTCACCGCCTACCCGACGGCGTTCGTGTGCAACACCGACGAAGGCGACGAACCGGGGAAGCACTGGATGGCCGTCTACGTGTACGCCGACCGGCGAAGCGAGTATTTCGATTCGTACGGACTGCCGCCGCTGCACGCCGACTTCCGCGCCTTCCTTCGCCGCAACTTCGACTCGTGGACGTACAACGACAAGTGACTACAGAGCGGCGTACCTAACGTGTGCGGACAATATTGCGTCGCCTACCTGCTCTTACGATTCCGCGGTATGCCGCGAAGTGGATTCCAGTGCCTGTTTGGCCCCGAAAGGGTGGCCAACGACTGTCTCGATTTCGACTGGCTAAAACCGCATTGAACGCTTATCGTATCGCTTAAACTTATCTTATCGCTTTCTAGTAAACGACGACCGAGTATCCAAACCGACTTTGTCTGACCCGCTGGTCGCGGGCTCCTCGCCGTACGGCAGGCAAGACCGAAGTAGTGAGGACGAGTAGTAAATAAAATACGATGAAAACTGTACCGCGTGTGTTCACTCTCTTTTTTATTAGTCCCTACCTACATACATACATACATACATACATACTCTACCCCTAGGGGGGCGGCCCTTAGGTAGGTAGTCCTTAGGTTAGGTTTATACGAGTATCGGCGCCGTAGTGACGCCGTCGTCGAGCACGCGACGTTTGGCGTAAAAGTAGCTGAACGTCTCGCGCTCCTGAATGTCAGCATGGACGATTCCTTCACTTGTAAGCCGCGGTTCCAGCCGCCACCTCTCCGTTGTCCGCGCAGCACGCCGAAGAAGACGTCCTTGTCGATGTCGTTTTCACGCTTGCTCAGCCCCTTCGTGCTGTAAGTGCTCGCGCTTAGCCGTCGCCACGAGCTCGTCGATGTCGCGTCCCGAGAGTCCCAAATACGCTGAGTCGGTGTCCATCGCGCAGTACTGGAACAGGGGGCGCGGTACGTAGACGGCGATAAAGTCGTAGTAAAACTCCAGCATACGCAGTTTGGCGTACTGGTACACGAAGTAGCCGATCTGGATGGGCAGAAAGTACCAGACGGTTCGCTTGTCCAGCGTAGAGACCGTCGTGAACGACGACGTCGAGCAGCCGGAAGCGTCGATCGTTGATCAGCGTCGCGGCGCCGGCGGACGTGCAGTACTTGATGTCGCGGTGCAGATCGACCCGCGTGATAGTTTTCCCGTAGGAACTGTTCCCGAGAAACTTGAACGTATCGGCGAGGATGGCCTTGTCGGGGTCGGCGTCGTCCTCGTGTCGCTCGGCGGTGACCTTGTCGCCGAAGCGACGAAAGCACGCAATCGGCTCGTACTCGACGATCTGGTAGACGCGCTCGACGACCAGTCCGTGTCGCAGATACCACCATAGTAGGGGCGTCGCGAGTAGAATCTTGGTGCCGAAAAAACTCCCCACGAACGCCCGCTGAGGTCGGGCCAGGAGATTGTGCGTTTCGGCGTAGCGACGCATGAATGGGCTGAGATCGTCGCGCGCGATGTAGGCGTTCTTGAAGATCGGCTGCATCTCGACTAAGGCGTCGCGCAGCGATTCCGTGACGGCGATGTCGCACTCGATCAGGCCGAAGAGGACGCCGCCTAGTACGGCCTTCAGGATCGCCGACCGCGTAACGGCGCCGCCGCCGTTCCAGCTCTGGCACTCCAACATCTCGACGACGGTGACGAAGCGGCGAAGGTAAGCCGTGACGGCGGCCGTCTCGGCGTACAGTTGACTCATCGGCTTTCCGTTCACCTCGTTCGTTTCCTCCCCCGTGCAGCCTTGGAACTGGTACGCCGTCCGCGTCTCGCGACAACAACCGTCGACAAGGTACTTGCCGACGCGCATCTCCCGCCCGTTGAGCTGGTGTCGTATGCGCGCCCCTGTCTGTTCGGCCTCCCACGTCAGCCACTGCACGGCCACGTAGCAATGCACGCGTTCCGGCCGAAAGGCGTTCTCCGCGCGACGGCGCGTGTACCACCCCGTCGGCATGTCTTGCGTGATCCCCCATAGGTAGAGGCCGTTCGCATCGAAGCCGATGATTGAGCGGCAGGGCCGCGCCGACTCGCCGTACTCGTCGCGCCGAAGAACGGTCACGTCGACCTAGTGATAGCGCGCGAAAATGATCGAGGGATCGCCGACGATCTGCGATTGCAGGAGCTGGTGCAGGTCTTTGTTCAGTTCGTTCAAGAGAGTGAAATGAAGCGTCGACGATCGTTGAACAGGTACAGCAGGGTTAGACCCGGAACGCTGATGGCGTCCTTGAACATGTCGATGCGGCGCTCCCGGTAGAAGGCGAACTGTTTGTCGACGGCCTCCAAGAACGGCACCACGTCCCTGTTGTTATACCAGACGAGGAAGTCCCGCAGCGTCTTCAACCCTTCATCGCGCCTTACCTTCCCGTAACCCTCGTACGCCGCGGCGGAGATTCCTTCGCGCTTCAGGTGGCTGTAGAAGGCCTCGCGCGGCGGCAGTTCGGTTTCGTCCAGTTTCTGCAGGCCGTCGAGGTACTCGTAGGGAATGTGTCCCTTCGTCACCTCGCAGCCGTAGGCCTTCAGAAACTTATCGTAACTGAAACCGGGGGCCAGGTAATTGGTGATGTCCAGGAAATTGAGCGTCGCCGGGAATAGACACATGAAGTTGTTCTGACGCATAATCGTACACGTCGACGAGACAAACTGCGCTTCGGTGGTCGTGAACAGGGGAGTGAGATACTTCTTGATGACGTTCATATCGTATTTACCCGAATTGAAGCCGAGGACGGAGAGGCGGCGCAGATGCGTTCACAGGTGGTCGGCGAGTACGGTATGCGGGCTCTTATCGTTCGACACCTTCTCCGTCGCGCGAGCTCGCCATTCGTCGTCGAGCGCGGCGAACGCCTCGAAGGTCGCGTCGTACGACGGTCGCAGAGCCGCGCACGCCACTTCCCTCACGGCCTCCAGGACGACGACCAGGCTCTTCGCGAGTTCGCTCGAAACGCCGGTCGTGACAAAGCAGCGCGGCGTCTCGTGCCCGGGGACGATCGAGGCGATACTCACGCCGAGTAGCTGGTGTCGGGCTATCCACCGGCATTTGACGCTGTCCTCCGGCAGGTCGCGATCGTCGAAGTAGCACTCGAAGTCGAACGCCCTTTACGGGTATTAGCGCAGGGGTTCGTCCACGTAGACGCCCTCGTCCTCCAACCGTTGAAACACGGACGGCGTCGGATGGTAGACGCCACCGGGGAAGACGTGGCGAACGCCGCCCTCGCACGTCACTTCGTGACACCGTAATCGATAGGCGGTTGGCCACAGCGATTCGCCGCACTTACCGCATAGGTACGAGTGACAGAATATCGAGACGTCAGTTATATACGAATACTGCGTCTCGAACAGATTTACGTTGATGGTAGTGGGGTAGCGGTGGAGGGAACGGCGGACCAATTCGGCGGACCCCTCCTCCATCAGTCGATACACGGTCGAGCTCGTTGAGAGGAACGCCGGCGAACGCGTAGGGGTCGGCGTCGGCGCTGTTGTCGGTGAAGAGTTTTAAGGCCGGGGGCGTCAAATCGTCTACGTGGCGCCTAGCGCCTCGATGAAGCACCAGTCACCGGAAGAGGCACATGTTATCGGTGTACGGCTGATGGTGTCGATCTTTCGCTAGACCGATGAGCGCCTTGTTGGTGCGCAGGTAGTCGGGGAGTCGCGCGTAGAGACACCCAATAGGATGATGGATGATGGCGTTGAGAAAATAGGTAACGTTCGTCACCAATTCGGTGATCCACCCCGAGTCGGTTCTCTGCGCTATGACGTACTGAAGAACGTCGGGCTGTCGGACGTCTTCGAGGAAGTGTTCGAACGACGCGGCGTCGGTGACGAGGGCGGGCGACTCGAGGTAGCGACCGCAGTAATTGCACGATGAATGGCAGTGCCTGTAGCGGCCCGTCTCCTTGTGTCGAAGGATAAACCCAAAACTTAAGTTGATTTTAAACGCTCGAGTCTGCTCCTCGAGCATCAGTCGTTGTCGGGCGTCGAGCGCCTCCGTGTCCAAACATTCGGTCATTTCGTAGTCATATCTCGACTGCATGGGACCGCGCGCTATAGAAGTGCGGATATTCGACCAGTGCTCGCTAAAGGTAAGCCGTAGGCCGTCGTCGTAGGGTGGTGGTGGTGGTGGTGGTGGCGGCGGCGGATTACCACAGGCTCTTAGATGCCTCAACATACTATCGCAACGGGCGAACGATCGACCACATGTTGGGCATTCGCTATCATCGATGGCGTCGCAGTTCTTTAAATGTTTCGTTACGCCGTTACGAAGACGTCCGATCGCATTTCGGGCATCGAGTCTGTCCCCGTGATGACTTACCGCAGGCTCTTAGATGCCTCAACATACTATCGCGACGGGCGAACGATCGACTGCATTTCTAGCATTCGTGCGTCGTCGGTAGGTGGTAGCACCCGCTGACTGTTTCTCGGCGGCGCGCGCCTCTAGTGCGGTAGGTGGCAGCAGCAGCGGCGGAGTACGCGGCCGTCCGTCCGTCCTAGTCGATGCCGAAACGATATTAACTACGATGAAGCACCGACACCGACTATAAACGGATTTCCCGCAACAACCGTTAGGTGGCTACGGCTTACCACTGGAATGGGTTCGTACGTTTTCAACAAGCAGCGTTGACCGCAATAAAGCCGCTATCACTGGTGTGTGTTTGTTTTCTCACTGGGTGGTAGCACCCGCTGACTGATTCTCCGCGGCGCGCGCCTCTAGTGCGGTAAGTAGCATCAGCGGAGTACGCGGCCGTCCTACACCGACTATAAACGGATTTGCCGCAACAACCGTTAGGTGTCTACGGCTTACCGCTGGAATGGGTTCGCACGGATTTTCAACAAGCAAAGCGTGACATACAATAAGGCGCGTTGACCGCTAGGACTGGTGTGTTTGTTTTCTCAGTGAGATCGCGCAGACAAGAGTTTTTCGTACGTTTTCAACATTTTATTAAGCATCGCATACATACATACATGTAAGGCTTTATGCGGACAACAACTATTAATGTCAATCACTGAGGCAAGCTCTCTTTACTTATTAAGCATCGCGCAGTGAAATATACATGTAAGGTTTTATGCCACAATATAGGACAACAACTATTAATGTCAATCACAGAGGTCTTCACCGCCTTTTATTAAGCTGGTGAAACATACATGTAAGGCTTTATGCCACAATACGGCGCGAAAAGGCAATGTTCGTAAACACGGCGATAGGACAACAACTATTAATGTCAAGCGGTTTTACGCTAATGTCAATCACTGAGGCAAGCTCTCTTCACCTATTAAGCATCGTGTGGTGAAACATACATGTAAGGCTTTATGCCACAATATGGCGCGACAAGGCAATGTTCGTAACGCTATATAGGACAACAACTATTAATGTCAAGCTGCTTTACGCTAATGTCTATCACTGAGGCAAGCTCTCTTCAGCAGGTAGTGCTTCACTGCAGACTCCAGGAGCGCGTTATCGAAGCGCGACGTCCAGTCGGTTCCCATCAGCCAGTCAGCCACCTGATGCACGAGGGCCCTTTCCGAGATTCGATCCGCGCAGGGCTCGCATAGACCTTCCAGCACGTTTATCAATCGCGCGGCGGACGGCAAGAGTGATCGATGCAGTAGGGAGTCGAGCGCGGGCTGACAAAACCGATCGGTTATTCCAGACACGTCATCGTACACGAGGCGATAGCGTCGGCTGGGCTTTCTGCCTCGATACCCAAACATATGCACGAACGAGCATCCTTTTTTGGGAGGACACTCACCGCAGAATTCGCGCGCGCTCCCCGTTACCTTTTCCCCAATCAATTCGGCGAAGGTGTTCATCATACACCTTTGCCTTCCCGCGAACGTGTTTATGAGGCACCCCTGCAACTCGGGGTTGAAACGCGGCTGCGGCTGGGCGCCCTCGATCAGCGACGGCACCGACGCGCCTCGTTGTATGCCCTCGACCACCCACGGAAGTTCGTGAGACGAGCCGATGGACACGACCTCCAGCGGCGGTACCGGATGCAAGGTAGCGTACGTGGGCGGCGCCGCCTGTTGCGCGTTTTCGTCGTACGAAGGCAGGCGAATCGCCTTTTCCCTCTTTACGGCCATGGAAGTTCGTTTTCCGCGCGCTTCTCGAACGGTGGTGCTGTGCTGGACTCCTCCTCCTCTTGGATCAAAGCGTCCGCGATTACGGCGTCCTACAGCAACAAGCGAAGCGTTAGTCATTCAAGGGCGTTACTCCGGCTTCGAAATAACACTCACACTCCGGACGGAGTACGTCTCAGTAATACCCCATACGGTCTTTCGAAGGAACATTTCCAGGGTCGTACCGACTAGGGCCGTCACAGTGTCGTGCAGCTGTTTCGGCATCATATCAGCCAGATAGTCGGCGTCGTAGGAGACGAGTTCCGACATGGCGTTCGCGAATAGAGTAAGCCAAATCTCATCATCGATCAGCCCGACTCCCTTTCCTAGGGCACGAACCGAAAAATAGTTTTTCGGTTTAACTTGTACACCGTGAGATGCGTATGTCATAGTGCCGCCCCTGGATCGCCGTAGTTTACGCTTACACTCAGGACAGCCAGCGTACGTACATGTTCCCCTCCACGCAATTTTTACGAACCTCACAGGTGTACATATCTTATACACTCCGTCCGTCGCCTCTACGAGCTCTTTCAGGCTCACCACGGACGGCTCGAAGACACTCACCAAGGTTGAATTGAGACTGAGCGATGCCGCGGCGGCTTCAGCCAGCTGCTCGATGACTGTCCCCAGCGACGCCGAAACAGCGGTAGCCGCGGGCGGCTTCGGTTCTCCAGCAGCGACGCCCACCAGCTTCGGTTTTCTAGCCGTCGTTTTCTCTTTCTTCAGCGCCCCTTGTTCGCCTCGAACCGGCATGATGACAGCGACGATGGTCTGCGAAGGCAAATAACAGCGTTACCACACCGACAATAAGCGAATACAGAGGCGTTCTCGGCCGCCCCTATTTAGACTAGTGTAGCGACTATACTGCGTGTGCTCGAACACGCACGCTGCAAACAGTTGAGTCTGGCAAGGTTATTAAAACTAGAAAAAACCTCTCGATCATGTTAGTGCACAAACTGATCGTCGCTTTTATAGAGCGATATTTTCGAATATAAGTTTACCATAAGATTCTCTAGTTCTTACTTCGTATAATAGACCGTTTATTTTACGCGTTTACCCTTTTATTAAGGCTTTATAAACTGATGTAACCAGTTGGTAAAGGCGCTTATGTAACGGTGGTCTACGTGCTAACCGGCAGGCGTCCATACGAACGACTAGCGTTGCGCAAAATAATTGCGCGTCATTCCATTAAACGGCGGCTACCATGAGCGAGCACGAAAATACGGAGAGAGGCGCGCCTCACGACGCCAACAGCTGGTACGTTACCTACAGACACTGTAATTTTATTCCATACTTTGCTTTACAATACCTTCCTTCTATACTAACTAAAATTTTATTTTACGCGCCTCACGACCCTATAGGTACGTTACCTAAAGACAGTGTAATTTTATTCCATACTTTGCTTTACATATACTAACTAAAATTTTATTTTACAGGTTTAGAGAGTTCGAAACGCTAAACATTGGCCGTAGCATTACTCTCTTTACGCGATCGCGTAGAAACGGCTTGGGGCGGGGACGCGGCGCTGTGATGATAACGCGCCCGCCGCCGCTCGATGCAGGCAGCGTCGCCTCGCCACGCGCAGCTAACACCCCTCCGCGACCGGGCAGTCAACACCTCGCACCGCCCGCTGCAGCCGGACGCGCGCAGCGCCTCGCACAGCAGACCAGCCCGCCAGTCGCGCGAGCAGCCAGCCCTCCGGCCTCAGAATACTGACACAACGCCGACATCTGCCGACCGCCATTGTACAGGGAACGCCGCGACCTCGCCCCCGAAACGGTTTTGGGATTGTCCAAGGTCCCCCCGGGCAACTCATTCACGGTGGACCCCCAGGTGTTCGCCTGGCGCCTCGGCCCGGGGGACCTGTCCGTCGCCCACCCAATATGTCACGCGGATACTTGCTCGACTAGAGCGATGGAAAGAATAAAATTGGTTGCAACACACGCTATAGTACTTTATTTTAACGGTGAATTGTCACAAGCTTACCGTCTCCTTTAGTATAATCCAACTATTGCGTACACACAACAGCAACTTGTCTAGCTCCACCTAGCTTCTCTATATTCCAACTATTGCGTACACCTTAATAACGCAGCAGGCACATTATCCAGCTAGCTTTCTTAATGAAATTCTCCGCATAGTGCCGGCTACAGCCGCCCGCGCTAACTAGGGCATACCGTTTCGCCTCACGGCAAAGCAGGCGCGCGCAGTTTTTATAAGTAGGCGACCGCGCGTAAGCCAGCTATAGCGGCCTCGGCTTTGTATTACCAGCTTGCGCGGAATGCAGGCTGCAGCCGGCGGCCTAGTTGCACTAACCGGAGAACTTCATGTAGCTAGACGGAACGTAAAATAAATAAAAATGTTCGCAAACACACAATACAGTGTATTTATTTCAGCGGAAACGTCACTACCTCTTAACCACACATATAACCACGCGCAAACGTCACTACCTCATAACCACACATATAACCACGCAGCAAACGTCACTACATCATAACCACACATATAACCACGCACATAACCATACGCTATATATTTAGTCATCGATTATCGATTTTATAATCGATTATTGATTATATATTATCGATTATTAATTATCGATTATTGATTAATTATCGATTACATTTATATATTATCGATTATCGTTATCGATTACCGCGCTAGAGGCGCTACTGTGTACTTTGTTTTAACTCCTATTCACTAGAGGTCAGCACTATTCGACTAATCATAAAAAAGGAAAGGTCAACTACCAATTACTAAAACGATTAATAAAACTTTTTTTATAAGTAAGCTGTCCACAATATTTCGCCACACGACTGATCCAAACCCTTTGATGTTTCTTTGATCTCAGCCACATGACCCGTAGTCTGAGCCATCTAGATACTACTTATTTTTCTTTAAAAAGTTCAATAAAGTCCCGGCTATAACATTTAGCTCATCTGAGATGGATTCGTTAGTTTTATGTTCAGTCCACGAAACTCGTAATATGTTTCTGTAACATTTGTTTTTAAATGCATTTATACATCTAGTAATGTTCCTGACAGTGAACGCATACTGCCTTTACTGTCAATGTGTTTCACGGGTCTGTTGGTGCATGGCGTACTGCCAAGTTCTATGATTTATGTTATGTTAGTGCCCATAATCAAGGATAAATCCGGAAAGATAAACAGTAAAGACAACTACAGGCCAATAGCACTGGCAAGTGTTATGCCTAAAGTTTAAAAAAAAATCTTGCTCAGCAGAATGGATGACTTTTTAACAACCAGTGACAATCAGTTTGGTTTTAAAAAGAAGCATGGCACTGACATGTGCATTTATGTATTAAAAGATGGTATTACTAAATATCAAGCCTTAAATAGCTGTTTGTTTATGTGTTTTCTTGATGCATCTAAGGCTTTTGACAGTGTAAACCATACTGTACTTTTTAAAAAGCTAATTGACAGAGATGTTCCTGGTTACATTATTAGAATTCTAATGTTTTGGTATGCGAACCAACACATGTGTGTAAGATGGGGTAGTCATGTGTCTGACAGTATTTATGTAAGTAATGGAGTTAGACAAGGAGGTATTTTATCCCCCTATTTGTTCAGTATATCCACTGTACTTAATGGTTGCAATGTAGGATGTTATGTAGGATATAATTGTGTAAATAATATTATGTATGCTGATGATCTTGTAGTATTTTGTCCGCCCAGCAGGGGATTACAGACCCTTCTCACCGTCTGTGATCAATATGGATTATCTCATGACATAAGGTACAGTGTCAAAAAGAGTATGGTCATGATAATAAAAACAAGAGTTGTAGGAGTGTTGAATTTCCAAGTTTTATGCTTGGTAATGACAAACTATGTAAAATATTTGGGTAATATCATTTCAAATAGTATGCTAGATATATCCAGACAATGTCGCCAGTTGTATGCACAAGGCAATATGATCATAAGAAAATTTAATATGTGTTCAAATGATGTAAAGAAAACACTGTTGACTACTTTTTGCTCACCTATGTATACTGCCCATCTATGGTGGAATTTTCACAACTATGCTATTAGGAAATGGTATGTCTCTTACAACAACACATTTCGAATGGTTAGGTTAGGTTATGACAGATACTGTAGTGCTAGTGAAATGTCTGTTAACAATAATTTACGTAACTGTGGTGTGGTTATTATAAATTTGACATATAGGTTTATATGCCGACTGCAGTTCTAAAAAAACATATTGATTCGTAGCATTATTAATAGTGACGTGAAATACATGTCTAGAATATGAAAATATTGGTTCAATTCCCTGTGTATACATTTTGTTGACGGGTGATTTTTCATTCTGTACATTGTAACTATTGTTTATAACACAACTATAGAACCATGATAATGTACTTGTATGTCGCATGGAGTCTGTGAATAAAGCAATTATTGTTATTATTAAGAGTCCAGGTTTCGCATCCATACGTAGCAGTTGGAAATATGCAGATTCGGATAATTCATAGTTTCATATCTTTGTTCGGTGCTTTCCGCAGCTTCTTCATCCCGGTCAACTTTTTACACGCCATTGCCAACCTCCGCTTGATCTCTTTCGACCCATCTCCATCCGCTTCTATCAGTGACCCCATATATTCAAAACTTTCCACTCGTTCTATTTCCTCGCCATCTACTATGTGGTGGTTTTTAACATCCCTTCACATCCATAATCCTAGTCTTCTTCACCTTTAGTTTCAATCCTTTCATCACACTGTGCTCTCAGTAGCTATCAATTGATCCAATCCTTCTTTTGTATCAGATATTAACGCTGTGTTGTTGGCATATCTCAATTGATATATCTCCTGTCCACTCACTTTCAGTCTATAAAAAAAACTTTCTTCTCGTGTCAGTCTCGACCTCACTCATGATATTCTCTGTGTATACACTGAATAGGTGAGGGGACTAAATGCACCCCTGTCTCATACCCTTGCCGACTGGGAACCAATCTGTGATACCACACTCTAATCTCACTGCAGACCGCTTTCCAACATATAAATTTCGGATAAGTGATTTAATTTGTAATTTTCTGGTCAAATCCCATGTGTATCAAGATTTTCCAGAGTTGCTGATGACTAACATTATCAAAAGCTTTTGAATAATCTATGAAACAGATCCTAAGGTCGTGGTTGAGTTCTCTGCATTTTTGAATTAACATCTTCAGGTTGGAAATGTGATCTCTTGTTCCTCTTTTAGTTCGGAAACCAGCTTGTGTTCTTTTGACTTGACATTGCCATGTTCCACTTTTCCATATTTTCTTGCATAATGTACGTTAGCTATCGACGCCTGCTTCACCACTTGCTCTTATTAGCTCTGTAGTGATGTCATCAGTGCCAGGTGATTTTCCGTATTTTAGTAGTCTTTTTATTGCCCACTCCACCTCTGAACGCAACAAAAGCTCAAGTTCATCTTCTGATTCTGTCCACTTCCTTCCTTCATCCATGCTTACCTCTAGTGTTTCTTGTTTCTTAAACATGCTTTCACAATATCCAGCTTTCAAGTATGTCATCGCTTTCTGTCAGAGTCATTCCCGTTTCGCCTTTGATAACGCAAAGTCTAGGTTTGAACGACTGTCTCATAGACTTTATTTCCTCGCACATACTGCGACTATCGTTCCTTCTCATACATAATTCTATGTTTTCATATATCTTCGGGTAAGAACCGCTTACCCGACAAAAATAACAAGGCATCGATTTATTTAGTTAGCGGGGGATTTTCCACACCACTGTAACACAGCCCTATATGTATTCCAACTCCCACTTACTCCACGTCAGATAAATACCGATTCGTCGAGTTCCTAAACCTTTCATTCATCGCGCCATATTATAACACCACATTCTAGCCTCGGCTCCACCCATGCCCATCAAATCGCTCGGCCTCCCCTTCGCTAAGCGTCGGAATCTTAACCGACCAAAACAGATAGACGGTGCCACACCAAAGCGTCAGCCTCACAAAACGAACACTGACACCGCTAGGCGACGACACCCCTCATTAATAACTTCTCCCGCACCAGCACCCCCGTAGTGGTGTTGTGATGTTGGGGGGTCCCCTGGTACCCCCAACATCATAGCCACGTCGATCTACCGCTCACGCCAACAAGTGAGGGCCCCCCTCGAGCTTTTACATCGACACTTCTAGAAACGGGGCGGGGGCATCGCTGATGACGTCATAACACATGATGTCAACAACAACATCTACCCAACCTTTTTTTAATCGCCACCCATTTTAATAACATGACACCATTTTCTAAATACTCGTCGCCGACTGGTCAGTTTTACCAAAACGGCAGTGGCGCCCCTACCGTGTAGCTCATGAGACGTTTGCCAAATTATGACAAATGAGCCATGTTAAAAGATACTGCCATTTTACTCTATTTCAATTATTTGGGGGGGGGTCAATATTCTCACACTATATTACTCACAGTCTGTACTCCGTGTGGCATCCCGCTCGACCCGTGATCGAGTGGTTCAACCAATAACTGGCAGAGCCCTATTGACTTTACTTCGTTACAGCTGACTCAGCCGATAATAGTTGTGGCTTCCTTCCTGCCAGTTTCACATGTCGCTGCTTCAAGTCTTCTCTGGGTTGGGTGAACAATGACGACGCTCTAGCCCACTTGGGTCCACTACCATTCAACTTAATTGGCTCTAGGTAACGTATCCTAAGTTCTGAGGCTAGAATGGTCCCAACCCTACGCAGAATGTTACAGCCAATTATTCAAGGACGTTGAAGTTTTTGCTATCGCATGACCGGGTCCACTGGATCTCTTGTCTCAAGAAAACCCATGTCCTTGAACACTTGTCCCAGAATAATCACTTCACATTTGCGGCAGCGATGGACATCCACCCTGCGATGTCCTTCATTGTCCCCGTGGCCGCAAATGACTCCTGAAGAATCTCTTTTTGATAGTGGACACTTCCGCCCCCGTGTCTAACAAACTCTTCGCGGAATGTCCACACCTCTATCATGGAACATTTCCCAATGGCTCTCTCCATCACCGCCTCTACATCTGATGGCTCCTCTAGCTCGGCATGCCCTACCTGGACCTGTGCAGAGGAGGCATCTAGTGTTCCGTCTTGCGCTGCTTCTTAGGACAACTTGGACTAATATGGTCCACAGCTCCGCACACATAGCACACCCGTTTGCCCTCAGCAATATAGTCACGCCTCGGCTGGAGGCGAGCTATCCAGCTTCATGAGTGTGAGCTTCTGACACTTTCTAGCTGCTGCTGTTTGTTCAACTGATCTTGCATCTGCTGCAGTTGCTGCTGTTGAGAATCCATTTTATTTAGGATGGCAGCACTCTTTTTTCCGCATTTAGGAATTTAGAAATAGGTTCTTCAAACAACAAGGATGTAACGTGATAGTTACACAGATGTAGTACCACCAAGCAACAGTCTGGTATAACACGGAAGTTAAGACAGGCTTACCCTTGCCTAGAGATGGCCGACAGGTTGGTGGATTAACCACAGGAGTTAAACTAGTACCATGATCGATCTTATACCACGTACCACAAATGGAAAAATAATAAGCCCTACTCCATACAAACCGCTACAACGCAGGAATGAACCTTACAACTTCCTCTGCATTATCACAGGAAACACATGACTTGTACCATGCTACTTAGCTGAAAGAAAACATTCATAACAGACCAAACCAGTTCAAGGTTATACACCGCTGAAAGAGAAAACATTAAACAGTATTAATGAGTCCGCAATCTTCAGCAATGATTCTGTCATTGTTCAACTGCCTCCCACATATCTGTTGGAAGTGGCTCTAGCGTTCTAAACACCAGCAACAACAGAAAATTGTGGTCTAAAACGTTCACTGTCTCACTCGTGCACCATAACAGTCATCAATGTCTCAGCAGCATGCCTGTAGTGCCTTACTCTAGGCGATACGAGTCGTTGCTTACACCGCAAACATTCCGTCGGACTGCGGATATGTCACCTCGTTGCGACGCTCATCCCAGCTGGGGGTTTACTTGGTTGTCTTCATCCCACTTCTGACATCATTTTGTAACCACGAAGACAGATCAACACGAATAAATGAGTCGTAATATAATTTATTTTGTTAAATCTAAAATATAAAAATAAACCTGCAACATATAACATATGATTACTACAAGTGCAACAAGGGATACAAAGGATTATTCAACAACAGCATTAAACATGATATTCCTTACATAACATTGATACAGTTAATTCAATTCAATTCGATGGTTTACTTCAGACACACAACATATAGTGATACATATATCCATACAAAAGTGAACAGCACTATTTATGTATTTTCAGTCTCTATATCCTGGTCATTTTCCATCGTCATTTTTGTGAAAGTAAAAAGGTCAAGCAGGAATTATGTAATTAATTATAGACTACCGCGGATATGTCCACTGAAGAGTGGCAAGCGTGGTTATAATTAGCCGTTAATTAAATTGTGTGCCCATTGAAACATGGTAAGCGTGGTTATAATTGGCATTTAATTAACTGGCATCGTCGTGGACGAGTACATTATTGTAGTTATAGGGTGTTTTCATGATGCATAAATTAAGCATTCTTATTGATTTAATTGGTTAAATCCGTTCATGTGTTATGCCTTTTGGACTAGGTATTTGGACTAGGCATAAAAAACATATGAAAGGTAAGAAATATCATCTTTGGTAGAGATAGGACGCGTGTGAATTTGGAAGAGATAACGGGGATGTAGTGGCGTGGTGTCACCCCGGTGCCCAGAAGGGTCTTCCAAAGAGCTCGTGAAGAAATTTAAAAGAGATACAGGGCTGTAATGACGACTTGTCACCCTGATGCCTAGAGGTAGGCAGTGTGAAATTCAGAAGAGATACAGGGCTGTAATGACGAGTTGCCATACTGATGCCTAAAGGTAGACTGTGTGAAATTTAGAAGAGATACAGGGCTGTAATGACGAGTTGCCACCCTGATGCCTAGAGGTAGGCAGTGTGAAATTCAGAAGAGATACAGGGCTGTAATGACGAGTTGCCATACTGATGCCTAAAGGTAGGCAGTGTGAAATTTAAAAGAGATACAGGGATGTAATGACGAGTTGCCACCCTGATGCCTAGAGGTAGGCAGTGTGAAATTTAGAAGAGGTACAGGGCTGTAATGACGAGTTGCCACCCTGATGCCTAGAGGTAGGCAGTGTGAAATTTAGAAGAGGTACAGGGCTGTAATGACGAGTTGCCACCCTGATGCCTAGAGGTAGGCAGTGTGAAATTTAGAAGAGATACAGGGCTGTAATGACGAGTTGCCACCCTGATGCCTAGAGGTAGGCAGTGTGAAATTTAGAAGAGATACAGGGCTGTAATGGCGAGTTACTACTCTGATGCCTAGAGGTAGGCAGTGTGAAATTTAGAAGAGATACAGGGCAGTAATGGTGAGTTGCCACTCTGATGCCTAGAGGTAGGCAGTGTGAAATTTAGAAGAGATACAGGGCTGTAATGGCGAGTTGCCACCCTGATGCCTAGAGGTAGGCAGTGTGAAATTTAGAAGAGATACAGGGCTGTAATGGCGAGTTACTACTCTGATGCCTAGAGGTAGGCAGTGTGAAATTTAGAAGAGATACAGGGCTGTAATGGCGAGTTGCCACTCTGATGCCTAGAGGTAGGCAGTGTGAAATTTAGAAGAGATACAGGGCTGTAATGACGAGTTGCCACCCTGATGCCTAGAGGTAGGCAGTGTGAAATTTAGAAGATATACAGGGCTGTAATGACGAGTTGCCACCCTTATGCCTAGAGGTAGGCAGTGTGAAATTTAGAAGAGATACAGGGCTGTAATGGCGAATTGCCACCCTGATGCCTAAAGGTAGGCCGTGTGAATTTATAGGGATACAGGGCTGTAATGACGAAGTGTCACCCCGGTGCCTAGAGGTAGGCAAAGTGAGAACATGCTAGGTTGTGTGGGAACGAGAAGGTATTATTCCCATTATAAAAGTGTACGTGTGGAAGCGTCTGCAAGAATGCAGACCGGGGTCTCTACACAGCGGAGGAGAGAGAAACGGCCAGAGACAACTCTGCGTAGCGGGCCGAGAAAGGCGTGAACGTAACGAGCGTGTACCAAAGATACGTGGCGAGCGCGTGTCGAAAATTCGTGGCAGGCGACGCGTAGCGAGGGCGGGCGTCGTTGGCAATACCAACGGGACGAGGTGCGACGTCGCGAAGCGAGTGCGTGACGGCGATCAGAGCGGCGGACAGCGGGAAGGACCCTTTTTTGAATTTGTTGAACTGACCTCTCTATCTAGGTGAATTTTTTGAACTGACCTGTGCATATGTGAATTCACCTGTGTATCTTGCTGAATTTGCTGAATTTACATGTGAATCTTGCTGAATTTATTGTGTATATTGATGAATTTGACTGTATTGCAAGTACATCCCCTCCTCCTCCTCCTCCTCCTCCTCCTCCTCCTCCTCCTCAATTTTAGCCTTTCAACACGGTAGATTTGTAAATGTCTCGTCTGTTGTCTCGTCCGTTGTCTCGTACGTTGTCTCAGCCATAGTCTCAGTCGTAGTCTCGTCTGTTGTCGTCTGTTATCTCGTACGCTGTCTCGTCCACAGTCTCATGCGATGATTTGGTTAAGTTTGGTTCGTGGAAGTCGTTGGTGTAAGTTTGATTCTTGGAACTCGCATGTCTAAGTTTGGTTCCTGCAACTCGCTGGTCTAAGATTGGTTCATGGAAGTCGCTAGTCTAAGTTTGATTGGTGTCTCGTCCGTTGCATTATCCACAGTCTCAATCGTAATCTCGTCTGTTGTATGTTATCTCGTCCGTTGTCTCGTCCGTTGTCTCGTCTGTTGTCTCGTCCGTAGTCTCATGCGATGTTTCGTTCGTAGTCTCATGCGATATCTCGTCCGTAGTCTCATGCGATGTATCTGGTTCTGTCTATGTTTGGTTAAGTTTGGTTCAAGGAAGTCGTTGGTATAAGTTTAGTTCGTGTAAGTCGTTGATCTATGTTTGGTTGTTGTTTAAGTTTGGTTAAATTTGGTCCATGGTGCTGTTCCTGTGTCTTGCAAGTCGTACACGAACCCGTTTAACGCAAATCGATGACTCTAATATTGACAATACGGATAGTCTCTCTTTAGTTGTGAAGTGTAAGACTGTTAGTAAGGTTCCCAAAGCTGTCAGAACCATTTGTTTCATAGTGTTTCGCCACTGTTTCGAAACGGAGTCTTGCAACAAAGTATTGATATTACACAACTGTTCGGATGTCATGTCGAATAGGTTCACACCTGCGTCTAACAAAACACACAAACAGTCTTTCATCACAGAAGTTGAATTATAGGCCTCCACAGCCTAGTCAAAGTGCATGTAAATTAGAATGTCATCACATAACATACCATCATGATTAAGTTGATTAGGATTGTCTATCTAGCAACCGGGGCATTATTGTCTTGAGAGTTCAAAGATGCTACATGCTATGTAACGTGCAAGCGTCTTCTTCTTTTCGGTCAGAGGAAAGTCAATGGTAAAGTTCGGACCAGCAAAGGCATTAGTGGAAGTTGGCATTGGCTGCATCGGTAGAAATTGTGACATTGGCAGCATCGGTAGAAGTTGTGACAGTGGCAGGAGCGGAAGTTTGTGTTGATGATGTTCTCTTGATCGTCTTTGTCGACACAGAGACCATTCGTTGTCGCTTCGGTGGTAGCGGGCCTTCAATGTAGTTCTACAAGAATATTTCAATAATATTTTGATTTTTAGAGATTATAATATTAAAGATTAATGGAAGAATAGACCGTTGTTAGAGAACTGTGGCATCACGGTAGATAGGATAATATGCTAAGAAGTTAAGTGACAAGTTGGATGGACATACATTGTCGAACAAAATTACCTGTGGAAGCAACCGTATAGGAAGTTAAGACGTTGCCGGATGTTGTTATGAAGAACCACATAGGGGGCTATAATGTTGCAAGTACAAACGTGACAGAATATTGTGTACCCGGATGTTGACAATAGATGTGTCCGACCATATAGGAAGTAATAAAACGGGGACGATGTTTTTGCGAAAGTAAAGTCACACAGTGAACGTCCTTACATGGAAAGATACGGGGACGCCTTTTTAGCAGAAGTATAGACGCAGGGACGTCATTTTAGCGGAAGTAAACATACACGGGGACGGCATTTTGACGGAAGTGCACAGAGAGACAGCATTTTGGCGGGAAGTAAACATAGACGGGGACGCCATTTTAGTGGAAATGAGTGGGAAACCATCGTTTTGACGGGAAGTACATAGGGAGCCACCTTTTTGGTGGGAAGAAGGTATGAGCCGCCATTTTAGGCGAAAGTGTATAGTAACGCAATGTAATATTATAACTCCCCACAAGCGTCCAACTTGGCCTCCTCGGCCGTCCTTTTTGGGCGGCCATATTTGTCGCTTGCGATGTGCCGCTTCCAATTGTCTCGGCGACTAAAGGTCACGCTACATACCGGATGAAAGGGTGTCCGGGATGGTGGAGGCGCCGTCGGTCGCCCGGTAGGGGCTGCTGCTACCGGTGGCGTCGGAGGCGCTGACAACAGGGTTGCTACTGTCGAGGCGGTCGCTGGTAGAGGGGGTGGAGGCGACGGCAAAAGGGAAAGGGGTCAAGCCCGCTACACTTGCCGTGATCGACTGCGGCCTTGCTACCGTCCAAGCTGCCGCTGGTACTGGAGGGAAGGCGACGGCAAAAGGGAAAGGGGTCAAGCCCACTAAACTTCCGTGATGGCCTCCGGCCCTCTGCCCGCATCGGCGTAACTCCACCCTTGTCTTGTCTCATTGATTGTATCCATTGCGCGAGTGTAGTTTGCCATGACTATGTCTGTCAAGATTGTGATTTTAAGAACTTAACATAGGTTGGTAGCGTCTGTGAAAGACTGCATTTAGGGTTACAATGTAAAGATATGGTTGGCTGACTCGTGTTTAACAAGATTTAACAAGATTGCCATCCAGAAAATTAACTCTATATGGCAGGTGGACAAGGAAGCTTTTGGCTTATCGAGAGTCCAATATTTTTTATCTACGTGTATCCCGCCCTTTTAAGGTATGTGTCGATCTTATTTTAAAACATATTCACGCTACTAGCACCAACACAATCAGGAGATAATCTGTTCCAATCATTTACAGTCCATTGTGAAAATGAGAACTTTCTTATATATAATCTACACTGCTTCTTTACCAATGTAACTTCATGTCCTCTGGTCCTTCTATCTTTCTTAATTGAGAAAAAATTATTTCTATCAATATTTTCATAACCATTAAATATTTTAAACACTTCTATCTGATCTCCTCTCAATCTCCTGGTCTCTAGTGTTATTAAACCAAAATTTTTAGGCGTATTTCGTAACTAAGATCCCTCAGTTTTTGTATCATTTTAGTTGCTCTCCTCTGCAATCTTTCTAGCATATCTATGTCCTTCCTGCGATGTGGCCTCCACAATTTGATTACAATATTCTAAATGAGGCCTAACTATTGTTTTGTACAGTGGTATTATTAGCTCTTTTTTCTTATACGTTACGTTTCGCCTAATTAATCCAAGGATTTGATTTCCCTTTGAAGCTGCAATTCCGCACTGCTCTGAAACCTTCATATCAGCACTAATGGTTAACCCTAAGTCCTTTTCTTTTACAGTAGTACTTAGTACAGAACCTCCCATTGTATATTGTACATCTGCGTTCCCATGTTCTGTATGGAAGCATTTACATTTCCCAAAATTGAACAACATTTGCCATTTTTAGACCATTTTATCAATCTGTCAAGATCTTCTTGTAAATGCTGTTTATCTTCATCACGTTTAATCCTTCTAAACAATTTTGTATCATCCGCAAATTTCAACACCTTGCTTGTTATATCATCGTCCAAATCGTTGATATATATTAAGAATAATATAGGTCCCAGTACTGATCCCTGTGGTACCCCACTCAAAACTGATTTCCAGTTTGACGCCTCCCCATCAACTACTAAACGTTGTCTTCTGTCAATCAGCCATTTTTCTATCCAGTTCATTCTACCATTTCCTATGCCATGAGCCTTTAGTTTAAGCAGTAATCTTTGATGTGGCACTCTGTCGAAAGCTTTCTAAAAATCTAAGTAGATGATATTAACTGGTGATCCGTCGTCTACCCACTTAGTGATGTCTTTCAAAAAACATAACACATTTGTTAAGCATGACCTCGCTTTTAGAAACCCACGTTGAGATGAGTTTAGCAAGTTATGTTTAACAAGAAAATCCACCATGTGATCTTTAATTAGTCTTTCTAATAATTTGCAAATCACCGACGTTAAACTCACTGGTCTGTAGTTCTTTGACTTGTTTCTGGAACCTTTTTTTAAATAACGGTATAATGTTTGCTTCTTTCCATCCTAAAGGAACCACTCCCTCTTCTAAAGACAAGTTGAAAACTGTAGCAAGCGGTACGCTAATTTGTTCTACAATTTCCAATAGTAGTTTGGGCGGAATCCCATCCACTCCAGGTGATTTATTATCCTTCACTGCCCTTATTTTCTTAGTTACCATTTCCTGGGTTACAATTAACTGTCCTAAATAGTCTGGTTCTGCCCCTTGAACTTAGCCTCTGGTACTGGCAGTGAACTAATATCTTCCCTGGTAAACACTGAACTAAAATACTCATTCAGGTCTTCTGCCATTAAGAATCCTTCTGATATTATATTTCCAGCACTATCTTCTAGAAGACCGACCTTATCCTGAACTTTCTGTTTGCTTCGAACATACGCATAAAAACTCTTGCAGTCTAATTTTTGTTCATAGCTTGTGTTCGAATTTAGTTGTAGCTTGGTTTAGTGCTTCTTTATAAATGTTGCAGTCTTCGTTATTTCCAGTATGTCTATATGACTTCCACATCGTTCGTTTGTACTTAATTTTTCTAATGGCTTCTTTCAATAAGTATTTCTTTCTGGACCGTTTCCCTTGTTTTTTTTAAAGGAACACATTTATCGACGATGCACTTAATTTCACTCTTTAAGATATTCCAGAATTCTGTTGC
The DNA here is from genome assembly GCA_020002185.1 of Paraescarpia echinospica. NCBI lineage: Eukaryota > Metazoa > Annelida > Polychaeta > Sabellida > Siboglinidae > Paraescarpia > Paraescarpia echinospica. The sequence goes on along the minus strand of CM034537.1, from coordinate 3,032,309 downwards.
TGACTTATTCTTGAGTGTGTTGTTCCAGTCTATCTTTGCTAAATATTTCCTCATTACCTTATATCTTCCTTTGTTAAAATTTCTCCTGAACTGCTTCTTATTATTTCTTTCTGATTTTACTTTGATGGTAAAATGTATATGGTTGTGATCACTACTTCCCAGTGGCTCGCATAATTTGACGTTGTCAACTAATTCATTCTGTGAGGACAAAACTATGTCTCACCCCTGGTTGGCTCTAACACGTGTTGAGAAAGGAAACTATCTTGTACTAAAACTAAAAACTTGTGGTCCTCACTCCCCGTACTCTGTAGAAATTTCCATTGTATATGACCATGGTTAAAATCTCCCATAATAATACAGTCCCATTTGCTAACTTCCCTTATAGCGTTTTGTACTTTTTCATTCTCTTCTACACTTATGTTTGGACTTCGATAAACTAACCCCACCGTTAACGTTGATTTTCCTGTAACTATGTTACACCAAACAGCTTCTTCGCAATCTGCTTCTCTTTCTAATTTTATTTCATAAGCCTGGATAGATTCTTTAACATATAAAATATCTCCACCTCCCCTTCTTCCTATTATATCTTTCCTGAACATTACATAGCATGTTAGTCCCAATTCGGCGTCTGATATATCAGTGGTGGCCCATGATTCGGTTATACCTATTGTGTGAGGGTTAATTAGCCTTTAATTAAAGTGTGAGCCCACTGAAGCGTAGTGAGCGTGGTTATAATTAGCATTTAATTAACTGGTGACGTCGTGGATGAGAACATTATTGTAGTTATAGGGGTGTTTTCATGATTCATAAATTAGGTATGGCTCATTATCGAATTCTTGTTGATTTCACTGTATCCGGTCATGTGTTATGCCTTTTGGACTAGGGATTTGGACTAAATATAAAAATCTATGACAGGGAAGAAATATAATCTTTGGCAGAGATCGGATACGTGTGAATTTGGAAGAGGTAACGGGGCTGTAATGGCGTGGTGTCTCCCCGGTGCCCAGAAGGGTCTTGCAAAGATCAGAGCATGTGGAGAAATTTAGAAGAGATACAGGGTTGTAATGGCAAATTGCAACCCTGATGCCTAGAGGTAGGCAGTGTGAAATTTAGAAGAGACACAGGGCTGTAATGGCGAGGTGAACCATACTGATGCCTAAAGTTAGGCAATGTGAAATTTAGAAGGATACGGGGCTCTAATGACGAAGTGTCACCCCGGTGCCTAGAGATAAGCAAAGTCAGAACGTGTTAGGTTGTGTGGGAACGAGAAAGGTATTGTTCCCATTATAAAAGTGTACGTGTGGAGGCGTCTGCAAGAGTGGAGACCGGGGTCTTTACACAGCGGATAAGGAGGTCGAACGGCCAACGACAATCTGCGTAGCGGGCCGAGAAAGGCGCGGACGTAGCGAGCGTGTGCCGAAGATACGTGACAAGCGCGTGACTAAGATTAATGGCAGGCGTCGTCGGCAGACCAACGAGACGAGGTGCGACGTTGCGAAGCGAGACAGCCGGGTCAACGTAACCGGGCGAGTGCGTGACGGCGATCGGAACGGCGGATAGCGGGAAGGACACATTCGGCAAACGATCAGCAGAGCCGGGTCAGCGAGCTGGCGGTTCAACAGGAGCGCGCACAACATGCGGGACGTGACGGACAATTCCGACGAACGGTCATCGTTTGAATAGTATACATTCCCGATCTACGTATGTAATTAAGAGCGGACCAGATCTTGTCAAAGGTTCACAAGTCAATTATTTTGAGTAAGCATAATATTGAGTGTTTTTTAACGGGCCGTTCTATATTTTTATTTTTGAGTTTTTCTGTGAGCCGAGGTAGGGTAGACTAGAGGGTAGAAGTTGTTGTGTATATTGTTACAATGAAATAATTTTTTATTCAAATATATGTAATAAAATTCATTAAATTTCCATTGTTTCTTGTTGCGTTTGTCACGGTTGCCGCCCGCATTCACAAGCGTGAATTATTAATATTGAACCCTACTAGACACGAGCCATCTAGTTACGGAGACTTCGCCGATGTGTGACAATTAGTAGAAGCACATTTTATAATAAAAAGTATACATATGTAAGAAAAATATAACACATAGCCACACAGTACCACTGCTCCTTCTAATCCTGGATATCCACCTGATGTCTGTACCTAGTACAGCTACTACCACAGAGTTTTCTGATTTATCTAAACGTTTCATGAATTTGTAAGCAAGATTTTGAATGACTGCTTTAAGTTAAATGGAACATAGATAATGTCAGATACCAAATAGCAGGCTAGCACAGGTCTGTGATATTTGTAAATAGATATCCAATACTCCTTGGCGGACTTACTATCAATAACAGATAGGTCTATATTATACACTGTATACAATACAGCATCAGTACAAATACATGACATCCATTACAATTATATAATGGCTCACCATCCGTGTAGAATACGAGTCCATTACTCATTACTAAACGCTTGTCCAATTGCGTTGTCTCTAATTATTTAATACCGACTGTGTATATGCATACCTATCAAACAAATTGTTTCTTACCAATTAGTAATACACCATGACATTAAATGTGACAATGCTCACCCCAACTGGGAACTGAAGTCTAACGCAGCGCCTCAGCACTGCTCAGTGCAATCACACAATGCACTGTCAGTAGCTATCTTGTGGTTTTCACTCTCCTTTGGAATCGTTTTGCCAGAAATATCAAAGGCGTTAGTAGTAATAGCGGTGGTTCAGCGCGCACCGTTGGCGCGGCGCGGAGGAAAGAGGAATGACGTCATAACTAGGTCAAGGTCAAGTACCCGGATGTAGATCAATGTCAAAGGTCAAGGTCAAGTACCCGGATGTAGGTCCAGTAGCGCCCCTGGCGGATAGGTTGTGAACTAAAATAGCGCCCTAGCGGTTTTTGTAGAACTAAAACGGTTCGTGTAGCGGATTTTTTGGAACTAAAACAGCGCGCCCCTGGCGGATATGTCCCTGACTTATTTTTTGAAACTAAAATAGCGCCACCTGGTGGAATTTTCATAAACTATTTTCCCTGGTGGATAAGTCGTGAACTACAAGTGGTGCCGCCTTACGGACAAGGGTTGGACTAAATGTAGGAGTACTGCCAAAATTGGTGCGTCTTGTTTATGAAAATTGGCGCCCCTTGGTGGAAAGGTTACGAACTGAAAGAGAAGTACAAATAACTCCCCCTGACGGATATCAGTGAACCAAATATCGATACTGTTTAAGTTCGTGTCTCTTGGGTCTACCTGGGATGGTTGGCGCGGCGCGGAGGAAGAGGAAGTCAAAGACGTCATTAAATAGGTAAGTGACGTCGTTAAATAGGCCATTGCGCATGCGCAATGGTGTCTTTTCTTATATGTTATAGGTTGTCGACCATTTGTTTAGGTGTAGGCCTCTCTTAACCTATACATTTACAACCATAAAATAGGTTCAATCCTGACGAATCGGTAGAGAACTAGTAAAATAACTAAAAAAAATTCATTTCTGGTTACCATACAGATCTACGACCTTCTCCTCACCCTGTTTGTAAATGTTTGCCTATCAATGTCTCTTATTACTTGCATACGTCGACTTCTTCCTGTATTATCAAATAGGTGTTTGTCAATGTTTGCGTACCCATGTATGTTATTAATGGCAGACGTGAAGTGATTCCTGAACATGTAACATTCTTTGAGACATCTTTATCAACAAAATCGAGGTCTCGCAATGCTTTAACAGTCATCAGTGCTATAGTTTTTAAACAATGCTACAGTTTTACATAGGGCATTTGCACTTACCTCAGTTGATTACCCGGATGCAAGCTGGTATGAACTTGTATATAGCGGTGGTCTACCTGGGACGGTTGGCGCGGCGCGGAGGAAGAGGAATGGAGCCCCCCTGACGGATAGATCATGAACTACAAACATCATTCCTGGCGGACAAGTGTTGAACCAAATATCGATACTGCTTAAGTTCGTGTCTCTTGTTTTTTGTCAAGTGCTTACTCCTGGTGGATACATCATCATCAACTGAAAGCATCCCTGTTAGATAAGCGGTGAACTAAATAACTACTCTGCAGTCCGTGCTTTTGTACTTTCTACTCTGAGGTCCGTGCTTTTGAATTTTCTATTCTACAATTCGTGATATTTCGGCACGCCCACGTGACTTTTCGGCAAATTCACTAACTATATAAGTGTGGTGCTCTGCCAGTCGAACCGTCATTCGTATCACGACGACACCCTGGCTAATAACATCACGTTCAAGATACCCTATTACCACCCTCGCGATGCAGCAGACTCGAGCGACGAGGACGAGCCAACGAGCCGACCCATCATGCCGGTGACCATTCGTCCTTCTCCGCCATCGAAACCAGAAGTCGTGAACGTGCCAACTATAGAATCAACGGTAAGCGCCGACCCTGTTATCAAGGTCAGAGGTTTCCTTATGGACAAAGTACGCAAGCATACTCCCTTCTACATCGGTTGCAGATACTGCAAGAAGCGTATGATAGTCGACGATAGGGGGCATTTGCAATGAAAACGACACCGTTGCGTTGCCTCTGACGTGTATATTATGGTTCGAACGACCACTGCCAATGAGGATTCCCTATCGACCCCGAAACAACTACCACCATCGCAGAGACCCTTCACCTGCCCAGAATGTGGGGGATCGTTCACATGGAAAGATAATAGCAAGCGCCACCACGTCACCAGCGGATGTTGTGCCCGTCGGAAGAGGACGGCCGATGAAGCCAAGTTGTATACGCCAGTGGTGAGTCATACTTTATATTGTTTTACTATATACTATCACCTAAAACCTCGTCCCTCGTGTCTATACTTTCCCTAAAATGGCGTCCCTGTATATGTTTACTTCCGTCAAAATGGCGTCCACTGTGTCTTTACTTCCGCTAAAACTTCGCCCCGTTTTATACTTTATGATCATACAACGTGTCACCTTACTTCCTATTACGTCACTTCTTATCATTGTTTCCTACCTATCCTTGTATCACCATACTCTAGCAACGGTGTACTATTCCCATGCAATCTTTAATATTTTTTAATGTTATCGAAATATTCTTGCAGGTCTACAGTGAAGGTCCGCTACCACCAAAGCGACAACGAATGGTCTCTGTGTCGACAGAGACAATTAACGACAACAGAACATCACCGACACCAACTTCCATTCCTAACGACGTCACAACTACCCACGTTGTCAATGTCACAACTTCTACCCAGCCTGCCAACGTTGCAATTTCCGCTCCTGACTTTGCTGGTCCGAACTTTACCATTGATTTTCCTGCGACCGAAATGAAGAAGACGCTTGCACGCCACATAGCATGTACCATCTTTGATCTCACAAGACAACAATGCCGTGGTTGCGAGATAGATCATCCTAGTAAATTTCATCACGATTGTATGTTATCTGATGACATTCAAATTTGCATGCACTTTGACGAGGCTGTGGAGTCCATCAATTCAACTGCAGTGGTAAAAGACTGTTTGAGTGTTTTGTTAGACGCAGGTGTGAAGCTAGCCGACGTGACAGTCGAACAGTTGTGTAATATCAATACTTGGTTGCAAGAATGCGTTTCGAAACAGTGGCGAAACACTATGAAACAAATGGTTCTGACAGTAATGGAAGATGAGGTTGATTAAGGACTGGTTGACTCTCTGGAACAATACCGCTACCAAGTATCCGAACCGACTTTGTTGGACCCACAAGGGCTCCTCGCCGTATGTCAGGCAAGACTGAAGTAGTGAGGTGTGGTATTGTCTTGTACACGATTAAACTTTGCAAGACTTTGTATTAATGTTCAGTTTCAACGACTTCCACGAATCAAACTTTAACTAGCGAGATGCACGAACCAAGCATTCAAACAAACTTGTCGGACAAACGAAACATCAAACGCTTAGATCAACGAGTTACAAGAACCAATCTTCTACGATTCTCTTCAGTCCACCGAATACACAGGTGTGTGTGTGTGTGAGTGTGTGTGTGAGTGTGTGTGTGTGTGTGTGTGTGTGTGTGTGTGTGTGTGTGTGTGTGTGTGTGTGTGTGTACTAACTACTCCATCGTCGACACACTTCTGAGAATGTTAGAACTGTAGAGTCAGCCATTACAGTTACATGACTTGAGGTGTGACGGAACTTCTAGCGTAGCGCTTCATGTCTATAAATACGCGGGCACCATCTAACGGGTAACCAATTCACTAGTCGAAACTTATACTTAGACTGACGGGTTCCAAGAGCCATTCCGTTCTTTGCATTTGAACCTTAAACACGTACATCATGAGCTTATTGCCTATTCTACCAGCTGCCACCAAGTCCACACCATCATCACGGGCGGACTCCCAGTGCCCAGATTGCAAGAGATATTTCTCACGTCGGGACAGCTGGAAACGGCACAGTGTCCACAATTGCTGTGGACCGTCAACAAATGCTAGATCACTGGATTCACTTGTCTCTGTGCCACCCGTGTCTCTGGCCCCAGCGACAAGCTCGACATCCGCGTTTCCAACTCAGGTGCCCACTACGACACACGTACCTACGGTTCCATCAACAAGCCCGACATTCCCGTCTCCATCTCAGGTGACAATAGAGTATACAAAGAAGATGGCCCTGGTCGATCCCCGTATTTTGGAAAAACATTCAACCGCAACCTCCTTCGACTGCTAACCCTATCGAAAGTGTATTGCAACGACTCGACAACGAAATGCAAGGCATATTGGAACAAAGTGATATACACGAGAGGGAAAAAGTTGTATTGTATAACCAGGAATTGAGTCGGTACAACGATCTTTCCGACAAACGTATCCAAGAACCCGTGCGTGTGGTCATCGAAAACATTCCCAGCAAAGTCGAAAACAAAGTACAACCTGCTAAGGAAAATGAAATCGTCGAATGTATTGTAGAATAGAAAATTCAAAAGCACGGACCTCAGAGTAGAAAGTACAAAAACACGGACTGCAGAGTAGTTATTTAGTTCACCGCTTATCTAACAGGGATGCTTTCAGTTGATGATGATGTATCCACCAGGAGTAAGCACTTGACAAAAAACAAGAGACACGAACTTAAGCAGTATCGATATTTGGTTCAACACTTGTCCGCCAGGGATGATGTTTGTAGTTCGTGATCTATCCGTCAGGGGGGCTCCATTCCTCTTCCTCCGCGCCGCGCCAACCGTCCCAGGTAGACCACCGCTATATACAAGTTCATACCAGCTTGCATCCGGGTAATCAACTGAGGTAAGTGCAAATGTCCTATGTAAAACTGTAGCATTGTTTAAAAACTGTAGCACTGATGAATGATAATGCATTGCGAGACCTCGATTTTGTTGATAAAGATGTCTCAAAGAATGTTACATGTTCAGGAATCACTTCACGTCTGTCATTAATAACATACATAGGTACGCAAAAATTGACAAATACCTATTTGATAATACAGGAAGAAGTCGACGTATGCAAGTAATAAGAGACATTGATAGGCAAAAATTTACAAACAGGGTGAGGAGAAGGTCGTAGATCTGCGTGATAACCAGAAATGACAAAATTTGAGTTATTTTACTAGTTCTCTACCGATTCGTCAGGATTGAACCTATGTTATGGTTGTAAATGTATAGGTTAAGAGAGGACTACACCAAAACAAATGGTCGACAACCTATAACATATAAAAAAAGACATCATTGCGCATGCGCAATGGCCTATTTAACGACGTCACTTACCTACTTAATGACGTCTTTGACTTCCTTTTCCTCCGCGCCGCGCCAACCATCCCAGGTAGACCCAAGAGACACGAACTTAAGCAGTATCGATATTTGGTTCACTGATATCCGTCAGGGGGAGTTATTTGTACTTCTCTTTCAGTTCGTAACCTTTCCACCAAGGGGCGCCAATTTTCATAAATAAGACGCACCAATTTTGGCAGTACTCCTACATTTAGTCCAACCCTTGTCCGTAAGGTGGCATCACTTGTAGTTCACGACTTATCCACCAGGGTAAATAGTTTGTGAAAATTCCGCCAGGTGGCGCAATTTTAGTTTTTAAAAACAATCCGCCCAGGAAAATTTAGTTCACGACATATCCGCCAGGGGCGCTGTTTTAGTTCCAAAAATCCGCTAGGGGCGATACATGACCCATTTTATTTCCCCCAAAATCCACGACATATCCGCCAGGGGCGTTATTTTAGTTCACAACCTATCCGCCAGAGGGCGCTACTGGACATACTCCCTGGTATTTGACCTTGACCTTTGACCTTGATATACATCCGAGTACTTGATCTTGACCTAGTTATGACGTCATTCCTCTTTCCTCCGCGCCGCGCCAACGGTGCGCGCTGAACCACCGCATTTACTACTGGCGTTTGCCAGGATTTTTCCCATAAAAATGGCAAAGGGAATTGTTTTGCCAGAAAGATCAAAGGGTTTTGCCTCGATTTTCCCATAAAAAAATGGGTAATGTGTCACTAAATAGATAAACAAACATATAAAAAGACTGTACTTACCCCCTAATTAGCACTAATTGCCCCCCTAATTAACACTAATTAACCCCTTAATGTACCTATGAAAATACATAGTAGGTCTTGTTTAACCTTAATTAGCACTAATTGATCCTTAATTAGCAGTAATTAGCTCTTAAATACTTCTTACTTTCTTTGTAGGCAAACCTATCTAGAAAAGGCTAACTTACCTTCTTTCTAGTAGCGGTGGTGGCTGCTGTATGCTAATCTTTTCGGCGACACTCGAATGGTACAAGGTACGACTGTGTGATTTATGAGGCCTTATGTTTTGGGGTAGGCAGAGTGCCTCGGAATGTAGCGCTAGGCTAAAAAATATCGCTGCTGTAATAGGTGGTGGTGGGGGTAGAAAATCTGAGCTCACCAGGGACGCTCCAACACCATCGGTGATTAATGGGTGCAAGGTACGACTCATAGGACCGTGTGGTTTTGTCTAGAGACAGAGAGCTTTCGCATAAAAATAATATGTGTATTGTTTTGTGCTGGAGCGCTATTAATAACATTTGCCTGCTCCCTGAGACGGCTAACAAACGGTGCTATGCATTTGTGATCTAGGTCACTGTTTTGTTGAAGCCGGGCCATTAGGGCGCTGTTTTGCTGAAGTTGGACTATCAGTGTGAGCCGGATATTATTCCAACTAGAGCGAGATTACTGAGGCATGTAGTTTAGCTAGGTTAAAAATAATACGGTCCCTCTATTGTTTTACGATGTGCAGTGCGCTAGGTGGTTTTATGTGTCATCTAAGGCCCTGGAGCTGAAGAATACGGGGAAACAAATCAGTTTTCTGCTGTGCGGTGAGCTAGCTAGGCTGTTTTCTGTGAAGTTTAGGTCACTGGCGCTGGAAAACAAATCAGACAGTTGGGAACAGTATGTGAGACTGCTGTGAATTAAGGACTGCTAGGGACTATAGCGTGAAACAAAACGAAGGTAGGTTATTCAAGTATGTATTATTTTATTAATACAAGTAAACACAATTTACTGGCAGTCGTGGAGCATCATGGAGTTGGCCAGCGGTGGTGCGTGGGCGAGGTAGAAGCCGTTACTCCGCAAAGGTACTAGATCGGCCATTTCATAGCGTGGTGGCTGTCGAATCCGATCCGAGGAAGTGGGTTGATTCGGGGCAAAGGAATTATATCGGGCAGGACTTTGTAAAGAGAGTACAAAGCGCTATTAATGTTTGAGTGGGTGCGCGTAATAGCCGTTCATACAAGAGTTTACTACCGTATTAGCACACGCTCGTTTTAATGGGTGGTTCACGTTTAGCAAGCAGTGCATTGCGCTAGACCCCTTAATTTTAGCTTGTCGTTATATCAGGCAGGTGTAAACTTACTCGTCTGAGGAGTCCTCCCAGTCCGACAAGTCATCGTCCTCCCATTTTGAATCGGCCTCTACATCAGGGTAGTAATCATTCCTACAAACAAAAGAAATATATGATTTTCAAATAGGTGTTGGTAAATATTTTCATTCCTGCTGGTGTATATTGAGTGAAATACCCACTATTCGCGAAGTTGGCGCCTTTCGCACATCCAAGCGTCAGAAGTTTCATGTATTATTGATAAGTATCGAACTAAGGTTATATAGCAGTGAGTGAGTGAATTAATTATTTGTTATAATTAGCCTATCTGTCACGTCTTCGCATCGCCGCTTCCAACCATAGCAGAGCGCCATATAAACCAACCAACACCAGCACGATCATTTTGTTATGACTCGTATTGTTTTAGTGCGCGCCTCAAGCCCTATACCGGCCTGCCACCAGTCACGTAGACCTCGCTGCCATGCACACTGTCACGTGTGTACTAGTGGCTTGCGCAATTCAACGTACGGGTTGCGTAATTGAACGTGTTATAGTTAAAAATGACTTAATAAACGACTAATTCTATAAGTTAAGTTGTATATCAACAAAGTAACGGGTAGATACCCACATAATAAGGTTATTTAGGAAATTAGAACTAGGCAAACAGGCACAAAAGTGAAATGCACTCATATAACCTAAAGCTTTTTTATATTTTCAACGACCTTCCCTGACTCCTTAGCTCCGTGGTGTGTGCGACTGAGTGCATGTATTTCTGCGTGCGTGAACATATAAACAGACTAGTCTGACATTCGGTGTGCATTCGAAATCTGTTGTGTTTACAGAGTGACGTTATTCCAGCTGAATATGGCAGAAACAAGGAGGGTCCCTATATGAACCCATTTCGGTGAGTCTACAAAGCTTGATGACTAAAGAGGACGGGTATTATCAGATATCGGGACTGTTGAAAATTCAAAGCGTATCTTGGAGAACAAAATGTACGCATTTGGGGTGCGAGAAATGTCGCCGTAAATTGCGCAGATCTAGAGCTGGCCAGATGATGTGTCTCTCACATGGTCCACAAAGCACGCCAACTCACTATTTCTCGGCGTGCGTCATGGTCGAAGAAACTGTGTCGGACACGCCACGTCAAATATGGCTGACCCAGTTTGAAGACGCTATGTCTGAACTTATGGTCTACAAGGCAGAATATATGGCGGCGTTTCCCTGAGGAAGACAACATGGGGGGACCTCGTGACATATACAGTCAGGGACCACTGACTTGACTGCTGCCGTCTATAGATTACGACAAGTTGTGCTGTTCACTAATGTGTTGTCTCTTTGCTGTAGGACGCCTCCCATATCACGTTCGTCGACGACATAGACTCCGAGCAGGTTGTTGATGACATCAGTTCTGATACCGTTATGAGGTTGTGTAAAGCCGATCAGGAGGAGCCGCTGCCGTTGAAAAAAACCTGAGATCTTCCCCATGTTGTTGTGGAGCGTTGACACCGTCTGGAAACCGGTTCGTATGAACCCGTTTTTTTATAGCGCAAGAAGACGCGGACTACGATTTCGAGCACGCCCTACCCCTTTCCGACACCGTTTGGTGACGCCATCTGGATGCCGTCTTCCACAGTGCAAGGACACGCGGACAGCCTACCCGTCAAGGTCGTTCTGGTGCCGGCGGTCGGCAAAGAAGAACCAGTGTGGCCGGACAAGAGCGCGTGCCTGGTGGAATACGTACCCGCCTATGCGAAAGGGTCGCCTCCGACATACGGGAAACCGGAAGTTGTATGCGTGTCGTCCGAGGCGGCGTCATCGGGTGTGCCGTCCCTGGTCGTCGCGATGACGTCCTAATCATCGTCCGGGTATGACGTTCCGTGTTGTAGTCGGCCCAAACCGGCTGCTGACACCGATCAGCTGGAACATAGGCTACTGTTCGCTAAAGCCATCGGTGAGACAGTGCTAGAACGAGCACGCCGTCAATGCGTCGCGAGTAGAGGGCCAAATACGTGCCCTCTCGTTCACCTCTTCGGCTGCCGAGAGAAGCCGTCCGGTATGTGTAAACACCATTTTCAAGCCGTTATGGAGGACTTCGTCAAGCGACCTCTCGTTCCGAGCGCGGTGAGGCTCATTCTCGCCTTGTACGACACCTGCTGGTCTTCGCATCGTCATTCCGATGGGCAAATGATTAAGAAGGTAGCCAACTGGTTGCTGATAGACTGGGTGTGTTGTAGCCATAACGGGGCTCTGAAAAAAGCCGTCGAGAAATACTTGACAAGTAGGGTCGATATGAAATGAGACATTGAACAAGAATCTGCTGTAGAACGAATATTATTCACGCCTATTAAAAAACCGCACGAGAGACATTATTAACAGATGTTGCTGCTAGTGGGTTTATAATATAATAGTAATACCGCCAGAGATATTTTTCAATAATCGTACTATGTAGATCAGTATTCAAGCTGGCGTAACCTCTGTTACATCGCTTTCTATTAAGTACATGCTGACACTGTTGGTGTCGAGAGGTTACTGAAACATACGCTGACTCGTGTCAAAACGTTGAGCCCTTATGTTATTAACAGAAGCTGCTACCTCGTGTGCCGCCGGGAGACATTCGGCAATGTATTCTCTGTTGAGGCGTCTTTAGTGCCTTTGTATGTCGTAAATAAAACATAGAAAGCGTATGATTGTGTTGACTATCCTAGCACCGTAACCCCCTTTTCAATAGTGACATCTAGCGGGGAAGGGTTCCTGTAAATAAACGTTATGCGTTGACTAGCCAAGCACTGTAACCCCCCTTTTCAATAGCGACATCTAGCGGGGAAGGGTTCCTATAAATAAACGTTATGCGTTGACTAGTCAAGCACGGTAAACCCCTATTCAATAGCGCCATCTAACGGGGGAAGGGTAGCAAACAAGTGCTCTCTCTCACTCGCTCAAAACTTTGTCCTACACAAAATACAACATTTTTCCCGATATTAAACTCGTATTACTGGCCCTTATGAAGGGTAGGCCCCGTTTCACGCCGTCCCCAAGTGAGGGCTCAAGCGACCTCTAGTGGTGGTCTCTACACATTTATAGACCGTATCCACACTTACCGTAGTTAATAACGAGCCGTTGTTGAATGGGACGGATGCCACGGCGGAAACGTCTCCTTCGGAAGGAGCTCTGTACAGCCCTGACCCCATCAGGCGTCCGTTATTCCAGCAGTCGTACAGTGCTGGCTCCTACCGGCGTCCGATTCTACGCCCCGTCGGGACTATCCCCGTCTCCCAGCCGCACAGTGCTGCCATCTATTGACGGGGCAGCGCTTGCTCCCACCGGTGCCAAATGATAGTCGGCGCGACGTGCGGTCGTTCTTTCGATCGACGCGTACATCTGGAGAACCACGTATGTCTACACGGCCGCAGCCACGAATGTCCGATCTGCGCGACGTGCGGTCGTTCCTTCGATCGACGCGCCCGTCTGGAGAACCACGTATGACGACCACCCCAGGGCCGCAGTCACGAATGTCCGAAGTGCGATAGGCCTTTTAGCTTTCGGTACAATATGTTGAAACATCTCAGGTCGAGGTGTGGTAACCAAAGACGCCGGGCGGTTTCCCCTGCAGAGGTTCCCCCTGCAGATCCCCCAAACGACAAGCTTCGTCTTCTGTTAGGCGCAGATGATGCCGCATCGGAAGGCCTACGACGGGTCGTTCGCAACCACTAGTCGAGTATACGCACGTCCGCGGTGAGGAGTCCGATTCAATCGATATACAACTATCAGCTAAACGGGTTGGAGGCGAGCGCCCTCGACGCTCGACTACGGCTCATATTCAAGGAAAAGACTCGCGCCTTTAAAGTCAATTTGAGTTTTGCTTTCATACTCAGACACAAAGAAACGGGGCGCTACTGGTACTACAACTCGTCATGCAACTGCTGCGGTTGCTACCTCGAGGAACCTGTTCTGATTTCCAATAGCCGAGATTTCGAACGATTCCTCGAACGCATCCACCAACCCGACGTCCTGCAGTACGTCATAGCTCAAAGGCCCGACTCGGGATGGACGGCCGAACTGGTGACTAACGCCACCTTCTTCCTCGACGCCATCGTTCAACACCCAATCGGTTGTATCGGCGTGAAACTTCCCGAGTACCTGCGATGCAACAAGGCGGTCATCGTCGAAGAGAAAGATTAGCCCAGTAGACCCTACACCGATAAACTGTGCCTCTTCCGCTGCCTGGCGCTGCAGAGAGGCTCAGACGTAAAGGCTTTGTGGGCCGCGACGTTGAAACTCTACACCGACTACACCGCCGAGGGGAACATGTACACCTTCGACGGTGTCCTTCTTGACGATTTCGATCGAGTGGAGACCGTCTTCCAAACGAACGTGGTCGTGTACCGACTGGAGGAGCTAGAGAACGGGAAGACGACCGCCGACCTGGTCCGGCATTCGATAGTCCGCTACCCCACTACTATCAACGTGAACTTGTACGACACTCACTACTCGTACATACAGGACGTGTCCATGTTCTGACACACATACCGCTGCTCCAAATGCGATGACTCGCTGTGGAAAACCGCGTGGCTCTTGTGGCGACAGGAAGCTACGTGCGAGGGCAGCGTCCGACGCGTCTACCCCGGGGGTGTCTACCACCCGAAACCGTCCTTGTTCCAAAAGATGGAAGACGAGGGTATCTATTTGGAAGAGGCCTTGCGCTTCTACCCGTACAGAGCGACGTTCGATTTCGAGTGCTACTTCGACCAGGCTCGACTACCCTCGGAGACCGCCAAACTCCAGTGGCTAGCCAGGCACGAGCTTCTCAGCGTGAGTCTCGCCTCGAACGTCCCCGGGCACGAGTCGGCGCAGTGTTTCGTCACGTCCGGGGATTCGATCGGAACTGACTGATCTGAAAGAAATAAGCGAGGCGGCGCGCGAAGAGCTGCAACCATTGTACTAACCTATCTTCGAAGAGCTCGCCGCACTCCAGACCGAGTGGAAAGAGAACTGTCAAGAAGGCGAGGCGGAGAAGAACCCGTACACCGTACTCGCTGATCGTGTGCGGGCGAACCTACGTCAGCTCCCCGTCCTCGGCTTCAACTCGGGTATGTACGACCTGAACGTTGTCAAGAAGTACCTCACCCCACTTCTCATGGACGACGGACAGACATTATCGTCTGACTTTGTAATCAAGTGACATAACAATGTTATGAATCTATCGACAGAGACCCTCAAGTTCCTGGACATCACCAACTACCTCGCTCCCGGCTTCAGCTACGATAAGTTCTAGAAAGCCTACGGCTGCGAGGTGAAGAAAGGACACTTTCCCTATGAGTATCTGGACGATCTGCGCAAACTAGACGACACCGAGCTTCCGCCAAAGGAGGCCTTATACAGTCAACTGAAACGCGAGGGTATCTCCGACGAGGCCTACGAAGGCATGACGACGCTGCGGGACTTCCTGGTTTGGTACAACAACAGAGAAGTGTCCCCGTTCTTGGAGGCCGTAGACAAAAGCTCGCCTTCTACCAGCAGCGAAGCAACGACATGTTCAAGGAAGGTACCAGCTTACCGGGACTGACGCTGCTCGATCTGTTCTACGACCTTCCGACGACGACCCTTTTCACCCTGTTCAACCAACCGAACAAGGATCTGCATCAGCTCGTGCAATCCCAGATCTTCGGAGGTCCGTCGATTATTATGACACCAAGCAACGTCAGGCCGAGCTCTAACCCAAGACATACTGACGGGGAGGTACACGCGCCGGCGCGAGGAGAACGCCTTTTGCCCGGAACCGGTGCACCGGCACGGTCGTATGGCCGTGCAGTGGCTGGCGTATGAAGTCGCGCGGACGGGGGTACACATACGTCACCGGATCAACGGTCGCGAGAAGCGCGTAGGTAAGTACCTGGTCGACGGGTGGTGTCGGGAAACGAAGACGGCGTACCAGTTCCAAGGGTGTTTCTTCCACGGTTGTCCGTGCACGGGCAAGGAGACGAACGAGGTAAACGATAAACCCATGACTCAACTGCACGACGAAACGGTCCCCATCACAGCGTACCTTCGCCGCTTCGTCACCGTCTTCGAGATGTGGGAGTGCCAGTGGCGATAGGGAAAGAAGGAGAAGGCCGGTCGACCGCTCGTCTTGGAGGTACCCTGTTCGGTCTCGTAGAATGTGACATCGTCATGCCGGAAGAACTGCGCGATAGATTCACCGAGATGCAGCCCGTCCTCAAGAACACCCGCAAAGATATCAGTCCATTCATGCGTCGCTATGCCGAAGAGCACGACCTCCTTTCCCGACGTCAGCGCATGCTCGTAGGGGAGCTTTTACGGTGCAGAAATTATCCTCGCCACCCCCATACTGCGGTGGTATCTGGAGAACGGATTCGTCGTCGACAACGTGTACCAGATCGTCGAGTACGAGCCGGACCCGTGTTTTCGTCGCTTCGGCGAGTCGGTCTCAAATGTTCGGCACGAGGGGACGCCGACCCCGGCAAGGCCATCATCGCCGAGACATTTAAACTTCTTGGGAACAGTGGTTACGGGAAAATAATTGCGAGACTCGACCTTCACAGGGATATCACGTACTACACAACTACCGGTGCCTCGACGCTGGTTAAAGATCGACGCTTCCGACAACTCGACGTCGTCGTTCCAGACAGCGTCTACGAGGTGGCGTTGAACAAGAGGACCGTCAGGTACGGTCTCCCCATCCAGATCAGCTACTTCGAGTACCAGTACGCCAAACTACGCATGCTCCAGTTCTACTACGATTTCATCGATATCTAAGTACCACGACCCCTGTTTCAGTACAGCGCGATGGATACCTATTCAGCCTATTTGGGAATCGCGGGGCAGAGTGTCGACGAGCTCGTCGACCCCGCCAAACGCTAGCACTACTTCCGGCACCGGGCCGGGTGGCTGCGACGCTCACGTGGAGGCATATGTGCAGTGCCGACTCGCCGGATGACCGTGGGAGACCGTTAATAAGACGTGCTGCGCGATCCGTCGTGCGTATGATAAGAGAACGCCGGGCCTCTTCAAAGAGGAGTGGTCAGGTCGCGGTATCGTCGCGCTGTGCAGCAACACCTATTACTGCTTCGGAGCGACCGACAAGTACAGCACGAAGGGTTTGAGCAAGCGCCAGAACGAAATCAACAGGGACACTTTCCTCGCCGTGCTGACGGGTCAACGGAGCGATCGCGGGTGGAATCGTGGCTTCCAAGAGAAGAACTCGTCCGTGCTGACGTTAATCCAGGAGCGTGCGGAGTTGACCTACTTCTACGCCAAGCGACGCGTGCTCGACGACGGGATCCCCATGGCGCCGATACATGTGTAACCCTATATACCTACATAAAGGGGGCCGCCCCTCCATTCCTCCCTATTGGTATGTATGTATAAATGTAGGAGAACCTTTTGAAAATAAAACAGTGAACAAAGTACGGTTTCATCGTTGTTTATTTATTTAGCAATACATTCAATGCGATTTTAGACAGTCGAATACGAGACAGTCGTTGGCCACCCTATCGTGTGCGAACATGCTCTGGGAAGTTTTTAATGGTGCATCGCGGCACCGGAAGAGCAGGTAAGCGACGCAATGTTGCCCGCATACGTTAGACACCCCGCTCTGCAGTCTCTTGTCGTTGTACGTCCAGGTCTCGCAGTTACAGCGTAGGAAGGCGCGGAAGGCGGCGTTTTGCGGCGGCTGTCCGTACGATTCGAAATAGTCGCCTTGACGGGTCACGTAGACGGCGATCCAGTATTCCCGCGGTTCATCTCCGTCGTCGAAATCCGTCGGGTAAGCGGTTAGCCTTTTCGGTAGCTCGTCTTTAGGCAGTATGCCGACGACGACGTTTTTAGTGTAAGCGTCGATCTCCAGGCGGCGCATTAGTTGTAACGTGTCCATTCTCAGTAGTCGTACACGACGTTGCGGTTCATGTCGATCTCCAGAACCGTCTCGAACTCGCCGTACACAACGACATTCACCGTCCGCGCTAGCGCCGCGGCAAAGTGTACCTCCAGTCGCAGGTTGCCCATGTGCACGACGTTGAAGTGATCACCGTCGCAGCAGTCAGGCGACAGGTCGAAACCAAAAAGGTGTAACCGGCGCCGAAATCGGCACGTGTCAGGTCGTTGCCTTTGTCTTCGTATGCCTTGCCCGTCGACGCGAAGAGGTTCAGGTAGCTTCTGACGTAGGCGTCGTCTGCGAAATTTGGCTGTAGCGGTTTGCTCCGTAACTGACGTCTGCCTACGCAGAGAGCGAGGAAGTTTATGCCGTTGTGCTTCGCGTAGAACGGGTTTTTATTGTAGGTCCCTTTAGAGGCGTCGTTGTCGAACAGGCACAGGACCAGTCGTTTCAGCATCACCCCCATATAGATGTTCTCGTGAGTGTAAGACATGGTCCCCTGCGGGATCGACTCGATGTAGCGGGTACTTGGCAATCCGTTTCGTCAACGCTTTGATGTGACCGAGCTGGACTGCCGGGTTCACCTTGGCCTTCCGTACTTGCAGGAAGGTCTCCGTCAGCACGATTTTGAAATCGGGGTTGACTCCCGTCGACCCCGTTCAGCAGGTACCGGTGTTGCATGAACACGTCCGCGTGCAGGCGTCCCAACAGTTCCACCTCGCGGGTGTTCCGGGTGTAGGCGCGCCGATGTTGGTACCCCGCATTAGCCTCCCCGATGGTGTCCAGGTGTCCGTGGTGTCCTTACACCACAGACATCCCTCGAGCTAGGTCTTCTTGGCATCGGCTTAGTAGCTCAAAAAGGTCTCGATGTAGCCTCGATACGGGTACGCGTTGGTCGATGGGATCACGAGCGTACCGTTCAACGCCACTTCGAGTTGACTGATTAGCGAGTGCAAAAGGTTGTTGATCGGTACTATCATCTTGTAGATCAGTGCCGTCCGCCTTTACCACTTTTATTCGCGCGTACAGTCTAACGCTCGACAAGTCCAGATAGTCGACTCCCGATCGCGGTATGGGAAATTCCATAGGGCCCCCCGCATCGAGAGACGTCAGCGGCTGGTGGTCGGCCCACTGACCACTCTCTACGCTCGTCTGGGTCGTCGGTACGTTGAACAGGTCCAGTTCGCTATTTAGACCCTCGCACGACTGTCGATGCACGAGAACCATTCTAACTGGTTAATATATTACTCGGCATCCGTCCCATACGGCGGCGTTTCGAAGTAATGACCGTCTGTGCTCTGCTCGGTGATTTTATATTAAGACATCGTCGTTTCACCGGCCGCCGCCCCGGTGTATTCAGCAGCCCATCCAGGAAGTCGGCCCCCGCCTCCGTCGCGCGTCTTTTCGCCGCCTGTTTCAGATTCTGTCCCGTGCGACGTCTTGCTCCAAGAGTATACCCGTGTTCAGGGCACGCTATCCCAATGCCATGGACCCCTCTTGATAAGAGGCATGGCGCTTCGAAACAGGCCCCCGAAGAGGTTTCTCAAACCGGCACCACGCTGTATTCTAGCACCGACGAATACCGGTAGGTTGCCGCCAACATGTTGAGTGTAGTAGTCCCCGTACACGTTGCTGCCGGCTCTCGCCATCAAAACAGTTTCGGTTTGCAGCGTCTGATGTGAAGCGTCATTAGGAGTTTCCCCTGCTCGAATGGCACCGGTCGACCGAGGTCGTCTCTTATATCGATCTCGACCACGCCGAACTCTTTCCGCAACAGGGGTTCGTATTGGACGCGGTCAAAGTTATTCGACATAGTTTCCCCGTGTGAGCCCTCTAGATTCAGGTGTACGTATTCGTCATTCGTTTCGGGACTAACGATGACGGGGGAACGGAATCCTAGATCTGAACGGGTATGCTAAATTTGAGGCCCGGCGTCATATGCAAAGTCATCCGATTAGAGATCTGGCTGTAGCTCAGTTTTGTCTTGTTCTTTCGTTTGTCATATTTCCCAGCGGGTCGTTGAGTTTGTACGTTAATGCGAACTCGCCTTTGTAATAACCGTGAGCAACGGTACCGCTGCGGAAAACCCCCTCGTGCCCCGCGTCGTTCAAATAGAAGACGGTGTCGTCTTTTCTCACGTTGTACCAAATGCGCGGGTACTGTATCTCCACCAGACCACATTCCCACTGACCCGACAGGTCGAGGCATTGCGGTAGCGTGGTGATGTAGTGGGTCAGCGTGTTGTCGGGGTGCCTTTTCATAGAAGCATTGCTAGGCAACGTCAGATAAAAAAGTCAGACGATTCCATCGCGTTTCATAGACGGACTCGGCAGCAGGTAACCGAGACAGCTACTCAGTAGCGTTGTCCACAGGTTCGAATCTCCTTGACCACGCGTCAGATTGTATATACTGACCACGATGACCGTGTACAAGACGATGATCTATCACAGGAAGACGATTTCGGCTTTGGGACACACGTTTCCGCAGATACGCCAAGGAGTGTTGTCGGTAGTGGTGCTCGTTGCGTCGGTAGTGTCGACTGTTGTTGTCACCTCGTCGGTTATCATGCGACTGCGGTTCCGAGATCCCACACCCAACGTTTATCATATACTCCAAGAACTGAAAGCAACGGGAAACTATGCTGCACCCATTCGTTTTGTGAAGTCGTGCGTACCCCACGTGTCTGGTCCAACACGTTTTGTCCATGACTGACGTGTCGGGAGCTTCGCAGCTACCATTTATAGGCCACGAGCGCTTTAGAATCGATCCAACTATTGAAGGACGCCGGGTAGCCGCACCATTTCACGAGCATCTCTGCCGCTCGTTTACCCACCTTGCGCCGTTGTAGAACTGCATCCACGCGGTACAGTTTGTCCTTCGATACGATCACTTTTTATAGTTCCGGTTCGTAGAAGGTACCGTCTAATACCGTTCCGGCGTCTTCTGTCAACCGGTAAACGGGCGGTTCGGAAGGGGCGCTTCTACGACGGTGAAGAGTTCTTCGCTCCAACTTGCCATGTACCCTTTCTTGAACCGTCTCTTCGCCTTGCTGATGCGCACGCGATCTCCCGCACGCAGCTTCGGTTTGCCTCTACCAACCCCGCCGTACAACCGCTGCCACACGGCCTCCTGGTTCGATGCGTTGACACTCGCCGGTGCCATACCGATGCTTCGATGGTAGGTGTTGTTGTACGACCGCACGGAGCCCGGAAACGCCTCCACGTATCTCAACGTTTGATGTTTCGTGAAGTACCGCCACATGCGGGTTTTCAGCGTGCGATTGAAACGCTCCACGATACTCGCTTTGGTCTCGTCGTTGTGGGTAACGAAGTGGTGGACACCGTGCTCCTTCAAGAGTTTCTGAAAGAGCAGTTGAGAAACTCCGTACTCTTGTCGATCTGTAGCGCGGGCGGCGGTTGCTGCTACAGCAAACCCTCGAAGCGCCGGACCAGTTTTACTCTTCAACGGAACGCACCACGCACACTTCGAAAATACGTCGATGACCGTCAAAAGGAACGTCGTCCCGTCGTTTTTTTTTTTCACGTTAACTATGTCGACGAGATCGGCTTGTCATTGCTGGCGTCGACCTCCTACGACGACGCAGCGCCGTTTGAAACGCCGTTTGACCGGTTTATGAAGGGCATAGGTGTCCTGCTCCTACAACCACTGCTTGACGGTTGATTTCGGTACTAGAGTCGCTCGGTGCAACGCGTCGACGCCCCCGTAACTCCCACTTGTTTCGGGTCGAAGTAGGCGCGCTTCAATAGGTTCCGGTGAGGGTGTCGTTGCGTACGACGAGCCCCCCGTTGCACCACCACCACGAAGAGGAGGTGATCGACTTACAAATAATAAAATAAGGTACAATACAAATGCTGCAGCTACTGCCCTCTGACCCTGTCGAGCGTTTCACCTCTCTTTAATACTGCTCCCACTGGCGCTCTAGAGAGTATGCACGACGCCGCTGGCCGCTTCTGGAGAACGCCTTCTGCATGTACGCTCGACGTTGGAGGTTGCCGACGAGTTCCATAAGAAGGTTCAGAGGTTTCATATGACTCACGAAAGCGTCCCACCGTACACGTGGGGTCGTCTTCTTCCTTTTTCTCGTGATATCGTTCACGAGATCCATCCACCATGTTACTTCCCGCGATAGGTACACCGTCGTACACGAACTCCCCGCGTTCGTTCCACAGGGTCAACGATTCCGTCTTCAGGTTCTCCACCAGGAGACAGGCTTTTCCTTACAGACTTTTCGGTACGCTTTCCACGACTTCGCGCTCTATACCGCTCAACCCCGTCGGTGGTGGCGGTGTTGGTTCCTCCGTCGTCTATTTCACCATAAATACTTGAACCGGTTGCTGCACCCGATTCTCCTCCGTGGTGTTGCATCGATTCAACATCTGATTGTATACAACGCCACCTCTTCTCGCTCTATCAAATTCGCATGCTCGAGGACGGTCTTCATGTCGGCGTCCAGACTACTCAGCATACGCGCCGCGGTCGTAGTCGGCGGTGTGTACAGGATGTTCTTCACCAAACGGGGGTCTACCAGCGCCATCATCTTTGCGTGCTCCCTCAACCTATGATCTCTCCGAGCAACGGTAGAAGGATGGAACCCGCCAACGGAGTTAGAAAACCGCCTGTTTGCAGAATCGTCCGCTTCTTTTTGACGGGGACTTTTTTCAACAACAGCTTACGTACTTGTTTATGCTTATCTGACAGTTTCACGTTCCTTTTCAGAATGTTGTACGCGCAGTCGCATAGACTACAAATGAGGTTCGCGTCGGCGTTGGCGAAGATGGCGTTTCTCAACTTGTTCCTATTCAGCATCTGCAGGCACAGGATGTACCCCTTCACGCGCTCTGATATATTGACAAATGACGTCCGGGTCGAACCGGCTCGACTTTTATACTCTCGGTACGTAGACGTACTGAACGCGGTCGTCGCGAAAGATATTCGTACGCAGACGTCCTATTTCGGGCGTCTCCTGTTTCAGCTCGATCAGAAGGTAGCCGTAGGCTGACGAAGTGGCATCTTTGAATGCTTCCTGCATGTACTTGACTCGACCCGGATACATATGTCTCGCCAGGTGATCTATTCGACGCGCGTCTCGAGAACTCTTGAACAACACCATGTACTGCGCATTGAGACTGATGGTGCGGTTTTCTTTCCCTTTCTAAAACAGGTTCTGCAGGTGATAGACGACGGACGTATTGCAGTGATGACTTTTTTTAGTGAACAAGGTCGTGACCCGACTGTCCGTTTCCGCCACAAGATCGATGATGACGACGAGCGTTTTCGTTTTCGCGTCAAAGATCGCCGGGTCCGGTAAACCGTCTACAAACTCTACGTTCGTTATAGATTCGCAGGCGGTTTGCCACTGGCCATAGCACCACAAGAGTTTATCAGGGGTGGTTCGATTATAGACGAGGCGAAACGCAAGAGACGGTTGACGATACACGTAAAAGGATGCTTCAACGACGTGTCCATATCGACGACTGGCTCTCGGGAGACAGGCGAGTCCTTTTTATGTTCTTCTTCTGCATTCATCACGTACCTCCATCAATAGCTTCCCCAGCATGTTTACCCCTTTTCTACTGCCGTAGCCAATACCCCAGAAACTCTTTTTCAACGGCACCCACTCCACCAGTTTAACGTCTCCGGTAGCCAGCAGGCCTTCTCTCAACTCACTCGAGGTCGTGAACTTTGTTATAAATAGGGTCCGCATACATTCGACCCTAATGGCGTCCCACTCCGCATCAGTTTTCGTCTTCCTAATGCCGTAGCTTCTTCGTTTCGCTATAAATGCCGACCACGCCTCTTTGATATTCCGCGTATTCTTCGTCTTCATTAAGCATAGCCTTTCTAAACTGATAGGCGTGTTCGATCGACCTATATACTCGTCTGTACGCCTCGATTCGACACGGACAGAAGTTCGACAGGAAAGAGGTCGAACGACCGAATCGTATAGCCATATCCACGGTTTTCCCTCTGTGCCACCGGTCGACTAACTGGTATAGACGTTTCTCCATCGACTTTCTCACAGGGTTTATGAAGTGAGGAACCTATATACTCTATATGTAATCATACACCGCCACCCACAGTTATTCGATAGGTGCCAGCACTGTACGATAACGAATTTGTTAGTAACGAACGCCAGAAGAGGTCAGCACTGTTTGTTGGTGGGGTAATTAGTACTAATATTAGTACTAATTAGTGGGGTAATTACAGTCTTTTTTTATATGTTTGTTTATTTATTTAGTGACACGTTACCCATTTTTTTATGGGAAAATCCCTGACAAAACCCTTCGATCTTTCTGGCAAATCGATTCCAAAGGAGAGTGAAAACCACAAGACAACTATTACTGTCTGTAAATAAACAATGATAAGCAAGTGAAATACAATCCTGCACAGCATTGCACTAACTACCAATTAAGACGCATTAACTGATCTATAACCAGTTATAAATAAATAAACCAAATAAAAACTAACCCTATAATTATCATTATATGTATGCTGACATGATGATTCCCTTAAAATGTACTAAAATAGCATAATTCTACTGGGAGAACACCTGCTAAATGTCACATAATATAATTATATCAGCTGGACTTGTCTACCTTCGCAAGTATGAATAAATGCTAACAAATAGAAATAACCGTATTGTTTAAAGCACTGATTAAATCACTCTTCTGCTAATCTACCCTATTAACATACAAGTTACCCACCTACGCAGGGCATTAATAACCCTCCAGTAGAAATCCATTACTACCCTACTAAACCCATTGGGCAGTCTATCCATCCACTGACAGTCAACATGCTGCCCTTACCCCCAACATCTCAGCATGGAACACACCATCACAATGATATCCTATTGAGTATTAAAGACTCAAGCTAATTACTAGATTAGGAACCATGCAATTGAGTAGATAGTGCTTCCTTATCCCAAAACTGGAATTTAGCCTGTGTATATCATACAACATAACATATGTAAGTGCTGGGGGAATTCCGCCCACACTGTCAGCACATGCACCTTCCCACGGGGAAACTTAAAAGTCAATTTTCATGCAAATATTGATATATAATTACACAAATTTGCTGATAGTTAAAGGGAATAAAAACATATATTGCTTGAATTCATATTATATTACATCCTGCTATCTATTTCCATGTCCACCAAGCCAAACAAAATCAAAAAATTCAATGAATTAGAAATTCCACATTTTATGCTGTGCAGCAGTACATTTCCGAATGTGCATATTTTTGGCGCGCTTTTCGGGATGTCACATATGACTCATACTCGCATCAGCCCGACCCTTTCCATGCATTCAGAGCATGTTTACAAGGATAGCTTTCGGATCGAAACGAGCGTCAAAATTAATTACTGTGCAATGTTCCGATGTAATACAAACACTAGTCATCATAGAGGAACAAGCAGTTATCTTACGGTTCCAGGTGAATCCAATTTTATCCAAAACAATGAATGCGAATGAGCTTACAAGTCGACTAGGTTTCGCCGAGCTTGGGCTCGTTTTCAGAATAATTATATCGAATGCAACCAACGGGATATAATCTACACCAATGTACATACATAGCAAACATATATTGTATCCAGCTACAGAAAGTAACGTGTATAATCTCATACTATCACTAGAATACCAATGTATGAAGGAGGAGTTGTACAATTTATCTTAACTTGATTTTCTTTACACTTTGTTTTGTTTATGTTTTCACGAAGTAATATAAACCAAATCATTTTCGAATTAGTTAATTATATGTAACACCTGCTGAGACTAGAGTCCTTGGATAGCCATGTATAAATTAAAGGAACTAGCCGATATAGGAGGGGGTGGCGCTTTGCCCCGGGATGCACTTTGCCTCGTACTACTACATATTTTGATAATGATAAAAGATTTATCAGGAACTATTTGGAAGAAATCAAATATTTATTATAAGAAGTAAAACTTCCACGGATGGGATATTGTATTATATAATATATTACAATATCGATGTCAAGTGAATGATAAAAGCGGTTTCTTTGAAACTCCATAAACGTGGCGCCATATGGAGGGCCTAGAAGTACTGCGGTGCAGTAGCACAGGTCTTTGTTATGTGTCAAGTGCTATAGTGTAAGCTACAGCAAGGTGGTGCAGTAGCACAGGTCTGTGTGATGTGTCAAGTGCTGTAGTGTAAGCTATAGCAATGTGGTGCAGTAGCACAGGTCTGTGTGATGTGTCAAGTGCTGCAGTGTAAGCTATAGCAATGTGGTGCAGTAGCACAGGTCTGTGTGATGTGTCAAGTGTTGTAGTGTAAGCTATAGCAATGTGGTGCACTAGCACAGGTCTGTGTGATGTGTCAAGTGCTGTAGTGTAAGCTATAGCAATGTGGTCCAGTAGCACAGGTCTGTGTGATGTGACAAGTGCTGTAGTGTAAGCTGTAGCAAGGTGGAGCAGTAGCACAGGTCTGTGTGATGTGTCAAGTGCTGTAGTGTAAGCTGTAGCAATGTGGTGCAGTAGCACAGGTCTGTGTGATGTGTCAAGTGCTGTAGTGTAAGCTATAGCAATGTGGTGCAGTAGCACAGGTCTGTGTGATGTGTCAAGTGCTGTAGTGTAAGCTATAGCAATGTGGTGCAGTAGCACAGGTCTGTGTGATGTGTCAAGTGCCGTAGTGTAAGCTATAGCAATGTGGTGCAGTAGCACAGGTCTGTGTGATGTGTCAAGTGCTGTAGTGTAAGCTATAGCAATGTGGTGCAGTAGCACAGGTCTGTGTGATGTGTCAAGTGCTGTAGTGTAAGCTATAGCAATGTGGTGCAGTTGCCCAGTCTGTGTGATGTGTCAAGTGCTGTAGTGTAAGCTATAGCAATGTGTGCAGTAGCCCAGGTCTGTGTGATGTCTCAAGTGCTGTATTGTAAGCAATAGCAATGTGGTGCACTAGCACAGGTCTGTGTGATGTGTCAAGTGCTGGTGTAGCTATAGCAATGTGGTGCAAGCTTACAGGTCTGTGTGATGTCCAATGCTGTAGTGTAAGCAGTGGTGCTGCACAGGTCTGTGTGTGATATTGTCAAGTGCATTAGGTGTAAGCTGTAGCAATGTGGTGCAGTACGCACATGTGTGCTGTGTGTGATGTGTCAAGTGCTGTAGTGTAAGCTATAGCAATGTGGTGCAGTAGCACAGGTCTGTGTGATGTGTCAAGTGCTGTAGTGTAAGATATGGCAATGTGGTGCAGTAGCACAGGTCTGTGTGATGTGTCAAGTGCTGTAGTGTAAGCTATGGCAATGTGGTGCAGTAGCACAGGTCTGTGTGATGTTTCAAGTGCTGTAGTGTAAGATGTAGCAAGGTGGTGCAGTAGCACAGGTCTGTGTGATATGCCAAGTGCTGTAGTGTAAGCTGTAGCAATGTGGTGCCGTAGCACAGGTCTGTGTGATGTGTCAAGTGCTGTAGTGTAAGCTGTAGCAATGTAGTGCAGTAGCACAGGTCTGTGTGATGCGTCAAGTAGTGTAGAGTAAGCTATAGCTATGTGGTGCAGTAGCACAGGACTGTGTGATGTGTCAAGTGCTGTAGTGTAAGCTATAGCAATGTGGTGCAGTAGCACAGGTCTGTGTGATGTATCAAGTGCTGTAGTGTAAGCTATAGCAATGTGGTTCAGTAGCACAGGTCTGTGTGATGTGTCAAGTGCTGTAGTGTAAGCTGTAGCAAGGTGGTGCAGTAGCACAGGTCTGTGTGATGTGTCAAGTGTTGTAGTTTAAGCTGTAGCAATGTGGTGCAGTAGCACAGGTCTGTGTGATGTGTCAAGTGCTGCAGTGTAAGCTATAGCAATGTGGTGCAGTAGCACAGGTCTGTGTGATGTGTCAAGTGCTGTAGTGTAAGCTATAGCAATGTGGTGCAGTAGCACAGGTCTGTGTGATGTGTCAAGTGATGTAGCGTAATCTACGGCAATATGGTGCAGTAGCACAGGTCTGTGTGATGTTTCAAGTGCTGTAGTGTAAGATGTAGCAAGATGGTGAAGTAGCACAGGTCTGTGTGATGTGCCAAGTGCTGTAGTGTAAGCTATTGCAATGTGGTGCAGTAGCATAGGTCTGTGTGATGTGTCAAGTGCTGTAGTGTAAGCTATAGCAATGTAGTGCAGTTGCACAGGTCTGTGTGATGCGTCAAGTAGTGTAGTGTAAGCTATTGCAATGTGGTGCAGTAGCACAGGTTTGTGTAATGTGTCAAGTGCTGTAGTGTAAGCTATGGCAATGTGGTGCAGTAGCACAGGTATGTGTGTTGTGTCAAGTGCTGTAGTGTAAGCTATGTCAATGTGGTGCAGTAGCACATGTCTGTGTGATGTGTCAAGTGCTGTAGTGTAAGCAGTAGCAATGTGGTGCAGTAGCACAGGTCTGTGTGATGCGTCAAGTAGTGTAGTGTAAGCTATAGCAATGTGGTGCAGTAGCACAGGTCTGTGCGATGTGTCAAGTGCTGTAGTGTAAGCTATAGCAATGTGGTGCAGTTGCCCAGGTCTGTGTGATGTGTCAAGTGCTGTAGTGTAAGCTATAGCAATGTGGTGCACTAGCACAGGTCTGTGTGATGTGTCAAGTGCTGTAGTGTAAGCTATAGCAATGTGGTCCAGTAGCACAGGTCTGTGTGATGTGTCAAGTGCTGTTGTGTAAGCTGTAGCAAGGTGGTGCAGTAGCACAGGTCTGTGTGATGTGTCAAGTGCTGTAGTGTAAGCTGTAGCAATGTGGTGCAGTAGCACAGGTCTGTGCGATGTGTCAAGTGCTGTAATGTAAGCTATAGCAATGTGGTGCAGTAGCACAGGTCTGTGTGATGTGTCAAGTGCTGTAGTGTAAGCTATAGCAATGTGGTGCAGTAGCACAGGTCTGTGTGATGTGTCAAGTGTTGTAGTGTAAGCTATAGCAATGTGGTGCACTAGCACAGGTCTGTGTGATGTGTCAAGTGCTGTAGTGTAAGCTATAGCAATGTGGTGCAGTAGCACAGGTCTGTGTGATGTGTCAAGTGCTGTAGTGTAAGCTATAGCAATATGGTGCAGTAGCACAGGTCTGTGTGATGTGTCAAGTGCTGTAGGGTAAGCTATAGCAATGTGGTGCACTAGCACAGGTCTGTGTGATGTGTCAAGTGCTGTAGTGTAAGCTATAGCAATGTGGTCCAGTAGCACAGGTCTGTGTGATGTGTCAAGTGCTGTAGTGTAAGCTGTAGCAAGTTGGTGCAGTAGCACAGGTCTGTGTGATGTGTCAAGTGCATTAATGTAAGCTGTAGCAATGTGGTGCAGTAGCACATGTGTGTGTGTGATGTGTCAAGTGCTGTAGTGTAAGCTATAGCAATGTGGTGCAGTAGCACAGGTCTGTGTGATGTGTCAAGTGCTGTAGTGTAAGCTATAGCAATTTGGTGCAGTAGCACAGGTCTGTGTGATGTGTCAAGTGCTGTAGTGTAAGCTATGGCAATGTGGTGCAGTAGCACAGGTCTGTGTGATGTTTCAAGTGCTGTAGTGTAAGATGTAGCAAGGTGGTGCAGTAGCACAGGTCTGTGTGATATGCCAAGTGCTGTAGTGTAAGCTGTAGCAATGTGGTGCCGTAGCACAGGTCTGTGTGATGTGTCAAGTGCTGTAGTGTAAGCTGTAGCAATGTAGTGCAGTAGCACAGGTCTGTGTGATGCGTCAAGTAGTGTAGTGTAAGCTATAGCAATGTGGTGCAGTAGCACAGGTCTGTGTGATGTGTCAAGTGCTGTAGTGTAAGCTATAGCAATGTGGTGCAGTAGCACAGGGTCTGTGTGATGTCTCAAGTGCTGTAGTGTAAGCTATAGCAATGTGGTGCACTAGCACAGGTCTGTGTGATGTGTCAAGTGCTGTAGTGTAAGCTATAGCAATGTGGTGCAGTAGCACAGGTCTGTGTGATGTGTCAAGTGCTGTAGTGTAAGCTATAGCAATGTGGTGCAGTAGCACAGGTCTGTGTGATGTGTCAAGTGCTGTAGTGTAAGCTATAGCAATGTGGTGCACTAGCACAGGTCTGTGTGATGTGTCAAGTGCTGTAGTGTAAGCTATAGCAATGTGGTGCAGTAGCACAGGTCTGTGTGATGTGTCAAGTGCTGTAGTGTAAGCTGTAGCAAGGTGGTGCAGTAGCACAGGTCTGTGTGATGTGTCAAGTGCATTAGTGTAAGCTGTAGCAATGTGGTGCAGTAGCACATGTGTGTGTGTGTGATGTGTCAAGTGCTGTAGTGTAAGCTATAGCAATGTGGTGCAGTAGCACAGGTCTGTGTGATGTGTCAAGTGCTGTAGTGTAAGCTATAGCAATTTGGTGCAGTAGCACAGGTCTGTGTGATGTGTCAAGTGCTGTAGTGTAAGCTGTGGCAATGTGGTGCAGTAGCACAGGTCTGTGTGATGTTTCAAGTGCTGTAGTGTAAGATGTAGCAAGGTGGTGCAGTAGCACAGGTCTGTGTGATATGCCAAGTGCTGTAGTGTAAGCTGTAGCAATGTGGTGCCGTAGCACAGGTATGTGTGATGTGTCAAGTGCTGTAGTGTAAGCTGTAGCAATGTAGTGCAGTAGCACAGGTCTGTGTGATGCGTCAAGTAGTGTTCTGTAAGCTATAGCAATGTGGTGCAGTAGCACAGGTCTGTGTGATGTGTCAAGTGCTGTAGTGTAAGCTGTAGCAATGTGGTGCAGTAGCACAGGTCTGTGTGATGTGTCAAGTGCTGTAGTGTAAGCTATAGCAATGTGGTTCAGTAGCACAGGTCTGTGTGATGTGTCAAGTGCTGTAGTGTAAGCTGTAGCAAGGTGGTGCAGTAGCACAGGTCTGTGTGATGTGTCAAGTGTTGTAGTGTAAGCTGTTGCAATGTGGTGCAGTAGCACAGGTCTGTGTGATGTGTCAAGTGCTGTAGTGTAAGCTATAGCAATGTGGTGCAGTAGCACAGGTCTGTGTGATGTGTCAAGTGCTGTAGTGTAAGCTATAGCAATGTGGTGCAGTAACACAGGTCTGTGTGATGTGTCAAGTGATGTAGCGTAATCTACGGCAATGTGGTGCAGTAGCACAGGTCTGTGTGATGTTTCAAGTGCTGTAGTGTAAGATGTAGCAAGATGGTGAAGTAGCACAGGTCTGTGTGATGTGCCAAGTGCTGTAGTGTAAGCTATTGCAATGTGGTGCAGTAGCATAGGTCTGTGTGATGTGTCAAGTGCTGTAGTGTAAGCTATAGCAATGTAGTGCAGTTGCACAGGTCTGTGTGATGCGTCAAGTAGTGTAGTGTAAGCTATGGCAATGTGGTGCAGTAGCACAGGTTTGTGTAATGTGTCAAGTGCTGTAGTGTAAGCTATGGCAATGTGGTGCAGTAGCACAGGTATGTGTGTTGTGTCAAGTGCTGTAGTGTAAGCTATGTCAATGTTATGCAGTAGCACAGGTCTGTGTGATGTGTCAAGTGCTGTAGTGTAAGCTATAGCAATGTGGTGCAGTAGCACAGGTCTGTGTGATGTGTCAAGTGCTGTAGTGTAAGCTATAGCAATGTGGTGCACTAGCACAGGTCTGTGTGATGTGTCAAGTGCTGTAGTGTAAGCTATAGCAATGTGGTGCAGTAGCCCAGGTCTGTGTGATTTGTCAAGTGCTGTAGTGTAAGCTATAGCAATGTGGTGCAGTAGCACAGGTCTGTGTGATGTGTCAAGTGCTGTAGTGTAAGCTATAGCAATGTGGTGCAGTAGCACAGGTCTGTGTGATGTGTCAAATGATGTAGCGTAATCTACGGCAATGTGGTGCAGTAGCACAGGTCTGTGTGATGTTTCAAGTTCTGTAGTGTAAGATGTAGCAAGGTGGTGCAGTAGCACAGATCTGTGTTATGTGCCAAGTGCTGTAGTGTAAGCTATGGCAATGTGGTGCAGTAGCACAGGCCTGTGTGATGTGTCAAGTAGTGTAGTGTAAGCTATAGCAATGTGGTGCAGTAGCACAGGTTTGAGTAATGTGTCAAGTGTTGTGGTGTAAGCTATGGCAATGTGGTGCAGTAGCACAGGTCTGTGTGTTGTGTCAAGTGCTGTAGTGTAAGCTATGTCAATGTGGTGCAGTAGCACAGGTCTGTGTGATGTGTCAAGTGCTGTAGTGTAAGCTATGGCAATGTGGTGCAGTAGCACAGGTCTGTGTGATGTTTCAAGTGCTGTAGTGTAAGATGTAGCAAGGTGGTGCAGTAGCACAGGTCTGTGTGATGTGTCAAGTGCTGTAGTGTAAGCTGTAGCAATGTGGTGCAGTAGCACAGGTCTGTGTGATGCGTCAAGTAGTGTAGTGTAAGCTATAGCAATGTGGTGCAGTAGCACAGGTCTGTGCGATGTGTCAAGTGCTGTAGTGTAAGCTATAGCAATGTGGTGCAGTTGCCCAGGTCTGTGTGATGTGTCAAGTGCTGTAGTGTAAGCTATAGCAATGTGGTGCAGTAGCCCAGGTCTGTGTGATGTCTCAAGTGCTGTAGTGTAAGCTATAGCAATGTGGTGCACTAGCACATGTCTGTGTGATGTGTCAAGTGCTGTAGTGTAAGCTATAGCAATGTGGTGCAGTAGCACAGGTCTGTGTGATGTGTCAAGTGCTGTAGTGTAAGCTATGTCAATGTGGTGAAGTAGCACAGTTCTGTGTGATGTGTCAAGTGCTGTAGTGTAAGCTATGGCAATGTGGTGCAGTAGCACAGGTCTGTGTGATGTTTCAAGTGCTGTAGTGTAAGATGTAGCAAGGTGGTGCAGTAGCACAGGTCTGTGTGATGTTTCAAGTGGTGTAGTGTAAGCTGTAGCAATGTGGTGCAGTAGCACAGGTCTGTGTGATGCGTCAAATAGTGTAGTGTAAGCTATAGCAATGAGGTGCAGTAGCACAGGTCTGTGCGATATGTCAAGTGCTGTAGTGTAAGCTATAGCAATGTGGTGCAGTAGCACAGGTTTGTGTAATGTGTCAAGTGCTGAAGTGTAAGCTATGGCAATGTGGTGCAGTAGCACAGGTCTGTGTGTTGTGTCAAGTGCTGTAGTGTAAGCTATAGCAATGTGGTGCAGTAGCACAGGTCTGTGTGATGTGTCAAGTGCTGTAGTGTAAGCTATAGCAATGTGGTGCAGTAGCACAGGTCTGTGTGATGTGTCAAGTGCTGTAGTGTAAGCTATAGCAATGTGGTCCAGTAGCACAGGTCTGTGTGATGTGTCAAGTGCTGTAGTGTAAGCTGTAGCAAGGTGGTGCAGTAGCACAGGTCTGTGTGATGTGTCAAGTGCATTAATGTAAGCTGTAGCAATGTGGTGCAGTAGCACATGTGTGTGTGTGATGTGTCAAGTGCTGTAGTGTAAGCTATAGCAATGTGGTGCAGTAGCACAGGTCTGTGTGATGTGTCAAGTGCTGTAGTGTAAGCTATAGCAATTTGGTGCAGTAGCACAGGTCTGTGTGATGTGTCAAGTGCTGTAGTGTAAGCTATGGAAATGTGGTGCAGTAGCACAGGTCTGTGTGATGTTTCAAGTGCTGTAGTGTAAGCTGTAGCAATGTAGTGCAGTAGCACAGGTCTGTGTGATGCGTCAAGTAGTGTAGTGTAAGCTATAGCAATGTGGTGCAGTAGCACAGGTCTGTGTGATGTGTCAAGTGCTGTAGTGTAAGCTATAGCAATGTGGTGCAGTAGCACAGGTCTGTGTGATGTATCAAGTGCTGTAGTGTAAGCTATAGCAATGTGGTTCAGTAGCACAGGTCTGTGTGATGTGTCAAGTGCTGTAGTGTAAGCTGTAGCAAGGTGGTGCAGTAGCACAGGTCTGTGTGATGTGTCAAGTGTTGTAGTTTAAGCTGTAGCAATGTGGTGCAGTAGCACAGGTCTGTGTGATGTGTCAAGTGCTGTAGTGTAAGCTATAGCAATGTGGTGCAGTAGCACAGGTCTGTGTGATGTGTCAAGTGCTGTAGTGTAAGCTATAGCAATGTGGTGCAGTAGCACAGGTCTGTGTGATGTGTCAAGTGCTGTAGTGTAAGCTATAGCAATGTGGTGCAGTAGCACAGGTCTGTGTGATGTGTCAAGTGATGTAGCGTAATCTACGGCAATGTGGTGCAGTAGCACAGGTCTGTGTGATGTTTCAAGTGCTGTAGTGTAAGATGTTGCAAGATGGTGTAGTAGCACAGGTCTGTGTGATGTGCCAAGTGCTGTAGTGTAAGCTATTGCAATGTGGTGCAGTAGCATAGGTCTGTGTGATGTGTCAAGTGCTGTAGTGTAAGCTATAGCAATGTAGTGCAGTAGCACAGGTCTGTGTGATGCGTCAAGTAGTGTAGTGTAAGCTATAGCAATGTGGTGCAGTAGCACAGGTTTGTGTAATGTGTCAAGTGCTGTAGTGTAAGCTATGGCAATGTGGTGCAGTAGCACAAGTATGTGTGTTGTGTCAAGTGCTGTAGTGTAAGCTATGTCAATGTGGTGCAGTAGCACAGGTCTGTGTGATGTGTCAAGTGCTGTAGTGTAAGCTATGGCAATGTGGTGCAGTAGCACAGGTCTGTGTGATGTGTCAAGTGCTGTAGTGTAAGCTATAGCAATGTAGTGCAGTAGCACAGGTCTGTGTGATGCGTCAAGTAGTGTAGTGTAAGCTATAGCAATGTGGTGCAGTAGCACAGGTCTGTGTAATGTGTCAAGTGCTGTAGTGTAAGCTATGGCAATGTGGTGCAGTAGCACAGGTATGTGTGTTGTGTCAAGTGCTGTAGTGTAAGCTATGTCAATGTGGTGGAGTAGCACAGGTCTGTGTGATGTGTCAAGTGCTGTAGTGTAAGCTATGGCAATGTGGTGCAGTAGCAAAGGTCTGTGTGATGTTTCAAGTGCTGTAGTGTAAGATGTAGCAAAGTGGTGCAGTAGCACAGGTCTGTGTGATGCGTCAAGTAGAGTAGTGTAAGCTATAGCAATGTGGTGCAGCAGCACAGGTCTGTGTGATGTTTCAAGTGCTGTAGTGTAAGATGTAGCAAGGTGGTGCAGTAGCACAGGTCTATGTGATGTGTCAAGTGCTGTAGTGTAAGCTGTAGCAAGGTGGTGCAGTAGCACTGGTCTGTGTGATGTGTCAAGTGTTGTAGTGTAAGCTGTAGCAATGTGGTGCACTAGCACAGGTCTGTGTGATGTGTCAAGTGCTTTAGTGTAAAGATGCTTAGCAAGGAAGGTGGTGCAGTAGCACAGGTGTATGATATGCCAAGTGCTGTAGTGTAAGCTATGGCAATGTGGTGCAGTAGCACAGGTCTGTGTGATGTGTCAAGTGCTGTAGTGTAAGCTATAGCAATGTGGTGCAGTAGCACAGGTCTGTGTGATGTGTCAAGTGCTGTATTGTAAGCTATGTCAATGTGGTGCAGTAGCACAGGTCTGTGTGATGTGTCAAGTGCTGTAGTGTAAGCTATGGCAATGTGGTGCAGTAGCAAAGGTCTGTGTGATGTTTCAAGTGCTGTAGTGTAAGATGTAGCAAAGTGGTGCAGTAGCACAAGTCTGTGTGATGCGTCAAGTAGTGTAGTGTAAGCTATAGCAATGTGGTGCAGTAACACAGGTCTGTGTGATGTTTCAAGTGCGGTAGTGTAAGATGTAGCAAGGTGGTGCAGTAGCACAGGTCTATGTGATGTGTCAAGTGCTGTAGTGTAAGCTGTAGCAAGGTGGTGCAGTAGCACAGGTCTGTGTGATGTGTCAAGTGTTGTAATGTAAGCTGTAGCAATGTGGTGCACTAGCACAGGTCTGTGTGATGTGTCAAGTGCTGTAGTGTAAGATGTAGCAATGTAGTGCAGTAGCACAGTTCTGTGTGATGCATCAAGTAGTGTTCTGTAAGCTATAGCAATGTGGTGCAGTAGCACAGGTCTGTGTGATGTGTCAAGTGCTGTAGTGTAAGCTATAGCAATGTGGTGCAGTAGCACAGGTCTGTGTGATGTGTCAAGTGCTGTAGTGTAAGCTATAGCAATGTGGTGCAGTAGCACAGGTGTGTGTGATGTGTCAAGTGCTGTAGTGTAAGCTATAGCAATGTGGTGCACTAGCACAGGTCTGTGTGATGTGTCAAGTGCTGTAGTGTAAGCTGTAGCAATGTAGTGCAGTAGCACAGGTCTGTGTGATGCGTCAAGTAGTGTTCTGTAAGCTATAGCAATGTGGTGCAGTAGCACAGGTCTGTGTGATGTGTCAAGTGCTGTAGTGTAAGCTGTTGCAATGTGGTGCAGTAACACAGGTCTGTGCGATGTGTCAAGTGCTGTAATGTAAGCTATAGCAATGTGGTGCAGTAGCACAGGTCTGTGTGATATGCCAAGTGCTGTAGTGTAAGCTGTAGCAATGTGGTGCCGTAGCACAGGTCTGTGTGATGTGTCAAGTGCTGTAGTGTAAGCTGTAGCAATGTAGTGCAGTAGCACAGGTCTGTGTGATGCGTCAAGTAGTGTAGTGTAAGCTATAGTAATGTGGTGCAGTAGCACAGGTCTGGGTGATGTGTCAAGTGCTGTAGTGTAAGCTATAGCAATGTGGTTCAGTAGCACAGGTCGGTGTGACGTGTCAAGTGCTGTTGTGTAAGCTGTAGCAAGGTGGTGCAGTAGCACAGGTCTGTGTGATGGGACAAGTGTTGTAGTGTAAGCTGTAGCAATGTGGTGCAGTAGCACAGATCTGTGTGATGTGTCAAGTGCTGTAGTGTAAGCTATAGCAATGTGGTGCAGTAGCACAGGTCTGTGTGATGTGTCAAGTGCTGTAGTGTAAGCTATAGCAATGTGGTGCAGTAGCACAGGTCTGTGTGATGTGTCAAGTGATGTAGCGTAATCTACGGCAATGTGGTGCAGTAGCACAGGTCTGTGTGATGTTTCAAGTGCTGTAGTGTAAGATGTAGCAAAATGGTGCAGTAGCACAGGTCTGTGTGATGTGCCAATTGCTGTAGTATAAGCTATTGCAATGTGGTGCAGTAACACAGGTCTTTGTGATGTGTCAAGTGTTGTATTGTAAGCTATAGCAATGTAGTGCAGTAGCACAGGTCTGTGTGATGCGTCAAGTAGTGTAGTGTAAGCTATTGCAATGTGGTGCAGTAGCACAGGTTTGTGTAATGTGTCAAGTGCTGTAGTGTAAGCTATGGCAATGTGGTGCAGTAGCACAAGTATGTGTGTTGTGTCAAGTGCTGTAGTGTAAGCTATGTCAATGTGGTGCAGTAGCACAGGTCTGTGTGATGTGTCAAGTGCTGTAGTGTAAGCTATGGCAATGTGGTGCAGTAGCACAGGTCTGTGTGATGTTTCAAGTGCTATAGTGTAAGATGTAGCAAGGAGGTGCAGTAGCACAGGTCTGTGTGATGTGTCAAGTGCTGTAGTGTAAGCTGTAGCAAGGTGGTGCAGTAGCACAGGTCTGTGTGATGTGTCATGTGCTGTAGTGTAAGCTGTAGCAATGTGGTGCAGTAGCACAGGTCTGTGTGATGTGTCAAGTGCTGTAGTGTAAGCTATAGCAATTTGGTGCAGTAGCACAGGTCTGTGTGATGTGTCAAGTGCTGTAGTGTAAGCTATGGCAATGTGGTGCAGTAGCACAGGTCTGTGTGATGTTTCAAGTGCAGTAGTGTAAGATGTAGCAAGATGGTGCAGTAGCACAGGTCTGTGTGATATGCCAAGTGCTGTAGTGTAAGCTGCAGCAATGTGGTGCCGTAGCACAGGTCTGTGTGATGTGTCAAGTGCTGTAGTGTAAGCTGTAGCAATGTAGTGCAGTAGCACAGGTCTGTGTGATGCGTCAAGTAGTGTAGTGTAAGCTATAGCAATGTGGTGCAGTAGCACAGGTTTGTGTGATGTCTCAAGTGCTGTAGTGTAAGCTGTAGCAATGTGGTGCAGTAGCCCAGGTCTGTGTGATGTGTCAAGTGCTGTAGTGTAAGCTATAGCAATGTGGTGCAGTAGCACAGGTCTGTGTGATGTGTCAAGTGCTGTAGTGTAAGCTATGTCAATGTGGTGCAGTAGCACAGGTCTGTGTGATGTGTCAAGTGCTGTAGTGTAAGCTATGGCAATGTGGTGCAGTAGCAAAGGTCTGTGTGATGTTTCAAGTGCTGTAGTGTAAGATGTAGCAAAGTGGTGCAGTAGCACAGGTCTGTGTGATGCGTCAAGTAGTGTAGTGTAAGCTATAGCAATGTGGTGCAGTAACACAGGTCTGTGTGATGTTTCAAGTGCGGTAGTGTAAGATGTAGCAAGGTGGTGCAGTAGCACAGGTCTATGTGATGTGTCAAGTGCTGTAGTGTAAGCTGTAGCAATGTAGTGCAGTAGCACAGGTCTGTGTGATGCGTCAAGTAGTGTTCTGTAAGCTATAGCAATGTGGTGCAGCAGCACAGGTCTGTGTGATGTGTCAAGTGCTGTAGTGTAAGCTGTAGCAATGTGGTGCAGTAGCACAGGTCTGTGCGATGTGTCAAGTGCTGTAATGTAAGCTATAGCAATGTGGTGCAGTAGCACAGGTCTGTGTGATGTGTCAAGTGCTGTAGTGTAAGCTATAGCAATATGGTGCAGTAGCACAGGTCTGTGTGATGTGTCAAGTGCTGTAGTGTAAGCTATAGCAATGTGGTGCACTAGCACAGGTCTGTGTGATGTGTCAAGTGCTGTAGTGTAAGCTATAGCAATGTGGTCCAGTAGCACAGGTCTGTGTGATGTGTCAAGTGCTGTAGTGTAAGCTGTAGCAATGTGGTGCAGTAGCACAGGTCTGTGTGATGTGTCAAGTGCTGTAGTGTAAGCTATAGCAATGTGGTGCAGTAGCACAGGTCTGTGTGATGTGTCAAGTGCTGTAGTGTAAGCTATAGCAATGTGGTTCAGTAGCACAGGTCTGTGTGATGTGTCAAGTGCTGTAGTGTATGCTGTAGCAAGGTGGTGCAGTAGCACAGGTCTGTGTGATGTGTCAAGTGCTGTATTGCAAGCTGTAGCAATGTGGTGCAGTAGCACAGGTCTGTGTGATGTGTCAAGTGCTGTAGTGTAAGCTATAGCAATGTGGTGCAGTAGCACAAGTCTGTGTGATGTGTCAAGTGCTGTAGTGTAAGCTATAGCAATGTGGTGCAGTAGCACAGGTCTGTGTGATGTGTCGAGTGATGTTGGCGGCTGCATTCGTTAAAATTAACCTATTTTTAAATGTGCCCGTTTTGTGTTATTCGCAAGTGTTCTGTACACTCACAATGCTCTGAATAATTGTGTCACTTGAACTAGATACAGTGCATATTATTAATATGCACTGTATCTGGAAGCCTCAGCAATTTGCAGTTTAATATTATTAGTCATGAAATACCCGTAGTCATAGTACATAAACATAATTTTATAACGTATAATCCTGAACGCACTGGTGTTCAATTCAATTAATCTTTAGCCCATGACTAAGTCACCGACTTGCGATGAAAGTACACGTACAGTGCATATGAGGGCCACTCTCCAAAAAGTCTGACAGTTCGTTTACATTTTTAGCATTCCACGTTGTATTATTTCCTATTATTTCCTCATTTATGATCTCACATATAAGTTAGACACATCATTGGATTCATGTCGACGAGGTGTTTCTGGATATGAAAATCTCAAATAGCAAAATGTAAGTAAAGGTGCCTAATTCCTGTTAGAATAACCTAAAACAGTCAAAATAGGCTTTCCATTTTAAACATGCATTTATTTCCGATACACCTGAAAAATACTAAATATTGGAAATTCATTTTTTTAAATATCTAATGCCAAGGTAAACTATATTATCGACGCAACACACTATAATAGTGATAACAGTCCCATAAATTAACATAACACAATTTTACCAATTTGTTTTCAGTTGCTAATTGGCCGTTTCTTTACGGTGACGCCCGATACCAAGCTTCTTCACCAATGTGCCACTATTAGAAATTTTTATTTAAAAAGTTAACGTTGGTAGTAAACCGATCTATATTCAATATTTTGATGTAGATATTATTTTATAACAGGTACTATTACATTTTCTGTAAATTTTATCTTTATGCAAATAAAAAAAACAGCCAAACTTGAACTGGTTACGCGTTATATCAAGCTAAAACGCGGATTGAGACATAAATAACAAACACAATTATTTCAAAATGTATGGATACATAAATAATGATTAATATTACATATCAGAATTGTTTTTAAAAAACTGTTCAGAAAAAACGCCATGTCACATACGATCCCGCCATGGTAAACACAACAAAAACTTGGTACCGGCCGGGCGTATCCGTTTTTGTGAAATGCAGTATTTTTTCTAAACAGATTACAAACGGCCAATTAGCAATTAAAAAACGAGCTGTCAAACTTTTTTGGAGAGTGGCCCATGAGGCGATGTAATAATAATGTATTTGTAAATTTGCGGATGTTACGAAACTCTTCAGTCAATTAGTTGCATCAATCGAGGATGCGGTGACATTTCAGGATCTTAATACAATGCATGGATGGATGGATGGATGGATGGATGGAGAATGGCAAACGTTATTTATTATAATTATTTTTAAAATGGTGTGCATGCACTACGGCCACAATAATATACAACAGACGACGAGTTAACGTCAACGTAATTGAGAGTGTACAGCATAGAGCGACCAGGACGATACCTGAAATTAGTCATATGAATTAGACTAGCAGGTTGATAGTATTTAATGTATTAAATATTACAACATACGACGGTAGTAACGTAGGGCCGACCTGGCTACGCACCACCTGCTATAGGTGTTCATAATGTTAATTGATTTACATATAAAATACCTCAACAATTAAGAGGACACCCTTATAAAATAAAAACCGCTCTCGAGATTAAATATTAGAAAGTTTTCATTCACAAGAAGAAGTGCCAATGAATTCCAATTACTGTAATACATTACCCAAGCAGCAGTCATGTCAATAAGTACAAATTATTTTAAAGGCAATAATATTGACAGATATTAAGTAATAAGACGGAGGATTATAAACGTTTGCATACTCCCTTCTCGTCAACTAAAATTACTAGGTAAATGTATTGTAAAAATATTGAATATCACTTCCCCACAAAATTAGTTCGAAAATTTTTCGCATCCCGTGTTAAATTTACGCTGCGGCGCCTGTCCATTTGTCACTTGCTTGTGACGGAAGTGGTCTATACGTTGCGGGGGACCTCGTTGCAATGGTTGGTGGGTCTAATTGACGCAGTTTAAAAAATTGGGGTTAGTAGATAAACCCTAGGGCTTCTTTTTTCGCCTTTATGGTTCAATCGAGATGAAACCAACGCCAATCAATATAATTCGTTTCTATTATAAACATATCGCTTAATCAGTTGTGTGTATGTAATAATTTTCTGTTGGGACGGTTTTCCA
The DNA here is from genome assembly GCA_020002185.1 of Paraescarpia echinospica. Taxonomy (NCBI): domain Eukaryota; kingdom Metazoa; phylum Annelida; class Polychaeta; order Sabellida; family Siboglinidae; genus Paraescarpia; species Paraescarpia echinospica. Next base: position 2,991,418 of record CM034537.1, on the reverse strand, counting down.
TTCAACTGATTTGCTTATTTCCTTCCTTCCTTCCGTATAGTGACCACAGTCATTATTGACTATTCTATCAGTGATTATTTTGTGCCAGCATCAACATCGTGTTGACATTGTACTAAACTTCAGTGTTGCCGTCTTAAAACGTGAAACAGATTATATATATATATACAGTTATGACCATGCAATGTGTTTTTATGTAGTGAACATATTTGGAAAATTTTTGACATAAATTATGACCCACCATGCAAAAACGAGAAGCTTCGCAAAAATAAATATGTTGTCTTTATTGCATATTCATATAGATCACATTCCGAGAGAAAAAACAATACCCCAATGTTTCCTGTGTTCACAATATTTCCAGAGATACAGCAATTTGAATCTTGAAAATGCGAAATGTATGGTTTGGAGAAAAACTGCTTTAAAGTTTTCATTCTGTATATTGTCTAAGGTTTTCTTACTGTCAAAACATAAAAATAATCACATTTAGGTAACGTCTATGCCATGTAATGACCAACATTTGAAAGTTTAATCTATACCGGATAATATCACGATGGAAACTCATTTAAAAAAATCTGTGTTGTAGTGTTTTGGCTCATAGCTTGTGATGAGCGACAACGAGAAACGTCTCATCTTCGAATTGTTCACAGCTGTCAGCGTGTATTCAAACTATTGTATACTTCCGTAAAAGTCAACTGATCCTTCATGCGGGAATTTGACTTAGCTAGCCAATTTTTCTGGTTAATATTTCCATGCCGAATTGCAAAACCTCAAGATATTGGGATTGATTGCGAATAAACAGATGTAGGTGCGGTGAAATATAGTTGATAACATTCGTAATTTCTATAAGAACTTATATTACTGCAGAAATAGGATGTTTACTTAGGCACAGGATATACAACAGACACATGTATTTATGTAGTGGAATAAAACCAACATTAATTTATTGTTCAAATACACATCCTCAATGATATATGGAAAAATGACAACAACTTGACACTCGTATAGGTAATATAATTATTGTAGCCGATGAACAACACATTTAAGGGTATCATTCAGTTTGTAGGACATCGTATGTGATTCATTTTGTAATGATTGACATATAATATAGTTATATCACAGTAGTCGTAGTTGTATGTATTCAGCAACAAATTAGACGTGACTATTTAGATTAACTTGACACTCAGTGGTTGCTATTTGACCATAGATGGGACATGGGTTGGTGAAAAGGCAGAGCATATCCACACGCCGGTGGGTCATGCACATTTCACCTCTGGGGCCCCATGCTGCTCCGAGATCCCTCGAGCTATTGCTCCGAGATCCCTTGAGCTATTGCCAACTTTTTAAGTTTGAAGGCCGTCTTCTTGAAACATTTTAGCATTTTCTGAAGCTACCTCACTTATTGTCAATCCACATATGTTTCGTATACATCTTTTTCTCCCACCCCATCGTTATCTAGCATTGTGTGGAAAGAGTTCACAGATATTAAATACAGTTTGTATTCAGGTAATCTGTAAAACTATTTTGGTTTGTGCACAAACAATATAATTAGGAATATCATTATGTAAGTAGTTAAAAAATGAGTGCACTAATCTAGTCCGGATATTTTCATGCCAACTATGCATTACACATTTAAAGGCAGTTAAGAATATTTTTTTCTTTTAAAGCCTCAGAGCATGAAAGTTACACATATCTGATTTCAAATGTTACTCATTACATGCTATTTTGATATCCCAAACTTTATCATGCTGTAATACTGGATGGAAAATTTAACCATTTTGCAAAGTGCATGGTCTGACATAAAAAAATCCACTGTTGTCATCACAAATATACAACTGTTTTTGATATGCACAGTTTTTGTCACAACAAGGCATGTTGGCCATAGTCATTTCTAGATATATCCTATGTACATCTGAAATCTCACAGTTACTATTAGCTGCCAAACCTATCCTATCCTTATTTGCTGAATCACAGTAAATTAAAATACACTGTACTAGTTTTGAAATGTGTTGCATTCAAGTCATGTTTGATATCAAACCCACAAATCACACCAAATGTTCTTATGCAATTTAGATTTTCATCACCTCCCAGAATAATATGATAATTTCTGTTTAGTCTAGCATCATCCCGCTGGTACATGAGAAGTGAGTCTAAATTGTGCTCCACAATTATTTCGGCATTCCTCCAATCAGAATTTGTTAGTTTGTCCTTAGACTGGGAAATACCCTTTCATAAATAATTACGGTCAATTAAATAACACCTGCTAGAAATTTGGCGTAGATTAGCAGATAATGAAGGTTTATCTGTGGCTCCATGTGTTAGTATACTTGTTAGATTTTCTGCAATGTAAATCTGACTTGGTGCTGATCTTCCTGTCATTCTAGCCCGATCAATGTGATCTTTCATAGACTGTGACATACGCCTACCTTTTTGGTTAGGTTCTGATTTCTACACTCATCTGTGCGAGAGGAACATGACACGTACATAACTATTGTTGTTTTGTGACCAACGTTTACCACTGCATTTAGGTTTATGGCCATAAAGTTGTCATCAGTTCTGTGAAATGTTTTGTTATCCTTTCTGGTAATATTCGAAACAAGTAACATGTCATCATCATGTTTAATATTCATATAACAGGCTTACTCTGTGTCATGTGTATGTGTTTGTCAATCAACATATTATCCAAAAAACGTTTTGTAGGAAAGCTGTGTAGACTGTACCAGCATAAGTATAATTTACAGATGTCAGCCAATTGTGGAACGATGCTCCATCAACAAACAGTGTTTTTAGTCTCAGAAAATATGTAACTCTTTATCCAATCAACTGTTTCAGCAGACTGGCCATATGATTGCATGTTAGCTACAGCCTTAACGTCACGTTTACCTGCCTGGGAACAGCTTACATATTACTGATAGTCTCAAATATATTGACTTAATAACTGAAACCACAGGTGTATTAATCATATGAGTGGATATGTTTGCATAATCAAGAAAGGAGAAAGAGCGGTGTTTCAGTTCTCCTCATAATTGTTAAGGGGAGAATGTATGGTTCTAAGTTTGTTGGCCCTCTGTTATGAATATAATTGGCAGCGGTGTTAGTCGGAGTAAGATGGCAAAGTTAATAGCTTGCTTAGGAATATACTTTTGTTTATTGCTATTCTTATTGGAACCAGTACTGACACTATAATGTTTACTGCTTGGAGGAGTCCTTTTTCTGTAATAGCATATTAACATTGATTGTGCCTGTAATAATCGACAGCATGATCACCCATCGCAAAAAATTAATAAACTGAAATGTTTTGCAGATAAGCAACATCATCTGATGGAAGTTGTGAATTAAGACTAGCAAGACTTATAAACCTTTCTGGTATAAACATGCTATTGTTGAACGTACAATTACTGAAATACCACAGACAGATGAACATCCCAGTGGGCATACAACGTTGTTACGACGTCGATTAGTGGTTGGATATACGTTGCGACGTCGAACACCACAAATACAACGTCATTACAACGTCTGATCGTCAACGTTGTGACCTTGACACGACATTGCTTTCAAGTCGACAACATAACCCGACGTCATAACAACGTTTCGTCATCAACGAAATATGGACGTGGACATGTGACATCCGTACAACGTTGCAATCAAGTTGACAGCCCAACCAACTAGATTCATGTCATGAAATCAACGTCTTTATAACGTCTTGCCATCGACGTTATAATGACGTGGGTGGTCTGACGTTAATACAACGTTGACATTAAGTCGACAACCTAACCCGACGTCTTTACAACGTCTGGTCATCAACGAAACGAAATACTAATTATCCATTACAGACATATGTATGTAATGGATAATTAGGCGCATAGAGATTTGAGCAATTATTCATACCAGTATTGACATTACCACCAGGCTGATGACACATGTATAAAGGGACAAAGGGACTGGGTTTCCCAACTTTTACGTCACATTTCTAAATATGATCTTAACTGTGTCTGGTATTCCCCACCCAAGGGTGTCTGCATAAGTTACAATATCAAAGTCTAATGAATATATTATCAGTGTAAAGTGATTACAATACACAACACTTTTACTTCCATTTGGATTAGTTACTTGCGAACTGTCCATGAAATACGTTCCACCATAGCATCCCACAGGTATAATCAAAATCAGCTGCCCTTCTTGAATATTTGCAAATTTAGTATACATTTTTTCATCAAAATTTGGCTGAGATGGTATATCTGAGACATAATATACCAAAGTTTCACTATCATTCAATTTGGTGTTTAATATTATACAAATCTCATAAATCCATTGACTATTAAATTACTTGATTAACAACTGAAATGAAGACAGGCCTGATGCAGAAGGGACAGTGGATAGGAGGATTATGTGGCACTGGTCTCTGTCGTGGCGCCTCGAGTTGAGTCCACGTTTGATGCTCAAGGCTCGCAGAATGGTGCTGGAATGAACAATGTTATTGACAATAATTATATCAGGTAACCAGGAGAGCATTTATTTCAATGTCTGTCCTCTCTCAAATTAGTGGGTGCTGCCTCCTCCTAGTAGCTGCGGGGTGGCGGTGTCCTGGAAGCATTGGCTCATGCCATGGCCTAGCTCCATCTGCTGCCGATGGTCTGCACGGGTACGGGACACCTCCGCAGCTACCATGTCTGCCTACCTGCACACATTCAACTTTAGTTTTGTTAAATGGATTATTATTCACAATTCTAAGCATCACATTTATGCACATAAAAGGTCACGACTAAGGGAAACAACACCATATTCATCATATAATACAATCCCCACTTGAACGTACATGGCACGGCCAAACCTACTGTCAGGTGACAGTAGGTGCAGGACTCGGCAGGTGGTGGTCGTGTGGAGCAGTGTTTTGCCTTCGCGGGATTAATGCAGGCTGTCAATGCTGAAGAATCCAGGTCGAGTGAAGATGTCGTCCCAATCCCAGAATCTAACACCAGCAATTTGTGCAGACATTTGGTGCAGTCTCATGTTGTACAATAGGCTGGTCTTGTACTGGTCATCACTGCAGAAAGGAAGCGCAATCACTGGCCACTGGCTACTATCCAAAATATGTACACTGAGTAAACATTTCATCCATTTTGTAGCCTTCTACGAGATGTAAATTATTTTTGTAAGCGAGAGCTGTAATTGTAAATTCCTTATTAGATCAGCGTTCAGAAAATGTCCTTCCTTAAATAAATACTTATCTACAGAAACACAATCAATTTCAATTTGTATTGATTTTTGTACATATGACTACTTTTAATTTGGGTACTATAATTGTTATTATTACTACATTTTCTAGAACTCATACTCACTCATCATAACAGTCGGTGATGTTGATTTAACGTACGATGGAGATGACGGATGTCGTTCCATATATCCACCAGATTATTCATTGCCACATACAAAAGTACTGCATCGCACAACTGTTGGCTCCACCTCAGCTAACACAAAGTTGTTACGTTAACAATTAAATCCCATTTAAGACAGCAATGGCAGTGCTCTTGCAAGCACCGGTTCCATGTAAATGCAATTAAAACCATATCATGAAATACAAATATTTGTTGCTATAATGTCATAAACTATGCCAATTGAATAGATTACTGAACAATATTCAGGGTAGTTCTTATTCAATTAAAACTATTTCATTTTGTATATCAAAACATTTGGCTATATGCAAAATGAAATATTTTGAAGCCAATAAAGTAGGTTCTTAATCTTCACATTTGTAATTGCATTGGAGTATGTAGCAAAATATAGTTTCTGAAACTGTCAAAAATGTAACGCACTTTCTGTCATTATTCCATGCAAACAAAATGAGTATTACCCGTTCATTGTATTACCCGTTTTGATAGTAACTCAGGTAGGAGTAGGCCTAGCTAATATGTGAAACAATCAGTTAATGTTTTTTGTATGAAAACATCAGCAGGAATTGAACCTGCTTCACAAATACAAGGCATAACTGGACGAGCACCAACTTAGGTCTTAGGCTATTTACTCCAAACAGCCCAAACTTGAGCTAACGCAGGAGTTTTGTGGTGCTTATTTGTGCGCATGCGTTGTGGGTAGTTTTTTATTTTAATTTTAAAGGCAATTTAGGTGATTGGGTTTGGTGAAAGGGGGGTTCATGATTGCTGTTTGAAATGCTATGGGGTTTTCTAGTTCAGTAATTTGTGGTGGGATAATATTCCAGATTCGAACTGCTCGTGGGTAGAAAGAGAACACTGCTGCATTGATGCGGCACCTAGGGGCTACGTAGTGGCCACGGTTTTTTTACTGTGATAGTAGACATGGTGGGGGTATGATGTTGATTATGTTATTTAATATTTTGTAAAATGTCATGGGTTGTTTGATAATGCGTCGTCGTTCAAGAGTTGGCCATCCAAGGTTGGCTATTAGGTCTGCGGAGTTTGTTTGGCGTCTATGATCATTTTTTAAACTGGCAGCACAGTATTGTACTCTTTCAAGGTGTTTAATTTGGGTGGCAGCGGGTGGATTCCATGTGGGAGAGGCATAGTCGCGTTTTGGTAAGATTAGCATGTTATAGGCTGTTTCTTTTACCTCGGGTTTGCATGGTCCGAGGGTTCGTTTGACCATGCCTAGGACTTTTGAAGATTTGGAAACTATGTCAGTTATATGGTTTGCCCAGATTAGTTTAAAATCTAATTTTACTCCAAGATATGGGTGGCTAGAGACGGTAGAGAGTGGCATGCCAACGAGTGAATATGAATGTTGTCTGGGTTTGGTTTTGTTTGTTAATGGGAAATGCACACATTTAGATATATTAAACCCAATTTGCCATTTGTCAGACCATGTTTGGAGTTTGATCAGGTTAGATTGGAGAATTTCGTGGTCGGTTTCGGATGTGATTTTGCGATAAATATAATGCTGTCATCTGCTGTTTCAAAAAAAATTGAAAGCCTAACATGTCAGAGTTTTTATTTAATAATTCATATAAAAATTTGAATAGAAACTTACCTCTAGCCAAAGCCGATGTTATTGCCAAGGTTTGCCTTTTGACAGTATTCGACATAAGATAATTATAAGGAAAGAGGGGACAGTGATGCTGTGTGTAATCTCTTCCTGGCACAACATCCCGAAGGATGACTTACTTACTTAGGCTTACTTAGGTTGTAGGTGGTGGCCTCAGTGGTCAGATCTACATTTGTCTCTGTAAGTGCCATACGACTTCCCGGGAAGGCGGCTCACCTAAATTGTACCATAACTTTGTAATTGAGTGAAAAGCGCTCTTCGGTCAGTACCTACCAGCAATAACTGCGTTGGTGCATAACAATTATTGTACGATTTCCGCGAATAATACGGCCCCAAGGGCTTTGAAGTTGAGGGGAACTCAACTGACATGTACTTCACAAATGCGCTAATCAACAATTTAATTTAAGGCGATGTTAAATATCTTCTAATTCACTCGAACATTCAACGACAACTAGAATTAAAAGGTTCAATTTGAAAAATCGAAATGCAGGTGGTCAAAGGAGGGTGTTCGTGAATGAAGATCTCACCTCAACTCGTGGTGCTCTCGCGTTCCGCATGAGAGAGCTGAAGAAAGCCGGCCACATCGCGGAATGCTGGACAGCAGCAGGGAAAGTAATGAAGACAATGCTGGACTGGTAGTGAACATTACGACAGACACTGGGCTCAGTGCATGTGTTCATGTGTAAACTGTGTGTCAACCACATCAAATGTATTATCCCTGTAATAGTTAAACATTAAAATGGCTGTCAATACAACCAAAGGTGCGATCAGTTCACAACATAAAGACAGTTTGATCACTAGTATTAATATAATAGGAAATTATATTAACCTCAATGTAAACCACACTCAATATCACGATAGAAACGCACATGAGCTTGGCACAGAAATTGATCCTGATAACATTTATAAAAAAAATTATTCATCATCCTGTAAATATTATTCACATATAAGTACTTCTGTCTATGCTAAAGACTGTCTTAATATAATACACTTAAATGCAAGAAGCTTAAATGCAAACTTTAAGCAAATTAAAAGTTATACTCAGACTATTGATATAGTGTTTGATGTAATTGCTATCTCAGAAACTTGGGTTGATCCAACAACACTGCAACACTATAATCTACCTAGGTACAATTCCTTCCAGATATGTACAGAACATGCTAGAGGAGGTGGAGTGGCCATATATGTCCGTAAAGACATTACCCAGGTAACTGTATTAAAGTCTTAAGTAAATCCTTATCAATAAATGATATCCTTGAATGTAAAACAGAATGTAACATTTTTATAAGTGCCATAAATAAGCGAACCACAAATGGTATTCTGTTAAGTGACATGTCTGACCATTTTCCAGTTTTTACATTATGCGAATATGGAGAGATTAAGAGGAATCAAGAAACACACATATATCAGAAATCATACAACTGACAACATCAATGCTTTTGTAGAAGATTTAAGTTGTGAAAAGTGGGAGAATGTTACTAGCACAACCAATGTTAATACGGCTTATGATATATTTCTTAGTGCACTTATTAAAAAATAAGACTGCCCGGTCAGGAAAATAAACAAAAAACATGTAAATTCAGAAAAACCTTGGTTCACAACAGGCTTGATAAATACTTGCCACAAGAAAAACTAATTGTACAGAAGATTTCTGAAAAGTAGATCAAATGAAGCAGAACACCGTTCCAAAAACAAAAGTAATAAAGAAACATGGAATATGTTGAACACAATAATAAATAAACAACGGAGTGAATCTTCATTTGTAAATATAAATGAAGATACCATCAATGCAATATTAGACCAAATGCCTCTTAAAACAAGCTATGGTTATGGTGGCATCTCTTCTTAATTATTAAACAAAATAAAAAATACCTCATTAAGCCGTTGACATTACTCGCAAAACAAACACTAAACACAGGAATTTTTCCAGACAAATTAAAAATTGCCAAAGTAATTCAATATTCAAAAATGGTGATGACACTCAATTTACAAATTACTGACCAATATCACTTTTGCCTGTTATCTCGAAAGTGCTTGAAAAAGTATATATAATCAATTATATGATTTTTTCAAGGAACATAACTTGTTCTATGAAAGTCAGTATGGCTTTCGAGCTGACCACTCAACCGAATTAGCTTCAATGGAACTAATCGATAGAATGATAACAACCATGGACAACAATGAAATACCAATAAATATATATTTAGATTTATCGAAAGCATTCGATACAATTGATCATAACATTTTATTAAATAAACTTAGTTGCTATGGTATAAGTGGAGTGGCCTTAAATCTCTTCAAAAGTTATTTATCAAATCGTTATCAGTATGTCGAATCCAGTCAAGTATGTTACCCATAACAACAGGGGTCTCTCAAGGTTCTATTCTAGGGCCTTTTCTCTTTATAATATATATAAACGACTTTCCAAATGCTAGTAAACTATTTAACTTTATTATGTATGCTGATGACAATACCTTCTCAAGTACAATTCGACAATCGAATAACCATATTGAAAATACTCAAACTGAAAATAATATAAATAAAGAGTTGTCCAAAATAATGTGAATGGCTAAAAATGTATAAATAAATGTTAAAAAGTCAAAATATATGTTGTTCAAAACTGTAAATAAACGAGTACTGCCATTAACGATAAACATAGACAATGTTTTAATTGAAAGAGTGCATGTATTTAATTTTCTTGGTTTAACCATTGAAAAAATCATGTAGAAAATATATCAAATAAATGCTCTAAAACAATAAGTGTACTCAATAAATTAAAATATTTGTTGCCAATAAAAGTTAGAATGCTGTTATATAACTCCTTAATACTGCCATATCTTAATTATGGAAAAATGGTATGGGGGCATAAATGTGGCAGAATTTTAAAACTTCAAAAGAAGGCAATACGTACGATAAGCTTAGCAAAGTACAATGTGCACACAGAACCTATTTTTTAAATCCAAAAATTACTAAATAGTATCAGACATTTTACAAATCCAGGAACTAAAAGTTTACTATAAATTCATACATAATAAACTGCCTGGGAAACAACATCAGGAAAGTGTTCATCACACCTGACATGACCCCAAAGGAGAGAGAGAAAGACAAGGCTCTCCGGGCAGAACTAACTGAAAAAAACACTGAATCTGGGGAAAACAGGTATATGATAAAAAAACGGGAAAATAGTGCAGAGGAGGGTACGCACTCAAGAAACCCCTCCAAGCCAGTGAGCCACCCAAACCTGACAACGAACAGTGTAAATAATCAAGCACAAGCACAATGTTTCATGTCTAAGTGTTATCAAGCAAATGCACAAAGTATAAAAAACAAGTTCCACGAGTTCCAAGCACAAATTCAGAGTTGTGAACCAAAAATCATAGGAATCACGGAAACATGGTGCAATCCAGATATAGGTGACTGTGAGATAAACCTGGGCGCCTGCAATATGTTCCGAAGTGGCAGAAGGGAATATATTGATGGCGGAGTACTAATGTATATACACAAAGACCTACCAGCTATGCCCTGCCAAGAAATGAACGACCTGGAAATAGAAGACTCAATGTGGGTGTCAGTTAAGCTAAACGACAAAGACCAGCTGTTAGCAGGAATTGTGTATAGGACACAGAAGTCAACTGACGAGAACAACGCCAGAATAATAGACACAATAAAACATTTGCAAGAAATGCATGGATACTCACACATTCTGTTGATGGGAGACTTCAACTTTCCAGAGATTAAATTGGAAGACCACATGGTGAGTGGGATTGAATACTCCACAGCAGCCAAGTTTTTTGATGCAACACATGACGCCTACCTGACTCAACACATTATCAAACCGACCAGACAGAGACCGGGCCAACAACCTTCTACACTTGATCTGGTGTTTTCGAATGAACAATATATGGTTGACAATGTCACTCATCTACCACCACTGGGGTGTAGCGACCACCAGTCCTTACTGTGGACCTACATATGCTATGCAGAAGCACCAGCCAACAACAGACTAAGCGAATCGAGAAACTACTCTAAAGGCAACTATGAAGCAATCAATGAATCCCTAAGCAAGACTGACTGGGAGAGCAAGTTTCAGGGAAACAGTGTAAACACTAATTGGACTAAACTCAAGAAGAAGATATCAAAGGCAGTGAGAGAAAATATCCCTCTCAGGAAACCAAAACGCAAAATGGCTAACAAACCTCCATGGTGGAGTAAACAAATGCTGAGAACAGTGAAGAGAAAGTATGACTTATACAAACGCTACAAAAGTTCGGGGCTGGACAGATACTATACTGCATATGTCAAACAGAGAAATGAGACAAATGCCAAAATTAGACAGGCACAGAAAGACTACGAGGAGAAACTAATCAACAATTTCAAGAAGGAACCAAAGAAATTCTACGGTTACCTGAGATCAAAACAGAAGGTAAAGATAACAGTAAGCCAACTGGAGAAAGAAGACGGCAGAATAACAGAAAATGACCAGGAAAAAGCAAATGTACTGGGTGACTTTTTCAAGTCAGTGTTTGTAAATGAGGATAAGTCTACCATCCCAGAATTTCATCAAAGAACAAACGAATGTGTAGCCGACATCATATTTACAGAAGAGACTGTACGCAAGAAACTACAAAGTATCCATCCCAACAAGGCGCCAAGCCCAGACGGGTTGCACCCGTGGGTACTGAAAGAGTGCAGCAAAACCCTTGCTAAGCCGATGTACTGGATATTTCGCCAATCATTAGACACTGGTCTAATCCCTACAGACTGGAAACAAGCCCTAGTCACACCAATTTTCAAGAAGGGATCTAAAGAGAACGCAGGAAACTACCGTCCAATCAGCCTAACATCCATACCCTGCAAGATTCTGGAAGCAATCGTCAGAGAGAGCATGATCAAGTTTCTCAACGAACACAGCATCATCAACGATAACCAGAATGGATTTCTGGAAGGCAAGTCCTGTTTGACCAACTTACTAGAAACCTTTGAGGAATGGACACGAACACTGGACGAAGGATACGGTCTGGACGTCATATACCTGGACTACAAGAAAGCGTTCGACACTTTTCCTCACTGCAGACTGGTAAAGAAGCTAGACGCTTACGGCATCCGAGGCAAAGTGGTTCGATGGCTGAAAACTTTCCTAATAGAACTCAGCAAGTGGTAATCAACGGATCTAAATCAGAGTAGGCCCCCGTCATCAGTGGAGTTCCCCAGGGATCTGTCGTAGGACCGCTTCTTTTTATCCTCTACGTGAATGACATCCCAGACCTGGTCCACTGTAGCATTAAGATGTTTGCCGATAACACGAAGCTATATGCAACAATCCGTAATCAGGAAGACCAAGATCAACAGCAAACTGACATTGACACCCTCGAAGATTGGAGTAAAGAATGGTTGCTACAATTCAACCCCGATAAATGCAAGTTAATGAAAGTGGGGAAATCGCCACACAAAACGTACACTATGACACACAAGACTGGAGCCATAGTGAACCTCGAGACAACAAACGAAGAAAAGGACGTTGGGGTGTGGGTGACAACCAACCTAAAACTGACTGTGCAATGCCAGAAAGCAGCAAAGAAAGCCATGCAAGCTCTTGGCATGGTAAAGAGAAGTTTTAAGCACATGACCAAGAAATCATTTGTGACACTCTACCGGGCATATGTCTGTCCACACCTCGAATTTTGTGTACAAGCATGGTGCCCATATCTGGCAAAGGATATTGACATCCTCGAAAAGGTACAACGAAGAGCAACCAAGCTGGTTACTAGCATAGCAAAGCTCACATACGAACAACGATTACAACAACTGAAACTACACTCGTTGCATTACCGACGTCAGAGAGGCGACCTTATTGAAACGTACAAAATACTTAACGGAATCGACAAAGTTGAAGCTCGTCAATTCTTCCAGGAGATGGACAGTACAGCAACACGAGGACAACGAGAAAGCTTTTCAAGCAAAGAACAAGACTGCTGGTCAGACAGAATTACTTCTCAGTTAGAGCCGTGGATCAGTGGAACAGGCTCCCACAACATGTGGTAGATGCCAAGACCGTCATACAGTTTAAGGCCAGACTCGACAAGCACTGGAAAAGCCTAGGATATGGGCACCAACAAAGGCCAATGGCTTAACTCAGCCCAGTAAGTGTAAGTGTACCAGCAACGCCTAACATTGCAACATAATTTTAATATTCACAATCATAATACACGTAGACAAAATTAAATGCATATAACTAGAATAAATCACGAATTTGAAAAAAAATGCATCCGAAATAACATACCTGTATACTTAAATTTAAAGACTTAGTAGATGTGAAAATGTGTTCAATAATGTATAAAACATACAATAATATGCCAGTACCTATCAACGTTCAGGGCCTGTTTGTGAATTAAGCAAACTAATTTACGTCCTTCTCGAGTCCAATGTCAATATGTACTTCAAAGTATTCGAACAAATATTAAATCACGATGCTTATCAATTTATGGTGTAAAGTGCTGGAATTCACTACCAGCCCACACTACAATGACGCCAACCTTTTATACATTCGTTATCAAATTAAAAACCGATATGTTCAAAAGATATTAAAATAAAAACTTTAAAAAAATTGCGCACTAAACTTTAATATGCATTTTTCTTCCTAGACAAATGGCTAGGGAAATGTCCTGATGAATGTATTACAATGTACTGTATTTGAATGTTTAATATTAATTTATACACTAATAATGCCAGTGCTTGTCTTCACTTACCGGGTATTCGTGTAATATTTCATACCAAAAATAAATATGAAGATTATGCTGTATTGTCACATACTAAATTGTATACTATGTAATACCTAACGAAACTTGTTCAGGGGCATACAACTATAAGACATTTCTTCAGTATACCCCTTTTTGACATAATACGTATTTATGTGCCACAAACATTGTATAAATATTATATATATATATATATATATATATTATCGTTATGTTGGAAAATAAAACTTCTTATTATATTATTAAAATGTAGCTAGCGGCACCAAGAAGTTAAACCCGAAAGAAGTTCGGCCGCATCACTACCTGTTTTTGTCTGCGCGGCTAGTACGTATACTTCCGCCAGAGTAGACACAATTTTCAAGTATAAGAGTTTTGGCGCAGGAACGCACCGCGCAGGAGGTGTAATCTAAACGAAACTAAAATTCGTACTAGTTGTGTCTTTACATTTACAAACACAACTCCACAATATATATTTAGTGTAAACTCGGTATGTTGAATTCATGTAAAAGCATAAAAAAGGAAAATATTATTTTTAAAATATTGTTATTAATAAATAATAATACACACTGAACGTAAGAGTGACTTTCGGATTTTGTCTACGATTTAGTTAGTATTAAATCAAGTATCATTGACTAGTCAAAACACTACGTCATATGCTATATTTTGCCAGTTCAGTATTTTTTTATCTGCAGTGTTGATACTTTCACAGCTTCGGTGCCATAACAATGCATACCATATTTAGGTATTATCCAGTATGAGTTTATGTTGTAGATATTTAGGATTGCTTCAGTATACGTATTTATGAAAACAAATATTTGCCACTTTATTTATGAATACGTGCGTACTTTATAATGAATGTTTGTTATAATTCATATTGAAGCTTTCTGTAGTTTTGAATGCTTTCCAAAAGAAGTCAAGATGTTGTTCTGCCAGGGGGTGAAATGTAAAGAGGTTTGCGCAGTCCGAAGAACTGGATACACATTGTATAAGAACATACCTTTTTACAAGACAAATATGCATAGAGCAGTAAACATGTTTATGAAATATCTGACAATTCATGACAGTTACTTATTAAAATGTTATATAGTTATAAAACCAAACTGTATTATTATATAAGCCTGTATTTATTTGTTTATTGATTAATAAATAAAATTTCATTTATTTGACCTATTATGTGCATACTGGAATTGTATTGTTATTCTGCATACAAATATGTTTATTTACAGTGCACCCGGGATAAGTTGAACCTCCACAGACCCATGGCAGTACTGTTGTTAGATGTTGTTAGAAGTTCCACTATGTCTTAGCATCTTGTAGGACTGAGTTCAAGTTATCTGGATTGCACTGTATATAGATAAAAAGGCACAATCGGCCTATGAGCGGATAACCATCGGCATAGTCGGCTTATGAGCGGCTAACCATCGGAACACTATCGGCAGCCGACTTTGTGCCGCCCTCAGCCCGAAGGCGAGCCGCCGGACAAAAATCTCGACTTTGTGCCGCTCTCGGCCCGAAGGCAAGCCGCCGGACCAAAATCCCTCGGCCCGCAGGCGGATGCCGAAGGCGGCCCGATAAGTTTGCCGCTATCGGGCCACTCTCGGGCCGCTCTCGGGCCACTGTAGTTGTGCTGCATGGCTGGGGGGCCGAAGCTCAGTGTGGCTTTCGCAGAGACATATCCACCATCGACATGCTCTTCTCATTGCGCCAGGTGCAGGAGAAATCCCGCGAACAGCAAGTACCACTCTACATAGTCTTCATCGATCTGACCCAGACTTTTGAACATGGTTATAGCGTTCCACGACAGCATGGAAGTCACAGTACGGTATGAAGGAGCAACTTCGAAAGCTTTCCCCATCAAGAACGGGTTTAAGCAGGGCTGCATGCTTGTACCGACCATATTCGGCATCTTCTTCCCAATGGTACTATCGCACGCTTTCAGAACCTCTGAAGATGGAATTTACATTCACACCAGATCAGACGGCAAGCTCTTCAGTCTGACCCGTCTGAAAGCAAAGACCAAGATCCGCAAATGCCTCATTCGAGAACTTCGTTTTGCTGATTGTTAGATCCGTGATCGCGGAACCGTTTACCATGCCCCGTTTCCTCTTTTCCTTTGGACCTCGAGTTCCGCCTGCGTCACAATAAACGTGTTCATACTTTCTCTACGAGAATCTTCATTCTATAATGTCGTTGTACGCACAGTCCACGGCCAGTACACGACACTGATGCTGCTGCACTTACAGTCATTTGCAAAAGTTTAAGACCAAGCACGATTTTTTGAAGACATTTTACAAAACTATTATTTTTTTGCCTTCACATAACATTATATCAGTTTATTTCGCCAAATAAACGTAGTACATAATGTGAAACTTTATGTCGTCCAAAAGTATCAGTGTCTCTACTTTTCAGTATTTAGTGTGGCTTCCTTTGTTGTCAATGACCGCCTGATGCGATATGGCATGCTAGAAACCAGAGATTCGCAGTACTCCTTGGGTGATTTCGGTTACCCAAACGTCCTTGATAGCTTGTTTCAAGTTTTCAGCGCTTGATGGTTGTTTGTCTGCCACCTTATCCTTCATTATAGTCCACAGGTTCTCAATGGGATTTAGATCTGGGCTGTTCCCAGGCCATTCCAGCACGGAGATTGTGTTCTTCTTGAGGAAATCAGTGGCTAACTTGGATCGGTGACAAGGAGCGCCATCTTGTATGGAAATCGTACATTTGTGGATGTCCATATGCAGTTTCAGCTTCTCCTTCAACAACTCCACGTACCTAGGTCCATTCATAGTGGTGTTAGGTGGAATAAAATACAGACCAGAAGGGCCAAAACATGACATGGCAACCCAAATCATCTGACTTGGCGGGTGTTTCATTGTGGCTGCTGTATATTTCTCATCAAATCGCTTACCTACTGGCCGTCTAACGTGCCTCTTGCGAGGTATAAACTGTTGCATGGTCGATTCATCTGAGAACAACACTTTCTTCCGCGAGAGTCCAGTGGCGATGTCGTCTGGCAAAGTCCAGTCTCTTTTTTTCATCACAGGTGTCAGGCGTGGCTTCCGGGCCGGCTTGCGGGACTTGAGCCCAAATTCCTTGCTGAGACGTCTCGAAACAGTACTGAGACTTATTTTCGTACCCTTTAAGCGTAAAGCAGCCCGAATTTTCTTGCATGAGCTCATTGGCGAGCACATCACGATGCGTCTCATTGCGTAGTCATCCCTGAGCATAGTTTTCCGTGGACGACCACTCCTTTTACTGTCACGAAAAGTGCCATCAGTATTGAATTTGACGATGGCGTTGTGCACGGCTGTCTTGGAATAACGTAATTTAGCACTACTGTCTCTTTCCGTATATCCTTCTCCATGTAGAGTCACTATTTGTGCCCTTAGAACCTCTGTCAAAAACGATTTTTTTGCCCATTTCAGGGATGAACACAAAACTGAAAAACACCTAATCGATACTGACAGCAGCAAACAAATGACCTGGAAGTACTGACTAGGCGTATTGCTTCAAGGCCCAAATAGGATGATGCAATCCAGACATTATCTGATGCAATCTGATGCCATACCATAAAATGCTAAAAAAAATCGTGCCTGGTCTTAAACTTTTGCAAATGACTGTACATCCCGCACTGCGGAAATTTAAGCCTCCAGAAAATGACAGACAGGTTTGCTGATGCCTGCAAAGAATTTGGGTTAACCATCAGCATTAAGAAGACGAACATCATGGGCCAGGATGTTCGCATTGCTCCATGCATCAACATCAATGAGTACGTACACCTTAGAAGTTGTCCAAGATTTCACCTACCTGGGCTCAACTATCGCCAGCAACCTTTCCATTGATGCTGAGATCAACAAACGTATAAGTAAAGCTTCTTCTGCAATGGCCAGGCTGACCACGAGGATATGAGAAAACGGCGCACTCACACTGAATACCAAGTGTACAAAGCCTGTATCGTCAGCATCCTGCTGTATGACAGTGACATCGACATGGACAGCATACACAAGGCAGGAGCTTCGTCTTTACACATTCCACTTACACTGCCTCAGGCGCATTCTTGAAGTGAAATGACAGGATCGCATCTCAAATGCAGAAGTGCTCAAGCAGGCAAACACTCCCAGCATGTACGAGCGTCGCATGGAGGATGGTAGAATCCATAAAGACATCCTCTATAGTGAGCTTGAAATAGGATCCAGACCCACCGGCGGCCTGTTGCTTCGCTTCAAGGATATGTGTCGACGCGATATGAAGGCATGCAGCATCGACACAACATCATGGGAAACAGCTACCATAGATCGCAGTACATGGCGCGCAACAGTGCGTGAAAACCAGTGAAGAAAAGCAGAACGCAGCTTGGATGGAGAAGAGACGACAACGACGGGATCATGAGAACGGCGCACCAGTTTTGCCATCGAACTACGTCTGTAGAAACTGTGCAAGGGACCGTCACTCAAGGATTGGCCTGCATAGTCACAGCAGACGCTGCTCCACCATGCGTTGACTCTTCAGGCGCAGAACCTATTGTCCTTCGGGACAGGGAGGCCTACTTCTAGTCTAGTCAGTATAAGTGTCGCCACCTGACAGAAGTAGTCAACGTATAAGTGTCGCCACCTGACAGAAAATTGCGCCATCACCACCACAATTCCTCTTTCCTCGCCCTAAATGACACCCCTCTAGGAAGGATTGAAAAACGTGGTGCGCATGCGTTTTAGGCCTCTTTTCCATTGCCAGCCATCTTGTTGCACGTGAGTAAGTGTTCGTTGCTAAATAATGCACTGTTGCATTACTCGTAGTATAATTGTGGCTTCGAGTAACCTGGTGGGTGTGTTGACGTGTTAAAGGAAATAGTGTATTTGTTGTACACATTAAAAAAAATATATCTTTAGAAGAAAGACTTAAAAGTTATGTATGCCGGTTTTCAGGCCATCGCCATCTTGTTTTCAATTAGTGTAGACTAGGCGTTGCACATGCTTTCGCAAGATACCCATTACCATACGTACTCAAACAAAGTGGAATTGTGCGGATATAAAGCCACCTGAGTTGCTATAAACACATCAGTGAACGGAAACTGTGGGTGGGTGTGTATAGCGACATAGTCGCAGGTATACGTGGGTAGTTAACTAAGTAAGACCTTCGTTTTATATTGTCGATACGGAACAACGGTTACTAGTACCACATGTTTTTCAGAAAGTAGATACACAACGCCGAATTTTTCGTATGCCTTGGTCGGCGAAGATTCCCTCAACTGATAACTTGATAATGTTAATATTTGTCAGGCGACTAAATTCTCCCTGTACATTTAATACGCTGCCGAATATGTCAAGTGGATTTCCTCCATCGTGGAGTTGTACAAATACTGTTCACAGCTCACTTATCCTAATACATTGTGTGAACAGATTTGCCATCCCTTGTATGCATGTGTGTGTTGTTTAAGAAAAGCTAGTGGAAAAACAATAAATCACCTTACATATGAGCCATTGAGTATTTTATTATAAGGACTAGTACCCTATTTAAAGTTGCTGTCAAGGCTACACAGAGAATGAATTTATAACATTTTGTCTGTAATCCATTTAATCAGTAATAATCGTGTAGTGGCTGTTAAGATGTAATTGCTGTAGACATGGGCATGGCAATTTTATTGATATGTGGTTACATTTTTTGGGTTTCAGGAGATCACATCACCATGGCAGATGAAAATGATTTTGAGAGCGTTGCATCTGGTGCCGCAGAGACTTATCCCATGCAGTGTTCCGCATTGCGCAAAAACGGCTATGTTGTGTTGAAAGACCGTCCATGTAAAATTGTAGACATGTCAACTTCTAAAACTGGCAAACATGGACATGCTAAGGTATGTGTATATATGGACAGGCATGTTTGTCATTTGTTACAAGTTCTCACTGGCAATTTTTGGGACTATTGTTTTTCTATTTCTGAAAGGTAATTTACTGTTCTCAAACATATTTTTTTCAGACCTATTACTTAGCCAGCATTCTAGCTTTTTGTGCATAGGCCCTAGCAGACAGCCATGCAAGGGCTTCGCCAGAGGCCTGTCTTCAAGACTGGCAGATAACTGGCCAAGACATGTAATTAAAACTGATAAGACAGGGTGGAATTTAGAGGAAGGCTAGCTTCCCACTAGAATAACTGATAGTTCCAAGTCTAGTGGTCCACAATAATGGTTATCATTGACACAACTGGTAGTGGAACAATCAAATGGACTGCTTGTCATTGAAAAAAACTAAATTGGCCAATAATATCTGATTGATGTGAGCGGCTTCCTAGGAAGCCATTTGTTCACTAAAAGGCACACTTGTCTAATTCAAGACTCGCAAAACTGCTATGCAATTTGTTGACACATAATATATTTTTCATGGTAAATGCTATTTAAATGTCAGATAATATTTTTATGGGAAAGAAATCATGAATTTTTCGCATCAACTGTCGCCATGGAAAAGGAAACTGTCTTGACTTTGTTTCTAACTTTTGCTACCTGTATTTGTTAACGATTACCTGTTCATGCAATAAACATTAACGTGGTGTTTGTAACTAGTAATAACGTACAGAACATACCAATCATGTTTTGTTTGTGTTGTAATTTGGGATTAGCTTTTTCTTATAAATTCCAGTGAACAGTGCAGAAACTATTGGTCTGTTTTTAGGTGCATCTGGTTGGATTGGATATCTTCAATGGAAGGAAGTATGAAGATATATGTCCAAGTACACATAATATGCAAGTCCCACATGTGAAGCGTACTGAGTACCAAGTGAGTGAAATATTCTGTTTTTAGAAAAAAATCAAATTTATTTATACACCACATATCTCTACAAAGCAGATTCAGGGATGTTTACAAACTAAAACATGATGTAAGAATACACGTTGTCGTTAATAAAATAATATTTCAATACATGGGTTACATATGCTAACACAACTACACATTTCGATTATTATGTAGGCCATATACAACATTAAGATGTATATGTATGTATTTAAAAATACAGTAAATTACGAAAAAGCCTGATTAAAGAGAAAAGTTTTCAGGTCTCCTAAAACGTCCAGAGTCACGTTGGCTTCTTAGCTCTAGTGGAAGAGAGTTCCAGAGAGTGGGACCTGCAAAAAAAGGCATCATCTTTCCAGTTTGCTAATTCAGAATTTTAGAAAAAAAGGGTATTCTGAAGAAATACAGCCAATGACTGTCTAACTGAATGCATAGTAATCTCTTCAGTCGGATTGGTTACGGGCATCATTAAAAATTGGTTTGTATGCATATACACACACATACACTTGACCTGTTTCATTGTTACTTCTAAAGTAATATTGTGTAATCGATAAGCAAATAGATCAGTGCAAAATTGGTCTTTGTTCATGTCCATGATCAAGTATTTGCTCTAGATATTGTCAATAGTGTGAATGCACTAGGTCAGGCCAAGTGTAAATGGCAAATGTCATGAACATTCTAAATTGCTGTTGGGTAGACTCATGTCTTATTTATATCTACTTGGTTTTCTTCCTGCCAACTTCAATGTAATAATTAGTTTCTGTGTTAGATATAAAAATGAATATGTTGTCTTGTTGTCTTTGTAATAAATATATATCCCATTGATGTGAAATGTGATGCTACTCTGTATTTGTGTTTCAGGTGTTAGACTTCACTGCTGAGAACTTTTTCTGTCTCATGGGTGATACTGGTGAAACTCGTGAAGATTTAAAATTTTGTGATCTGTGTACGCCGGCTAAAGTTGAAGATGCTAGATCTATAGTGACAAGTGCTGAAGAGAATGGACAGGATGTTATAGTAAGTATACAGCAGTTGCTACTGTTGTGAATGACCTCTGTTTCAAGGGGTGGTCTATTTAAGGCCATATCCTGGGTGGAAAAAAATGGCTAACAAGTATTACCAAATATGCATGTACATATGTGTTCTGCAATATAATGACAATCCAGAAACCACACGTTTGCTGAAACATTTCTAAAATTGACATTAAACGGGACCTGTCCTGGTGCAGGCTTCGAAAAGTCAGTTTTCCAGAAAACATTCCCGGGATCGCAAGCTTTCTCTGAGGCTGGATTTCTTTGGTGAATATTTGAACTGGTATACATTCGTTCACATATAGAAATGGTGAAAACATGTGTTGTTGGAAACTGAAACTATTAGAATCTGACTGGCCATTCTGTGCACGAATTTCCCAAAGATCCAGTTTCTCAGCAGAAATGGGAACATTTTCGAAACGGCAGGGCCGGCTGGACCCATGGTATGGCAACTAGCATTTTGTTGAGCCTGATGACTTTGAAGGCTTCGTACAATGGAAGATGGGTTTCAGGCATAAGTTAGATGTAAAGAAATCTGCTGTTCCTTCGAAGAACACAACAGAGGCGAAGGTGAATCAGTTACACGCGAATCTGCACAAGTGGGCCCGGTCAGTTGTCGGAGCTTCTTCACTGGTTCGTGTCTATACGGTGCCTCACCGTGCTGGCTAACATCAACATTGTTGATCTCTGCAATGTCATCCTCACTCACCAAAATATATATCATAAAATGTTTCGTGATCCGCATCAAAATTGATATCACTCTCTGAACTACTCGAGTAAGCCACCATTTGTATTGAGTTGTTTACATGACACTGCGGGCGTGAAGCCGCTGCACTAACTCAACGGCGGAACCACTATTGACGTCACGTTTCAGCAACAACTGCAAACCCAGCATCGCTCGGGATATGCAAAAATAAATAATTAAAATTAGGCCTTTAAAAATGTACAAACGTATGTAAGCACACTATAATCATGAAGTGCAAATTATAAAATAATATTTTGATTACCAAACTAGCCTATAATAAATATTGTTACAAATATATGTCCTGATTGTTCAAATTCTGCCCAAAGCTAGTACTTATATTTAATTGTGTTAGTGTTGCTCTCGGATGCATGTATACAGTACATTTGCCACTTGGGCATTTCCCTGTTTATTCGCTAGGTGACACCACCAAACTATGTGTCCTTCACCTTGCCAATGTTGGTCACGCTATGAAATGCATTTTTGCCACCAGTCAAGTTTGGATTTAGGCCGTATTTATTTGTAGATAAAGAATAAAATGTGTAACTAACCCTGACCTACAACCGAGACAACTTCCAAACACCGTATAATTTAGTCCAAAGGACATTGGAAAACTGCTGATGGCGATGCCACCGATGTTTACACTTAACATTCGTTGACTTTGCTATTGATTGTAACCGTTCGCATGATAAGAGTTCAATTTTGACGAACTTTTGTTGAATTATTATCAAAGTTGCATTTACCGTCTTCTATAACTGCGTCAGGTCTAAAAATTCTAATGAACTGTGCAGCCTAGCTGTGTCCACCGAGATAAACCGGTGGTGTCAGGTCGATAACTTGAATATTTTAGCGAACTGAATCAGCGGGATGGATTTTGAATCTGCAGCAGGCCTTAATTTCGAACATTGGTACTGGCGGTAATCAGGGCTAGTGTTAACCTGATGAACCCTGAATTTCTGGAGGAGCTATTTTTGATTCAACCTATGTGGTTATGTAATGCCTTGTAACATGTAAACTCTTCATCAAAACCCTTACAATATATACATATTCTGAATCACAGAAGATTGATCTTTCCAATGGTAGTAAAATTATTAGTTGCGACTGGCTAATTAGTATATGTAAACAATCACAAAAATGAAATACAAAATCTAGTTTTATTGTGTCACTCATGTACGAATGAAAGCACAAAATGAGACAAGTTTGATACTGCAAGGTAGGCCTATATGTCCTCTATGAGCAGCAAGAAAAATTACAATAATATGTGCATTTACCTGTGAAATATTACAGTTAGCATGCAAGTATGATGATTTTGGTTGACCGCATGTATAAATATGAATCGCAAAAAAATGTTCCCAAAACTGTTTACAAAATGCATAGTAGTAAATGTTTTATATGTACATGTAATCTACTGACATATGTATCAGAAAATATATGCATTTACACATAACAGCTTATGAAAAAAAAAAAAAATCAGTAGTTTTTGTCAAATGTCAGGTGACAATAAGTAATCTCAATGTTTATTGACACAGCATGGTTTTGACACAGATTGCACACTGACATCGACGTCACTGTCCTGTCCGCTACTAATATCATTTACATCCAAATTATCGGATGCATAGCCCAACATATACAACGTCCGCTCATAGTCATCGTAGTCACGAATTCTAAAATTTTGACGAGACATCCCCAACTTTCCAAAAAATCGCAAAATACCAATAATTCACGCATCAAATCGAGTAATGGCTGAAAATGCCCGCGAATGTATCGTCGTCATCCGGGCACCAACGTTAGCCAATGCTAACGAAAGTGGCGCCATACGGCGATCAATATGAACACTATACTCCAACACCGAAATTTCGGTGTTCAGGGTCTATGAGGTTATTAATTACTTCTGAGCTAAATTACCAGGTGCACCCCTATAGAAAAGTACTGATGTATGACCTCCAGTGTCAATGTTTCAATGCCCCTGTTATCTTGTCACTGGATTTGTCGAGAAGCTTAGTCACCCATAGGGGGATTGGGAGTTGATCAAATGATTGATTTGATAGTACATGATCACTATTAAAAAGTACTTAAAATACTTGTAATTGAAGTACTTTTGGAATGTAAAGTACTTCAGCACAGCCCTGATTGGTTACTATGTTTTCAGGGCTCTTTGTTTCACCCTCCAGCTCTATGTATAGCCCTTGGTCGGAGTCTGTGATACTTTACAAGTCGATATGTCCCAAGTGTATTTACCTGATTTAAGAACTGTCGATCAGCATGCATGGTAGCATCTTGAATTGGCTCCATACTCTGCCAAACAGTTACATATATGGTTAGAAGAGCAGTTGCTTATAGTTGGGACTCCTTGAAATGGTTTCTACCATCATGCAGAGCAGAGTACTTTCCTATGGTTTGCGTTATGTTGAAAGTAGTATTTTCCACAGTGATGAGATTTCACAAAGTTTGATTATTCATGTTTCATGTGACAAAGATGCATATGAATGACAAGTTGAATATTTCTACACAGAAATGACAACAACATTGTGAAAAATATGACCCAAGCCTCTTGTTAAATGGCATCTTTTTTGTTTAATTCCACTATATAGTGTTTGTGAGCAAGTTTGGGACTGTATATGCTTATGTTGTATTGTCTGTTTCTAGATGTGCATAGGTTAAAAATCCTTTTGGTTAGTTTCCTGCATTTTTTGTCCCCAAGGCAGGGTTCGTACGGTCAGGTAGCTCGCTAAAATTAAGATTGGCAAGCGTGCGTTCCACGTACCTGCTCCCACATTCTGAAATTAGCTCCATATTACTTCAAAATGGTCGAATTGTTGCCACCTTCATAATACTCAGGACTTGTTTCTTTGAAATTGCATTCCCATCCTAAATCTTTCCTTACTGTACTGATGACTCTTTATTTCATCTGTGAGCTCACTTTCCTGATTATACAGGCAGCACAGAAGTGTATTATTACAAACGTTGGTATTGCCACAGTTTACTTGATGTAACGTTGAATGCCGGTGTTGTTTGTTTCAGGCTACTGTGTGGAAGGCGATGGGCATCGAGATGGTGAAGGAATTGAGGGCGGCAAAGGGAAATTGAACAGAACCTGTCATCGTCATCATCATAGTTGGCAGCAATGCTACGTGGCTGCATCTCATATGGGCACCATTTCTCTTTTTGCTGGCAACAAATTACGCCTCTAATGATTAACTGAATGGTTGCGAGTGTCCCTCGACCTGACCATTCACCTGACACTTGTATAATCCTTGCGTATGTGGATAGGAATCAATGCAGTCGGCATTGATGGACTCGCATAGAATGTGGACATGATACAAGGAAGGTACAGCCTTTGGATGATATTTGTCTCCTCTGAATCTAAGAAAATAGCCAGGTGTTTTAACATTGCTCGCAGCTATTTCTTGACTGAGATTGGATTATTCTTCTGTTGGGCTGTTTTATCTGGTGCTTTGCTGAGTGTGTCGGGAGATGATACTACCGATGGTGACGTTGCTGCAGTCGTTAGCCTGCATTATCTTATCTTTGAAGGACGGCGAACATTTATTTTGTATTGTGTCTTGCTCTCACATTTAACATGATAAATAGCTGTGTTAGACATGTGCCCAATAATGAAAAGCGATCATGATTACTTGCTGGGTGTTTTACTTTGGTGCAGTTGCTTTCACTTCAGTGCCTCCCACTGTTTTGTGAGTTGTGTACGTAAGGTAGAACAACTCGTTATTTCCATCCAACTTGATACTTGAGCTCAGCAGCAAGCGTAAGTATTGTTTGTTACCTTCGTACTCTCGGTCAATGAATCACGTTCAACATCCTTCTCCAGTAATTAGGATGAAACTGATTTTGTGGCAGCTTTACTACTGAAACTGAAAGTAAGATTGCTACGATGGTATATGTTTGACATGTTGTAAATACCTCTATTTCAGTAAAGCAGTGCATTTCTTGTAATGTTTTACTGTTGCCTTTTGTTTAGCAGTGATGTTTTTGCTCGGAAGTTAAATTGTGCTCACCTTTAATCAGTTGGTTTGATAAAGGTTTTGCAGTTTTCTGATCATCGGGAAATTGGTTTGATCTTTTGCTGTCTGCCAACTGGTGTTCAGATGACTATAAATAATGCAGAATAAAGTTATTTGCCTACAAAATTTGGCTGCCATTTCACCTGCTATGCTTGATTTTTTTCACCTTCATATACCAAGAAGGTTTCGTATATATGATTATAATAATAGTAAGCCTTGGCTGTGATTTTTATAGGTCATGGTTAAGATGTTTCTATCTTGCATAGGGATGTGAATTACACAAAGATAGATATTGGTGTGATTAAGAATTCACATGTTAGAATTGTCATTGAAAAAATCTAGTTCATATTGTAGGCATGATTCTGGCTATGAAAGTTTAAAGGATGGTACAAGCATGTATATACATATATTATTATATATAAGTTCCAACAAAATTCAAGTGGTACATGGTGGTCAGTTTACAGTTGCATGTCGCTAAAATGGGGATGTTTCTGGTTGTGGAAACATTTCCAAACGTTGCGGTCGGCAGATGAGGCGGTGTGATTACCCTGTCCTACAGCTTTACTTGGTGGTTCATAAAACGGGTCTTTCTGTCAGTCTTAGCTTGTCGAGTCTAAGCAAACACCTAGTGAAAGTTTCTGCAACTGCCAACAAATGCCGATATTGCATCTCGTATTATAAAAAAAATAAAAGTTTCATTTATTGCCTGCCCATAATATTGTGTTTCGTTTTCGTTTAATACTTTGTTATATCGATTATGTCAATAAATGGAATGAGTCGAGTTCATTGGTGCAGTGCTTCTACAAAAAATCAATTTTGGATTTAAACGTGAATGGAATTGACTATCTGCATAATACAGATTGATGGTCCCTGTACATCATGTTTTGCTGCCATAAATGAAGTCCGACATTGAAATACAGGATCAATTGGTAACGTTTCCTGAAGCACGTTGGGTATGGAGTAGAAAAAAGTTGTCCATTTTGGTTCAATGCAAAATGTTATGTTGGTCATTCTATATTGATTAAAAACATTTAAGATATGCAAGCTGAAACCGACAACATGGCAAGAACAGCAGGAGACATTAGGCTGAAGATCACCACCAAAAAAACAACACTTAAGATTAAACATAGGTGTGTCTGGGGGGAGCACATGCCTCCTTGACTTAGAATTTTGTGTGCCCATTGAACTTTTGAATGTTACCGTATCCCCTAGACCCTTGGAAATGTGTCCCATTCAAGTTACAATAAGCTGAAATTACAGCAGCAGCGGTGAAAAAAATTTCGACAGCACCCTCCGTTTCCAGATTTAATGGTGTAGAACATTTTTGTTGGGCTGTCAGTGGAGGTTTGTGCCCTCCCCCATAGACTACCTTTTCTGAACACACTCCCGGTGAACAGAAGCAGCTGGCATTAATGCACCAAAAGAGATCAGAGACCAGGGATGGACCTGGAAAAAGGTGTGTGACAAAGAAACCACTGTAGCGAGTTCTGGTGGTGGCCTTATGCCCAGCGCGGTGAGGATTAAGTAAGTAATACCCGGGCAGCCTGTTGTGGACTCGGAGCCAATGTACACGTGGGTGCTGCATTAGCTCCTGCCAAAAGCAATTCTTCTGATAATGAAGTAAGAGCGCTGAGCATGTTAAAGTGGATATTGGCGTTATGTAAGACCACACATTATTTATATTGGTCAAACTAGTACATTATTTCTAATCGGGTCTGGTTAAAATTTGTATAAAAAAAAGAGCAAGGGTGGCTTTGTCTATACTAGTACATTATATGACAAGGCTATTCAACACATTAAATTATATATTTATAATTGATTTTTGTATCAAATCTTGTAGTTATTTGTTCATATAATTGCAAGAATTACTATTAATTAAGTATTGCCCTATCAATATTTGTTATCCACATTAATAAATAAATGGTGCAATTAATTAAGATTTCAGAATTAATTAATTTTGTGTAATAAGATCCAGTCTTGTTCACGGTCACTTATTCCTGTTATCATCGGAATATATGCTTACAGTACCTATTTATCATTAATTAAACAAACAAGTGTAACTATAATAAGTCCTACATTTTTTTAATGCAACAAGAGACCTAATGTTATAACTCTTCCCACAAGAATGTCAAGCAGAAATGCAACACTGATTGACCAAATATACTGTAAATCACCAAACCCTCTTACCATAGCAGATAGTGGCATATTGGCTGCAAAAATCTCTGATCACATGGCAATATTTGCTGCGCTTAATTTCAATATCATTAAAACATACTGTAACTAATAAAATTAGCATGAGATCATTCACTAGGAGAAACATTCATGGTTTTACCAACGAATTAGGAAATATAAACTGGCATCAAGTCTGATCACAATTTAACAGCAAATCCACTCATCGTATGATAACAAATTCTCCACCAGGCTAGAGGAGGTAATGAACAATCATTTTCCATTGAAAGATGTTAAGTTTAATAAATACAAACACAAGAAGTCAAAATGGATTACTTATGATCTCCTAACTAAAATAAAAAAGTGAGATAAACTAACAAATCCTAACTCGAGCATAAACAAACTAAAATCAACAGAGTTGGACAATATAACAAAGGAAGTAAAGAGACTAAAACGTAAAGAAAAGAGTAAATATAGGAACAACATAAAAAATACATGGGAAAACATAGCTGATGTTATCCAAAAATACAGAAACAACTACCGACATATTTCAAGGTAAATGAAACCAAGATAACAGATAAAAATGAAATAGCAACACAATTCAACAACTTCTTCATAAATATCGGACCTCAACTTGCAAATAAATTAAGCATTAATGGAAAACCTGGATTCAAATCGAACCTAGGTAAACGAACAAGATTCTAACTTCCAATTTACACTGGTTGATGAAAATTATCCAAAAATATAATAATCTAAAGCCGAAAACAAATATGGGAAATGACAACATTTCTTCAATCTTACTTAAAGCTTCCGTTAATGTCATTGCCAAACCCCTTACTAGTATAATTAATCAATCACTACGCAGTGGAAAATGTCCTCAAAACCTAAAAATTGCTCAAGTAATTCCCATCCACAAAAAAGATGATAACCATAATTTCAACAACTACAGGCCAATATCTCTTTTGCCATGCATATCCAGTCTTTGAAAAAATAGTTTATTCTCAATTATTCCACTATCTCACTCTTAATAAGCTCTTCCACCCTAATCAGTATGGTTTCAGAGCTGAACACTACTGAACTAGCAATAACTGAATTAGTTGACAGAATATACTTAAATCTTGACAAAAAAGGCTTGCTAATGGCAATGTTTCTGGATCTGTCAAAGGCTTTCGACACAATAGATCATAGAATCCTTCTCAACAAACTCGAACATTATGGCATAAAAAATACTGAACTAGAATGGTTTAAAAACTATTTACTGCACAGGCAGCAATATGTAGTATTCAACCACATCAAATCACCTTTAGAAACAATTACTACTGGAGTCCCCAAGGTTCAATTCTAGGGCCATTGTTATTCCTAATATACATTAATGATCTAGCAACGGTGAGCAAAATCTTTTGTCCAATCATGTATGCAGATGATACCACCTTGCTGAGCTCAGTAAATACTTTCACAGATGAACAAACAAATGACTTGGCTACATCCAACAATATAAACTCAGAATTGACTAAAATAACAGATTGGCTAGCAGTAAATAAGCTGTCACTGAATGCCGCAAAAACAAAAATGATGATTTTTCACTCTAAACAGAGAAAACTAAAGAACCACGAAATACCTAATATTAAAGTCAATAACATACCGGTCGAGCGGGTGACACAATTTAAATTTCTTGGAGTTATAATAGATTCAAACTTAACATGGTCTCCTCACCAAAACTATATAGCTAACAAATTATCAAGGATATGTGGAATTATCACTAGATTAAAACACTACATACCAATATACATCCTAAAGATAATATATTCTTCACTATTTATGTCACACCTAAGCTATGGTATATTAGCATGGGGTGGCAAAATAAACAAACGAATAAACAAACTTCAAAAACAAGCAATTAGATTTATATCAAACAGTAAATATAATTCACACAGTACACCATTATTTAAAGAACTAAAACTATTAAAAACAGATGACCTTTATAAAGTATCATGCATGAAATTGTTCTGCAGATATAAAAATAAAACTGTCCCAGTATATTTCCAAGACATGTTCTCTACTAATGAAAATATCTCTAGACCAGCAAGACAAAGAAAGGCACCTCAACACTTTACCAATACAATAAATAATTTCCCACAAAACTATAACTGTGATATCCAAATTAAACAAACCAATACAATATACTGCCGCCTTTGTGTCAGACATACTATACCACATCTGCTTCAAGAAAACTTTCTTCCACAAATTGCCATGGAAAAAATTAACACCCATTCATATCAAGGCTTCGTAAGTTATTGCAAACCATATATCATAAGTAAATATGACATGGAATGTTACTCCAATAACTGCTACATCTGCAAACAGAATATACCAGCTGAAGCATAGAAATTATTAAATTTCGTATCCAAATTTTAATTGTACTATTATTTAGGATTTTTTCTATATTTCATCTACTGTGTAATTATTGCTTCATACCATTGATAATTTGATTTATATTACAATCGCACTCATACACATGTTAGAAAATAAAAAAGGCATTTACAGTGTTGACACTATTATGTAGTATTAGTTTTGTTAGATCTATTAGCACTGTTATATGTTACAAACTGTTTTTTTTACTATGTATGTATGATGATCTAAAAAAATAAACTTCACTTCACTTCACTGTTTGGTTATCTCGAGTGTTCATTGACTCGCGTAGACCGCTATACGAAGTTTCCGATCCCCGGATGCAACGGAATTTACCCAATTACCGCTCATAAATAACGATCGTGTTTGCCCAAGTGGGCTGCTTGTTCGTGATCATTCAAATAAAACTTTGCAGCAAAGACTGCAGCCAATTAACCGTAGATGTACATACATAAACACTGGCTCTGTGCATTGTTTAAGTTAGATCATCATGGTCATGTCATTGATTGAGACTTGAATAGCACTAGTACTAGTAGCAGCGCTGGCAATCCTAAATAAGTAAATTAGAATCGAGTGCCGATTTAGACTGCGGCGGACCGACTGCAACTAAGCATTAGCAAATTGTATATTGTGTTTTTTAATTCTGTGTATGTATAATTATAGTTTAACTGCTTATTTAGCGCACTGCAATACACTCACAAAATGGGTGATGACGCGGAGAGCCTAAAACATCACCATCCGCAGTATCCCCTGCCGGAAGAGATTCGCAAAATGGCACGAGACGAGACGGTATGTAAATATTGTGGGGTGAGTTATCTCATACACAATGAGATAAAAGCCCTTGAAGAGAAACTGAAGGAACGAGACCGACAATTGGCGTATTACGAAGGCAGTGAGGCAAGAGAAGCCCAGTTGATTGAGGAACTGCGACAGCTGCAAGATGCCATGGAGAAGTGTAACCTCAACCTGACTGCCAAAGATACAGTGTAAGTCAAATGTTTCTTGTATAATTTATCAACAACATATTCTCCAAACTCTTACAGGTCACATTTTATAATTTTTCAACATAAATATATCAGCCTGTTGTAAATAGCATCTCTAATTTTACCAGTCATATATCGATTCTGTAGTATTAATTACCTTACTTTAACCTTAGGACACCTTGTGATACCTTAGGACTGTTCTGATCGCAGGATCCTCTCGGTTCCCCAATGATCAGATCTTCTTCTTCGGGATCTAATATTGAAAGTTTATTATTTCCGGTTCCACTGTTTAATGTTAATGGGGCTTCATAGTCGTATAGTATCTCCTGGGTTGACCAGAATTTATCAAGATGGTTTTTAAATGAATTTTTTATTTAGCTTGTCTTACCGAATAAGGGAAACTCTTCCACGATTATGCCACTCTAAGTGGGAATGCATTTTTTTTTATGTTTAGTTTTGCTCTTTGGTTGAATAGTTTGAGGGAGTGTCCTCTGTTACTGGATTGTAATGCCACATCCTCCCATTTAGGGAGGTTTGGTGCAGATTATTATCATATATGTTAATTATGCATTATTTGATAGACTTCAATCATATCTCCTCTTAACCTACGATATGCTTGTGTGGGTAACTTAAGTAATTTAAGTCTCAGTATATAATAAGTCCCTCATACCAGGTAGTTCTTTTGTGGCTCTTCTCTAGACATTTTCAATGGCTAATTTATGTTTCGTCTTATATTGATACCATACTGCTATTGCATAATCTAGGTGGGATCTAACCATTGTTTTATATAGTGACAAGAAAGTGTATGTATCTAAGAATTGAAAAGTTCTGATTATTTTTGTCATTCTGGTTGCTTTATTAACCACTTGGTTGATGTGTTCATCAACTGAACCTTTTCAATCAATAATTACTCCCAAATCTTTTTGTTTATCTGTGGTAACAAGAGCATGTTTAACATTATTTGTTGCTATGTAATATTTATTTTCACTAATATTATTTTTTTAATTTCCATGTGTAGACATTTATCGTGATGGAATTTTAACAACCACTTGTCGCTCCAATGTTCTAGTATGCTTAAATCATGTTGAAGTACATCCTGATCATCTATATGTGTTATTGTTCTAAATATCTTTATGTCATCAGCAAATAGAAATGTATTTGAAGTTGTTAGATCTGGGAGGTCATTAATATATAGAACAAAAAGTAAGGGTCCTGGGACAGAACCCTGGGGTATCCCTGATATTACCTCTTTCCAGCTAGACTCATTTCTATTTACTGAAAGTTCTTTGTTTTTTATCTGTGTGAATGGTTCTATCCAGTTAATCAGTTCTTCTTTACTAATTTACTAATTAGTCTTGTGTGGCATGGTGTCAAAGGCTTTTTGGAAATCCATATATATAACATCGGTGTGGTTGTCCTCATCCATTTCTTTAGTTCAGTCATCTATTATTTTGATTAGTTGTAGAACTGTTGATCAGCCAGATATAAATCTTGTTTTTGACTGAATAGATTATTGACTTTGTAGTTTATAATGTGGTTTCTGATAATTTGTTTCCATACATTTACAAACTATGCTTGTTAAACTTATTGGGCGGCAGTTACTTTCTTGTTTCCTTTTTATAAATGGCTGATATTTTAGCCTCTTTCCAGTCATCGGGAATACAGGATGTTTTAATCAATGTTTAACAAATTAGTTTTAAGGGCTAACAAATAGTTTCAGACAACTCAATTAGTAGCCTGATGCCTATTCCATCTGGGCCAGGAGATTTGCTTATATTAAGTTGTTTTAACGTCAGTAATATTATATTTTCAGTTACATTAATCTTCTAATGAGTTTAGTACTGTTTTGAAGATTTCCCATTGATCGTTAACATTATCCTTACTGTCTTTAAATTTCTCTTCCCAGTTAATATTTGAACATTCTATTCTCATTGCATCATAGTTTGCCATATTGTACAGCTTCCTTTTCTTAGTATATTATTATAAACATGCACACTATACTGAATTTGATTACACAATGGTCACTTTTGCCCAGAGTGCTAAGGTCCTCTAGTTCTCCTACATTATCTTTGTCATTAGATAGAATCAGATCTACCAGGTTTGTGTTAGTTATGCCTCGTCCTCTGGTGGGGTTGACACGTGTTGATCCATGAAGGTGTCTCTGAGACATTTCACAAATTTAAAGTTTAAGTTGTTGAGGTTATTTGATTTGGTCGTCCAATGATTACAATTTATGTCTGGGAGGTTGAAATCTCCTGTAATTACAATGTGAAAGTATTTAAGATGCGATATTGATCTACCAGGTAATCATATTTAGAAGTTCTACATTATTTTCTTCAGATCCCCCATCGCTTCTGTATATGCATCCAAAAAGAAGATTGTTTTTATTCTTTAGTTTGATTTCTATAAATAATAATATTTTATTTTGTTAACCGCCACATCCAATATTGTTCACAGTGCTTTACAACAATATACAAATGTATGTTAAAAATAATGCATTTGAATAAAACCAATAGTTGTTATATCATAAATAAAATGAACTAATAATAATAGTAATTAAGACAATAAATATAGTAGAAGAAGAAAAGGAATGTGATATAAAATAGTTAAGATCCTGTTATTATTATTTTAATAAATAAACTAAAATTAATGTAAACATCAATAAATTAGGCTAAAATGTATATGAAAAGTAAATAAATAGATAAATAAATAATAAATAAATGTTAAACATCAATCAGCTATGGTTAAACAGTGTTGGTAGGGGTCCAAGTTACATATACGCTGCAATGAACAGGTGAGTCTTCAAGACAGATTTAAATGATTCCGGTGATGTTTTGCTGGTAACATTTGACGGCAGAGCGTTCCACATTGCTGCCGCTGCGTGAGCAAATGTACAGTCACCGGCTCTGCTGCGTGTTCTCTGCACAAGTTTCTGTATGCAGACAGACAGGTCTTCATGCAGTGCCTTGAATGTAAGAACAGCGATCTTGAATGCAATGCGCTGTTGAATAGGTAGCCAATGCTGTTCGCGAAGAATAGGGGTCGCACTTTCACAACAAGCTTGTCGAGTGATAAGGCGAGCGGTGGCATTCTGGAGTCGCTGCAATCGACCGATGTTATTGGTTGAGGTACTGGAAGTAGAGAGTTGCAGTAGTCCAAACGGGATGTAATCATGGCATTGACTACCCGTTCCACTGTCGGTTGAGTGAGGTAACAGTGAATCAACCCGATGTTGCGCAGGTGCGGCCAGCAAGTGCTGATAGTACGTGACACTTGCATAGTCATATCCAGGTGTCTATCAAGGTGGACGCCGAGATTTCTGACATGATCAGTTGCACTGATTTCGTCTGTCCCGACGCGCACACGGAACCCACTGACAATGGCAGATGCTGATTTGGGGACAACTGATAGAATTTCTGTTTTGGTGTCATTCATGAGCAGATAATTCCAAGTCATACACTCCTTCACGTCATCAATACATCGCTAGATCTGTGACACAGCGGTCGCCAGAGAAGATGCATCCAGGTCGAAGTGACAGAACAGTTGTAGATCATCGGTGTAGTGGTGATATTTTAGGCCGTGTTTGTGAATGATATCACCGATCGGCTGTGTGTCGGCTGTACGTATAATGAAAATAATAGTGGTCCCAACACTGCCTCTTGCAGCTCTTCCCGTTAACAAAGTAGTCTTGCTGGATAATACGTGGTCGATGACATTTATTCTTTCTTCCACTTTCTTTAAGAATTGTTCGCACCTCTCTCAAAGCTCTTTTCCTTCTTGAGGTTATTCATTACTTTTGAGTCACAGGGCGGACAAAACCAGTGTATTTGCTGTTTGTCTGTCATTAGTTTATATTCTTTATCGTTTATGTCCACACATTCAATACAGAAATGTTTCTTGGAGAATTCGCACTCTAGGAGTTTATGGTTTGGTCCTTTGAAGTTTTGTTTACACCCTGTGTATGTTCAAACTTCATCGTCAACAGTTGTCCACTGAAAGTCGGTTTTACTTTTTGTTCTGGTTTTTTTGTTGGTTATCATAAACTACTTTAGTTTTATATCCCTTATTATTTTATTTATTTTGTTTTTTATAGTTATATTTTGTATTTTATAGTTTATAGTGCAAGGGATGAAGGCAGTACTGGGAGAAGATGTTGAGTAGTTATAGAATGATGCCCAGGGCGACTCTGGGTTTAATGAGTTGCCTTGATGAACGAGCCAGACTAGTGTAAAGTGAAGATTTGTGCAGAAGAGAACAGAAGTGGATTTATTTATCCAGACTGTACATCCAATAATAATATGACAACTTATAATACAAAAAGGTGTACAATGAGGATGATGGAGACTCCCACTAAGACTAGAAAAGAAGTCGCTTCCGTGGGAGCCACACATAGTATAATTATAGTTCAGTTTCTGTTGAAAGAAAAAAAAACATGTCTATTATCTAAGACATAAGACATAAGCAGTAACAAGATGCATCGTCAGTGAAGAGACCAAGATAGATTATTTTATTATAAGACGTATGTTCATAGAATGTGGTGAGGTACTCGGGTAAAAGTATTTTATGGTGTTTGGGTGAGGGTGACATCACTGTGGTTGATTGCGTGTATACATGCAGGCATAACAGGATGGTTGAAGAAATGTGTTTACGCCTAACTAATTAATAATGTTTATGTCTAAATAATTTATAATGTTTGTCTACCTAATTATAATAGCTTTAACTAAGTTTGTATGTTAAGCATTGCTTGGGGTGCTTTCTTTTGTTTACTTTTAATTGTAGCTGGAACATTTGGAAATAAGAGTTGCATTATAGCTACTAAGGGTAGAAGTTTTTATTTTCTGGTATTAATAACAGCATAAGGTTTGAACCCATGCTGGAGATTTAGTGCTGCTAGTGTTGCTACATCTGCGCCTTGTAGCGGAACTGGAAATTCTCTGTACATAACTATTTGCACCATTCCTTTAGTTGACCTTCACTTAAGCATCATTCAGCCTTTTTTCCTGCATGCAGACTAAAATTTAAGCAGAGTAAAGTCTCTTCAACTTTAATTGTCTAAAACAGAACATGGGGTAGGCCTGTACAATGTAGTCTAGCTTAAGTTGCATATTGGCTTATGTGCTTTCAGAATCACAGTGCTCCAGAGTGACTTGAAAGCAAAAGTAGAAATGCTTGAGAATGTGAAGGCTCAGCTGGAGAAGGCAAATGAACAACTGGCTGAAGCAACACATCTCGTGGCAGCATTCAGGTAGAAGTAATCTGACATTTCATAGATAACAACTGGCTGAAGCGACACATCTCGTGGCAGCATTCAGGTAGAAGTAATCTGACATTTGATAGATAACAACTGGCTGAAGCAACACATCTTGTGGCAGCATTCAGGTAGAAGTAATCTGACATTTGATAGATAACAACTGGCTGAAGCAACACATCTTGTGGCAGCATTCAGGTAGAAGTAATCTGACATTTGATAGATAACAACTGGCTGAAGCGACACATCTTGTGGCAGCATTCAGGTAGAAGTAATCTGACATTTCATAGATAACAACTGGCTGAAGCGACACATCTCGTGGCAGCATTCAGGTAGAAGTAATCTGACATTTCATAGATAACAACTGGCTGAAGCAACACATCTTGTGGCAGCATTCAGGTAGAAGTAATCTGACATTTGATAGATAACAACTGGCTGAAGCAACACATCTTGTGGCAGCATTCAGGTAGAAGTAATCTGACATTTGATAGATAACAACTGGCTGAAGCAACACATCTCGTGGCAGCATTCAGGTAGAAGTAATCTGACATTTGATAGATAACAACTGGCACCGGAAGCAGCACATCACCGTGTGGTGATAATCTGACATTTGATAGATAACAACTGGCTGAAAACCAGCACATCTTGGCAGCATTCCAGGTAAGTAATCTGACATTTGTGGGAAAGTAACAGCTGGCTGAGCTGACGCATCTGGTGGCGGCATTCAGGTGAGAGTAATCTGACATTTGATGAATGGCTGAGCAACACGTCTTGTGGCAGCATTCAGGTGAAGTAATCTGACATTTGATGGGTTAACAGCTGGCTGCGGCGGCGCATCTGTGGCATTCAGGTAGAAAGTAATCTGACATTTTGATAGATAACAACTGGCTGAAGCAGCACATCTCGATGGCAGCATTCAGGTAGAAGTAATCTGACATTTGATAGATAACAACTGGCTGAGGCGACGCATCATTAACGGCATTCAGGTAGAAGTAATCTGACGTAGATAACAACTGGCTGGAAGCAACATCTTTATTGGCAGCATTCGGGTAGAAGTAATCTGACGTTTGATAGATAACAACTGGCTGAAGCTGACCTGGTAACGGCATTCAGGTAGAAGTAATCTGACATTTGATAGATAACAGCTGGCTGAAGCAGCACATCTTTATTAGCAGCGGTAGGTGAAGTAATCTGACATTTGATAGATAACAACTGGCTGGGCGACACATCTACGTGGCAGCATTCAGGTAGAAACAATCTGACATTTGATAGATAACAACTGGCTGGAAGCAACACATCTTAATGGCAGCATTCAGGTAGAAGTAATCTGACATTTGATGATTAACAACTGGCTGAGCTGACGCATCGTGTATTCAGGTGAAGTAATCTGACATTTGATAGATAACAACTGGCTGGGCGCTGACACATCTCGTGGCAGCATTCAGGTAAGTAATCTGACATTTGATAGATAACAACTGGCTGAGGCGACACATCGTGGCAGCATTCAGGTAGAAGTAATCTGACATTTGATAGATAACAACTGGCTGAAGCGACACATCTCGTGGCAGCATTCAGGTAGAAGTAATCTGACATTTGATAGATAACAACTGGCTGAAGCAGCACATCTTGTGGCAGCATTCAGGTAGAAGTAATCTGACATTTGATAGATAACAACTGGCTGAAGCGACACATCTCGTGGCAGCATTCAGGTAGAAGTAATCTGACATTTGATAGATAACAACTGGCTGAAGCGACACATCTTGTGGCAGCATTCAGGTAGAAGTAATCTGACATTTCATAGATAACAACTGGCTGAAGCGACACATCTCGTGGCAGCATTCAGGTAGAAGTAATCTGACATTTGATAGATAACAACTGGCTGAAGCAACACATCTTGTGGCAGCATTCAGGTAGAAGTAATCTGACATTTGATAGATAACAACTGGCTGAAGCAACACATCTTGTGGCAGCATTCAGGTAGAAGTAATCTGACATTTGATAGATAACAACTGGCTGAAGCGACACATCTCGTGGCAGCATTCAGGTAGAAGTAATCTGACATTTGATAGATAACAACTGGCTGAAGCAACACATCTCGTGGCAGCATTCAGGTAGAAGTAATCTGACATTTGATAGATAACAACTGGCTGAAGCAACACATCTTGTGGCAGCATTCAGGTAGAAGTAATCTGACATTTGATAGATAACAACTGGCTGAAGCGACACATCTCGTGGCAGCATTCAGGTAGAAGTAATCTGACATTTGATAGATAACAACTGGCTGAAGCAACACATCTTGTGGCAGCATTCAGGTAGAAGTAATCTGACATTTGATAGATAACAACTGGCTGAAGCGACACATCTCGTGGCAGCATTCAGGTAGAAGTAATTTGATAGATAACAACTGGCTGAAGCCACACATCTCGTGGCAGCATTCAGGTAGAAGTAATCTGACATTTGATAGATAACAACTGGCTGAAGCAACACATCTTGTGGCAGCATTCAGGTAGAAGTAATCTGACATTTGATAGATAACAACTGGCTGAAGCGACACATCTCGTGGCAGCATTCAGGTAGAAGTAATCTGACATTTGATAGATAACAACTGGCTGAAGCGACACATCTTGTGGCAGCATTCAGGTAGAAGTAATCTGACATTTGATAGATAACAACTGGCTGAAGCAACACATCTCGTGGCAGCATTCAGGTAGAAGTAATCTGACATTTGATAGATAACAACTGGCTGAAGCAACACATCTTGTGGCAGCATTCAGGTAGAAGTAATCTGACATTTGATAGATAACAACTGGCTGAAGCAACACATCTTGTGGCAGCATTCAGGTAGAAGTAATCTGACATTTGATAGATAACAACTGGCTGAAGCGACACATCTCGTGGCAGCATTCAGGTAGAAGTAATCTGACATTTGATAGATAACAACTGGCTGAAGCAACACATTTTGTGGCAGCATTCAGGTAGAAGTAATCTGACATTTGATAGATAACAACTGGCTGAAGCAACACATCTTGTGGCAGCATTCAGGTAGAAGTAATCTGACATTTGATAGATAACAACTGGCTGAAGCGACACATCTTGTGGCAGCATTCAGGTAGAAGTAATCTGACATTTGATAGATAACAACTGGCTGAAGCAACACATCTTGTGGCAGCATTCAGGTAGAAGTAATCTGACATTTGATAGATAACAACTGGCTGAAGCGACACATCTCGTGGCAGCATTCAGGTAGAAGTAATCTGACATTTGATAGATAACAACTGGCTGAAGCAACACATCTTGTGGCAGCATTCAGGTAGAAGTAATCTGACATTTGATAGATAACAACTGGCTGAAGCGACACATCTCGTGGCAGCATTCAGGTAGAAGTAATCTGACATTTGATAGATAACAACTGGCTGAAGCAACACATCTTGTGGCAGCATTCAGGTAGAAGTAATCTGACATTTGATAGATAACAACTGGCTGAAGCACACATCTCGTGGCAGCATTCAGGTAGAAGTAATCTGACATTTGATAGATAACAACTGGCTGAAGCGACACATCTCGTGGCAGCATTCAGGTAGAAGTAATCTGACATTTGATAGATAACAACTGGCTGAAGCAACACATCTCGTGGCAGCATTCAGGTAGAAGTAATCTGACATTTGATAGATAACAACTGGCTGAAGCAACACATCTTGTGGCAGCATTCAGGTAGAAGTAATCTGACATTTGATAGATAACAACTGGCTGAAGCGACACATCTCGTGGCAGCATTCAGGTAGAAGTAATCTGACATTTGATAGATAACAACTGGCTGAAGCAACACATCTTGTGGCAGCATTCAGGTAGAAGTAATCTGACATTTCATAGATAACAACTGGCTGAAGCGACACATCTCGTGGCAGCATTCAGGTAGAAGTAATCTGACATTTGATAGATAATCACTCATCTAAAATGACCAGATACTTGAAAGTGCCCATTTCAATTAAACAAATGTTAATTCTATCAGATGATAAAGTCATGTTTAAACAGAATTGACGTACGTCCAAACATTGTTTTATAGTCATGGTTATGGTCAGCCTTTGACAGTCCACAATTAGTTCCATATCAGTCAGTTATAGGAAATTAGTCACTTTAATATGATCATCTCATTTTCTAGGTAACTTTTTCCCAGTTCTGAGGATGACCTAAATATATAGTGAGCTTCCATTGTGCCTCTTGGGTATCTATATGTGACTGGAGTGTGTCACATATAAATGAAACATTGTTGGACTCTCAATAAGCATATGTTTCCTTGTTCACTTGCCATAATTATTAACTGTTTTGCTTTGGATGGCAGCTTTACTAAATATGGCAAAACTAATTTTTTTTTAAATTGCATCTAGAAAACCAGTCAGAACATTCAAAATGTTGCCTCCATGGCAGTATATGTTTGAGTAACTATGATTATATTCAATATTAATTGTCTTGTGACATGTAATGTATTCAACAATTATTTGTAGGTTGAAAGAAGCGTCTCAATGTGAAAGACTTGCAGCAATATTAGCAGATCTGATTCAACAAAAAAATGCACTGAAGTCGCTCCAGAGATTGGTGCAGGACAGGGACAGATTACTGAAAGATGAATGCGACAAAATCAACACATCCGTAAAGTCTGCAGGAGAACAGCTAACAAAAGGTTGAGTGATATTATAAATTAATTTAATTACATTGAACAGTGCAATGCTGTTTTGGTGATATTCAGGATAACTTATGGTCATCTAATTGAAATATTACATGTCAGATTTTATATAATAACAGGAAATGCTATGTTGTATGTCCAATAAATCAGGAAAGATTACAGTGGTAATAATATAATTTTAAATATATGCCTGCACATTGACATACACATACACGGATGCACCCCCCAGTCATGCTTTTCAGTGTATATTTATATCAATTGGCTCCTTTGCAAGTTGCATGCAGCTGTAATCTTACAAGATAATGGCGTAGTAGCGGATATAATCAGATAAAACCACAGACCAAGTTCGATTATGCATGCTACTATATCACTGTTGAGTTTGATTTTAAAACCTAATGCGTGTTGTAAAAGGCACCATTCAATATTTATTTAACACAGCTAATGATTGAATTTTGCCAGTTCAAACTCAGTGTTGGGGATTCTGTTCTTTATTGCTGCAGCTAGTTGTCATGCAGTTTTAACACAAGTTAATTTTTTATTTACATCATATTCACAATTTGCATCATGATGTAAACAAAATACTTTGGTAATAATCCAGTGTGTGTGATTATGAAATCAAAACTACAAGGTTGTAGCACAGAGCATATTGCATGTGTCTGCAATATAACTAGCCACTTTAGCATCAAGTGAACTCTTGTACTTCAGAGAAACAACAGTCTGACAGTCGGAGAACTGAACTGGAAGAGGAGAAGAACATTTTACAACAGCAACAAAAAGAACTGAGACAGCAGTTGATAACAAAAGAGACGAAGATAAATGAACTGAAGGATGCAATTGCAATGTCTTCAAAACTAGCAGAAGAGAAGACTCAGCTAGAGTCTGAGAAAAATGGTGAATGTGAAACAATTCTAAATCTCATTCTTTTTACTGAATAAACATTTTCAAAGTAAGTCAGCATAGAAACTACTGTGTAATAGGTTTCTGAGCAGTATTATTGAAATAATAACCAAGCAATGATTGCATTTTATTACCGTGCTTAGATATTATGGTTAAAAGATGATGTGCAAATAATTTTAGATTTTCCACTAATTAATTAGTTATGCAGTCAAATTATAAAAACTTGCAAAAATGTCCATCTTCTTGATGGCACAACACACAGATGCAAAATATGGTTTCTTGGAATTTTCTTAAAGTATGTTTGTTATGATGTAAATTTCATGATAGTTTTTTGCGTTAACACTTGTAAAAGTCCCCAAGTCTTTGGCAGTGCTCAGA
Organism: Paraescarpia echinospica; assembly: GCA_020002185.1. Lineage (NCBI taxonomy): Eukaryota > Metazoa > Annelida > Polychaeta > Sabellida > Siboglinidae > Paraescarpia > Paraescarpia echinospica. Next base: position 2,948,319 of record CM034537.1, on the reverse strand, counting down.
TTAATCACAGAAAATACGCATAACATTATGCACAATCGATAGATGCCCATCTAATGTATACTAAAACTCTCAAACCTTTGAGAACCATTAAAAAAACAACGATAGATTTTGAAAAAATAAACGTGTTTCTTCCGAGGGATCGTAGATTATTATAAGAAAGTTAGTTGTCCGAGATGCAAACCATGCAGGAAGAAAACATTGATATGCCCCCACACATACATACACACACATACACACACATACATACATACACACACACACACATACATACACACACACATACATACATAGACACATACATACACATACATGCACACATACATACACACACATACATAGATACATACATAGATACACATACATACACACACACATACGTACAATAGCTCAATTATGTTAGAGGAAACTTTGCAAATTAAAGAGACTAGGGAATTATAAAGGATATGTATTTCTTACATCCATGGCCACACATGTACACACACATACACTCACACACACACACACATACATACATACACACACACATACACACATATATACACATACATACACACACATACATACATACGCACACATACATACACACACACATACATACACACACACACATACGTACACTAGCTCGATTATGTTAGAGGAAACTTTGCAAATTAAAGAGACTGGAATATAAAGGATATGTATTTCTTACATCCATGGCCACTATTTGAGGCGTCGATTATTTGCAACTTCTATAACAATTACCATGCTTTCGAAAATGCTTATGTCATACAAGTTAAACTACTAGAGCATTTAGATTGAGAAGTTTCATCATTGTTGCAATAAATTTAACTTTAAGGTCCAAGTCATTTTGACCCTTTGAGAGATGCAATGAGACTAGAGGTCACGAGGCAGTCAAGCACATTGTAATAGACGTGTATAGTGATTGTACAATAAGAGCCACTCGTGTTGTTCTCCTGTAGTCAACTGAGGTTCGTCTTGGTATTGGTCCTTAATTTTTGTCCCTTCTTTTCTTGGCAAATATCTCTACACAATCCTCCTATCTTCGTTATTGTCTTCCGCTATAAGAATTCTTGTTACATTCAATTTTACAGAATTGCTTGGCAGGATGAATGAAATTGCTGATCGTAATAATGTCTTGACACTGGAGAATGACATGTTTCAACAGACTGTCAGGTAAGTGACATTATTCTTTATTTCATGAGTCTACTGTCTTTGTAAAAGGAAATGTATCAATTTTTTACATGGTCAATTGATGTTATATTTAATTGGGCCCAGATAATTAAAGGAGCAGAGAGGATGGATAGAAGGAGGATGAATGTCGGGAGGGACAGAATTGGGATGCAGTTCAGTGCAATGGGAATATTAAGATGAGGATGTGGGCACTGGACAGGTGAATGGAGGAGAACACAGTGAAGATACATCAAGGCCACAGGAAGATGGGATAACTGGCATGTAAAGAGAACAGAGAAAGAAGGAAGATGAAAGATGGAGGGGACTACTGACAGGGAGCCGTGGACAGCAACAACAGCAAGTGCAATACAGCAGTACAGGAGCTAGACCTCACTACTGTCCAAGGGAACCAGGAGGAAGAACAGTACAGGAGCTAGACCTCACTCCTGTCCAAGGGAACCAGGAGGAAGAACAGTACAGGAGCTAGACCTCACTCCTGTCCAAGGGAACCAGGAGGAAGAACAGTACAGGAGCTAGACCTCACTCCTGTCCAAGGGAACCAGGAGGAAGAAAAGTACAGGAGCTAGACCTCACTCCTGTCCAAGGAAACCAGGAGGAAGAACAGTACAGGAGCTAGACCTCACTCCTGTCCAAGGAAACCAGGAGGAAGAACAGTACAGGAGCTAGACCTCACTCCTGTACATGGGAACCAGGAGGAAGAACAGTACAGGAGCTAGACCTCACTCCTGTCCAAGGGAACCAGGAGGAAGAAAAGTACAGGAGCAAGACCTCACTCCTGTACATGGGAACCAGGAGGAAGAACGTACAGGAGCTAGACCTCACTCCTGTCCAAGGGAACCAGGAGGAAGAACAGTACAGGAACTAGACCTCACTCCTGTACAAGGGAACCAGGAGGAAAAACAGTACAGGAGCTAGACCTCACTCCTGTCCAAGGGAACCAGGAGAAAGAACAGTACAGGAGCTAGACCTCACTCCTGTCCAAGGGAACCAGGAGGAAGAACAGTACAGGAGCTAGACCTCACTCCTGTACAAGGGAACCAGGAGGAAGAACAGTACAGGAGCTAGACCTCACTCCTGTCCAAGGGAACCAGCAGGAAGAACAGTACAGGAGCTAGACATCACCCCTGTACAAGGAACCAGGAGGAACAACAGCATATGAGCTATACGTCACTCCTGTCCAAGGGAACCAGGAGGAAGAACAGTACAGGAGCTAGACCTCACTCCTGTACAAGGGAACCAGGAGGAAGAACAGTACAGGAGCTAGACATCACCCCTGTACAAGGAACCAGGAGGAACAATAGCACATGAGCTATACGTCACTCCTGTCCAAGGGAACCAGGAGGAAGAACAGTACAGGAGCTAGACCTCACTCCTGTACAAGGGAACCAGGAGGAAGAACAGTACAGGAGCTAGACATCACCCCTGTACAAGGAACCAGGAGGAACAACAGCACCTGAGCTATACGTCACTCCTGTCCAAGGGAACCAGCAGGAAGTACAGTACAGGAGCTAGACATCACCCCTGTACAAGGAACCAGGAGGAACAACAGCACATGAGCTATACGTCACTCCTGTCCAAGGGAACCAGGAGGAAGAACAGAACAGGAGCTAGACCTCACTCCTGTCCAAGGGAACCAGGAGGAAGAACAGAACAGGAGCTAGACTTCACTCCTGTACAAGGGAACCAGCAGGAAGAACAGTACATGAGCTAGACCTCACTCCTGTCCAAGGGAACCAGGAGGAAGAACAGTACAGGAGCTAGACCTCACTCCTGTCCAAGGGAACCAGCAGGAAGAACAGTACATGAGCTAGACCTCACTCCTGTCCAAGGGAACCAGGAGGAAGAACAGTACAGGAGCTAGACCTCACTCCTGTCCAAGGGAACCAGCAGGAAGAACAGTACAGGAGCTAGACCTCACTCCTGTCCAAGGGAACCAGCACGAAGAACAGTACAGGAGCTAGACATCACCCCTGTCCAAGGGAACCAGCAGGAAGAACAGTACAGGAGCTAGACCTCACTCCTGTACAAGGGAACCAGAAGGAAGAACAGTACAGGAGCTAGACCTCACTCCTGTACAAGGGAACCAGCAGGAAGAACAGTACAGGAGCTAGACCTCACTCCTGTACCAAGGAACAGAACCAGCACTCCTGGAAGCAAAGAACAGTACAGGAGCTAGACCTACACTCCTGTACAAGGAACCAGCAGGAAGAACAGTACAGGAGCTAGACCTCACTCCTGTACAAGGGAACCAGCAGGAAGAACAGTACAGGAGCTAGACCTCACTCCTGTCCAAGGGAACCAGCAGGAAGAACAGTACAGGAGCTAGACCTCACCCCTGTACAAGGAACCAGGAGGAACAACAGCATATGAGCTATACGTCACTCCTGTCCAAGGGAACCAGGAGGAAGAACAGTACAGGAGCTAGACCTCACTCCTGTACAAGGGAACCAGGAGGAAGAACAGTACAGGAGCTAGACATCACCCCTGTACAAGGAACCAGGAGGAACAACAGCACATGAGCTATACGTCACTCCTGTCCAAGGGAACCAGGAGGAAGAACAGAACAGGAGCTAGACCTCACTCCTGTACAAGGGAACCAGGAGGAAGAACAGTACAGGAGCTAGACATCACCCCTGTACAAGGAAACCAGGAGGAAGAACAGTACATGAGCTAGACCTCACCCCTGTACAAGGAACCAGGAGGAAGAACAGTACAGAGCTAAACCTCACCCTGTAACAAGGAGGAACAACAGCACACGAGCACGCCACTCCTGTCCAAGGGAACCAGGAGGAAGAACAGAACAGAGCCAGACCTCACCCCGTCCAGCCAGAGGAAGAACAGAACAGGAGCTGACTTCACTCCTACAAGGAACCAGCAGGAAGAACAGTACATGAGCTAGACCTACCCCTGTCCAAGGGAACCAGGAGGAAGAACAGTACAGGAGCTAGACCTCACTCCCGTCCAAGGGAACCAGCAGGAAGAACAGTACATGAGCTCACTCCTGTCCAAGGGAACCAGTCACTCCTGTCCAAGGGAACCAGCAGGAAGAACAGTACAGGAGCTAGACCTCACTCCTGTCCAAGGCATAACTAGGTCCAAGAAACCAGCAGGGAAGAACAGTACAGGAGCTAGACCTCACTCCTGTCAAGGGAACCAGCAGGAAGAACAGTACAGGAGCTACACCTCACTCCTGTACAAGGGAACCAGCAGGAAGAACAGTACAGGAGCTAGACCTCACTCCTGTACAAGGGAACCAGCAGGAAGAACAGTACAGGAGCTAGACCTCACTCCTGTACAAGGGAACCAGCAGGAACAACAGTACAGGAGCTAGACCTCACTCCTGTACAAGGGAACCAGCAGGAACAACAGTACAGGAGCTAGACCTCACTCCTGTACAAGGGAACCAGCAGGAAGAACAGTACAGGAGCTAGACCTCACTCTTGTACAAGGGAACCAGCAGGAAGAACAGTACAGGAGCTAGACCTCACTCCTGTACAAGGGAACCAGCAGGAAGAACAGTACAGGAGCTAGACCTCACTCCTGTACAAGGGAACCAGCAGGAAGAACAGTACAGGAGCTAGACCTCACTCCTGTACAAGGGAACCAGCAGGAAGAACAGTACAGGAGCTAGACCTCACTCCTGTACAAGGGAACCAGCAGGAAGAACAGTACAGGAGCTAGACCTCACTCCTGTACAAGGGAACCAGCAGGAAGAACAGTACAGGAGCTAGACTCACTCCTGTACAAGGGAACCAGCAGGAAGAACAGTACAGGAGCTAGACCTCACTCCTGTACAAGGGAACCAGCAGGAAGAACAGTACAGGAGCTAGACCTCACTCCTGTACAAGGGAACCAGCAGGAAGAGCTACAGTACACTCTAGACCTCACTCCTGTACTCCTGTACAAGGGAACCAGCAGGAAGAACAGTACAGGAGCTAGACCTCACTCCTGTACAAGGGAACCAGCAGGAAGAACAGTACAGGAGCTAGACCTCACTCCTGTACAAGGGAACCAGCAGGAAGAACAGTACAGGAGCTAGACCTCACTCCTGTACAAGGGAACCAGCAGGAAGAACAGTACAGGAGCTAGACCTCACTCCTGTACAAGGGAACCAGCAGGAAGAACAGTACAGGAGCTAGACCTCACTCCTGTACAAGGGAACCAGCAGGAACAACAGTACAGGAGCTAGACCTCACTCCTGTACAAGGGAACCAGCAGGAAGAACAGTACAGGAGCTAGACCTCACTCCTGTACAAGGGAACCACCAGGAAGAACAGTACAGGAGATAGACATAACTCCTGTACAAGGGAACCAGCAGGAAGAACAGTACAGGAGCTAGACCTCACTACTGTACAATGGAACCAGCAGGAAGAACAGTACAGGAGCTAGACCTCACTACTGTACAAGAGAACCAGCAGGAAGAACAGTACTGGAGCTAGACCTCACTCCTGTACAAGGGAACCAGCAGGAAGAACAGTACAGGAGCTAGACCTCACTCCTGTACAAATGAACCAGCAGGAAGAACAGTACAGGAGCTAGACCTCACTCCTGTACAAGGGAACCAGCAGGCAGAACAGTACAGGAGCTAGACCTCACTCCTGTACAAGGGAACCAGCAGGAAAAACAGTACAGGAGCTAGACCTCACTCCTGTACAAGGGAACCAGCAGGAAGAATAGTACAGGAGCTAGACCTCACTCCTGTACAAGGGAACCAGCAGGAATAACAGTACATGAGCTAGACCTCACTCCTGTCCAAGGGAACCAGGAGGAAGAACAGTACAGGAGCTAGACCTCACTCCTGTCCAAGGGAACCAGGAGGAAGAACAGTACAGGAGCTAGACATCACTCCTGTCCAAGGGAACCAGAAGGAAGAACAGTACAGGAGCTAGACATCACCCCTGAACAAGGAACCAGGAGGAACAACAGCACATGAGCTATACGTCACTCCTGTACAAGGGAACCAGGATGAAGAACAGTACAGGAGCTAGACATCACTCGTGTCCAAGGGAACCAGAAGGAAGAACAGTACAGGAGCTAGACATCACCCCTGTACAAGGAACCAGGAGGAACAACAGCACATGAGCTGTACGTCACTACTGTCCAAGGGAACTAGGAGGAAGAACAGTACAGGAGCTAGACATCACTCCTGTGCAAGGGAACCAGTAGGAAGAACAGTACAGGAGCTAGACATCACCCCTGTACAAGGAACCAGGAGGAACAACAGCACATGAGCTATACGTCACTCCTGTCCAAGGGAACCAGCAGGAAGAACAGTACAGGAGCTAGACCTCACTCCTGTACAAGGAACCAGGAGGAACAACAGCACATGAGCTATACGTCACTCCTGTCCAAGGGAACCAGGAGGAAGAACAGTACAGGAGCTAGACATCACCCGTGTACAAGGAACCAGGAGGAACAACAGCACATGAGCTAGACGTCACTCCTGTCCAAGGGAACCAGGGGGAAGAACAGTACAGGAGCTAGACCTCACTCCTGTCCAAGGGAAATAGGAGGAAGAACAGTACAGGAGCTAGACCTCACTCCTGTCCAAGGGAAACAGGAGGAAGAACAGTACAGGAGCTAGACCTCACTCATGTACAAGGGAACCAGGAGGAAGAACAGTACAGAAGCTAGACCTCACTTCTGTCCAAGGGAACCAGGAGGAACAACAGTACAGGAGCTAGACGTCACCCCTGTACAAGGGAACCAGGAGGAAGAACAGTACAGGAGCTAGACCTCACTCCTGTACAGGGAACCAGGAGGAAGAAAAGTACAGGAGCTACACCTCACCCCTGTACAAGGGAACCAGGAGGAAGAACAGTGCAGGAGCTAGACCTCACTCCTGTCCAAGGGATCCAGGAGGAAGAACAGTACAGGAGCTATACCTCACTCCTGTCCAAGGGAACCAGGAGGAAGAACAGCACAGGAGCTAGACCTCACCCCTGTGTAAGGGAAACAAGAGGAAGAATAGCACAGGAGCTAGACCTCACCCCTGTACAAGGGAACCAAGAGGAAGAACAGTACAGGAGCTAGACCTCACCCCTGTACAAGGGAACCAGGAGGAAGAACAGCACAGGAGCTAGACTTCACCCCTGTACAAGGGAACCAGGAGGAAGAACAGCGCAGGAGCTAGACCTCACCCCTGTACAAGAGAACCAAGAGGAAGAACAGTACAGGAGCTAGACCTCACCCCTGTACAAGGGAACCAAGAGGAAGAACAGCACAGGAACTAGACCTCACCCCTGTACAAGGGAACCAAGAGGAAGAACAGTACAAGAGCTAGACCTCACCCCTGTACAAGGGAACCAAGAAGAAGAACAGTACAGGAGCTAGACCTCACCCCTGAACAAGGGAACCAGGAGGAAGAACAGCACAGGAGCTAGACCTCACCCCTGTACAAGGGAACCAGGAGGAAGAGCAGCACAGGAGCTAGACCTCACCCCTGTACAAGGGAACCAAGAGGAAGAATAGCACAGGAGCTAGACCTCACCCCTGTACAAGGGACCCAAGAGGAAGAACAGTACAGAAGCTAGACCTCACCCCTGTACAAGGGAACCAGGAGGAAGAACAGCACAGGAGCTAGACCTCACCCCTGTACAACGGAACCAGGAGGAAGAACAGCACACGAGCTAGACCTCACCCCTGTACAAGGGAACCAGGAGGAAGAACAGCACAGGAGCTAGACCTCACCCCTGTACAACGGAACCAGCAGGAAGAACAGCACAGGAGCTAGACCTCACCCCTGTACAACGGAACCAGCAGGAAGAACAGTACAGGAGCTAGACGTCACTCCTGTACAAGGGAACCAGCAGGAAGAACAGTACAGGAACTAGACCTCACTCCTGTACAAGGGAACCAGCAGGAAGAACAGTACAGGAGCTAGACCTCACTCCTGTACAAGGGAACCAGCAGGAAGGACAGTACAGGAGCTAGACCTCACTCCTGTACAAGGGAACCAGCAGGAAGAAAAGTACAGGAGCTAGACCTCACTCCTGTACAAGGGAACCAGCAGGAAGAACAGTACAGGAGCTAGACCTCACTCCTGTACAAGGGAACCAGCAGGAACAACAGTACAGGAGCTAGACCTCACTCCTGTACAAGGGAACCAGCAGGAACAACAGTACAGGAGCTAGACCTCACTCCTGTACAAGGGAACCAGCAGGAAGAACAGTACAGGAGCTAGACCTCACTCTTGTACAAGGGAACCAGTAGGAAGAACAGTACAGGAGCTAGACCTCACTCCTGTACAAGGGAACCAGCAGGAAGAACAGCACAGGAGCTAGACCTCACTCCTGTACAAGGGAACCAGCAGGAAGAACAGTACAGGAGCTAGGCCTCACTCCTGTACAATGGAACCAGCAGGAAGAACAGTACAGGAGCTAGACATCACTCCTGTCCAAGGGAACAAGCAGGAAGAACAGTACAGGAGCTAGACCTCACTCCTGTACAAGGGAACCAGCAGGAAGAACAGTACAGGAGCTAGACATCACCCCTGTACAAGGGAACCAGGAGGAAGAACAGTACAGGAGCTAGACGTCACCCCTGTACAAGGGAACCAGAAGGAAGAACAGTACAGGAGCTAGACGTCACCCCTGTACAAGGAACCAGGAGGAACAACAGCACATGAGCTAGACCTCACTCCTGTCCAAGGGAACCAGGAGGAAGAACAGTACAGGAGCTAGACGTCACTCCTGTCCAAGGGAACCAGGAGGAAGAACAGTACAGGAGCTAGACGTCACCCCTGTACAAGGGAACCAGCAGGAAGAACAGTACAGGAGCTAGACCTCACTCCTGTACAAGGGAACCAGCAGGAAGGACAGTACAGGAGCTAGACCTCACTCCTGTACAAGGGAACCAGCAGGAAGAAAAGTACAGGAGCTAGACCTCACTCCTGTACAAGGGAACCAGCAGGAAGAACAGTACACGAGCTAGACATCACCCCTGTACAAGGAACCAGGAGGAACAACAGCACATGAGCTATACGTCACTCCTGTCCAAGGGAAACAGGAGGAAGAACAGTACAGGAGCTATACCTCACTCCTGTACAAGGGAACCAGGAGGAACAACAGTACAGAAGCTAGACCTCACTCCTGTCCAAGGGAACCAGGAGGAAGAACAGTACAGGAGCTAGACGTCACCCCTGTACAAGGGAACCAGGAGGAAGAACAGTACAGGAGCTAGACCTCACTCCTGTACAGGGAACCAGGAGGAAGAAAAGTACAGGAGCTACACCTCACCCCTGTACAAGGGAACCAGGAGGAAGAACAGTACAGGAGCTAGACCTCACTCCTGTCCAAGGGATCCAGGAGGAAGAACAGTACAGGAGGTATACCTCACTCCTGTCCAAGGGAACCAGGAGGAAGAACAGCACAGGAGCTAGACCTCACCCCTGTGTAAGGGAAACAAGAGGAAGAATAGCACAGGAGCTAGACCTCACCCCTGTACAAGGGAACAAAGAGGAAGAACAGTACAGGAGCTAGACCTCACCCCTGTACAAGGGAACCAGGAGGAAGAACAGCACAGGAGCTAGACTTCACCCCTGTACAAGGGAACCAGGAGGAAGAACAGCGCAGGAGCTAGACCTCACCCCTGTACAAGGGAACAAAGAGGAAGAACAGTACAGGAGCTAGACCTCACCCCTGTACAAGGGAACAAAGAGGAAGACCTCACCCCTGTACAAGGGAACCAGGAGGAAGAACAGCACAGGAGCTAGACCTCACCCCTGTACAAGGGAACCAAGAGGAAGAATAGCACAGGAGCTAGACCTCACCCCTGTACAAGGGAACAAAGAGGAAGAACAGTACAGGAGCTAGACCTCACCCCTGTACAAGGGAACCAGGAGGAAGAACAGCACAGGAGCTAGACCTCACCCCTGTACAAGGGAACCAGGAGGAAGAACAGCGCAGGAGCTAGACCTCACCCCTGTACAAGGGAACCAGGAGGAAGAGCAGTACAGGAGCTAGACCTCACCCCTGTACAAGGGAACCAGGAGGAAGAACAGCACAGGAGCTAGACCTCACCCCTGTACAAGAGAACCAAGAGGAAGAACAGTACAGGAGCTAGACCTCACCCCTGTATAAGGGAACCAAGAGGAAGAATAGCACAGGAGCTAGACTTCACCCCTGTACAAGGGAACCAAGAGGAAGAACAGCACAGGAACTAGACCTCACCCCTGTACAAGGGAACCAAGAGGAAGAACAGTACAAGAGCTAGACCTCACCCCTGTACAAGGGAACCAAGAAGAAGAACAGTACAGGAGCTAGACCTCACCCCTGTACAAGGGAACCAGGAGGAAGAACAGCACAGGAGCTAGACCTCACCCCTGTACAAGGGAACCAGGAGGAAGAGCAGCACAGGAGCTAGACCTCACCCCTGTACAAGGGAACCTAGAGGAAGAATAGCACAGGAGCTAGACCTCACCCCTGTACAAGGGACCCAAGAGGAAGAATAGCACAGGAGCTAGACCTCACCCCTGTACAAGGGAACCAAGAGGAAGCATAGCACAGGAGCTAGACCTCACCCCTGTACAAGGGACCCAAGAGGAAGAACAGTACAGAAGCTAGACCTCACCCCTGTACAAGGGAACCAGGAGGAAGAACAGCACAGGAGCTAGACCTCACCCCTGTACAACGGAACCAGGAGGAAGAACAGCACAGGAGCTAGACCTCACCCCTGTACAAGGGAACCAGGAGGAAGAACAGCACAGGAGCTAGACCTCACTCCTGTACAATGGAACCAGGAGGAAGAACAGGACAGGAGCTAGACCTCACCCCTGTACAACGGAACCAGGAGGAAGAACAGCACAGGAGCTAGACCTCACCCCTGTACAATGGAACCAGGAGGAAGAACAGCACAGGAGCTAGACCTTACTCCTGTACAAGGGAACCAGGAGGAAGAACAGCGCATGAGCTAGACCTCACTCCTGTACAAGGGAACCAGGAGGAAGAATTGCACAGGAGCTAGACCTCACCCCTGTACAAGGGAACCAAGAGGAAGAACAGTACAGAAGCTAGACCTCACCCCTGTACAAGGGAACCAGGAGGAAGAACAGCAGAGGAGCTAGACCTCCTGTACAAGGGAACCAGGAGGAAGACTAGAGCAGGAGCTAGACCTCACTCCTGTACAAGAGAACAAAGAGGAAGAACAGCACAGGAGCTAGACCTCACTCCTGTACAAGGGAACCAAGAGGAAGAACAGCACATGAGCTAGACCTCACTCCTGTACAAGAGAACCAAGAGGAAGAACAGCACAGGAGCTAGACCTCACTCCTGTACAAGAGAACCAAGAGGAAGAACAGTACAGGAGCTAGACCTCACTCCTGTACAAGAGAACCAAGAGGAAGAACAGCACAGGAGCTAGACCTCACTCCTGTACAAGAGAACCAAGAGGAAGAACAGCACATGAGCTAGACCTCACTCCTGTACAAGAGAACCAAGAGGAAGAACAGCACAGGAGCTAGACCTCACTCCTGTACAAGAGAACCAAGAGGAAGAACAGTACAGGAGCTAGACCTCACTCCCATAATACAAAGAAGGGAACCAAGAGGAGAAGAAGAACAGCACATGAGGCTCAAGACCTCCCACTCCTGCAAAGAGGAACCAAGAGGGAAAGAACAGCCTGGGAATAGACCTCACTCCTGTACAAAGAGAACCAAAGGAGGAAGAACAGTGCAGGGCTAGACCTCCCTCACTGTTACACAAAGAGAACAAAGAGGGAAAGAACAGCACAAGGAGCTAAGACCTCCTCCTGTACAAGAGAGAACCAAGAGGAAGAACAGCACAGGAGCTAGACCTCACTCCTGTACAAGAGAACCAGAGGGAAAGAACAGCACATGAGCTAGACCTCACTCCTGTACAAGAGAACCAGAGGAAGAAGAGGCACTGATACAGGAGCTAAGACCCTCACTCATAATACACAAAGAGAACCAAGAGGAAGAACAGCACAGGAGATAGACCTCACCCCTGTACAAGGGAACCAAGAGGAAGAATAGCACAGGAGCTAGACCTCACTCCTGTACAAGGGAACCAAGAGGAAGAATAGCACAGGAGCTAGACCTCACCCCTGTACAAGGGAAACAAGAGAAAGAATAGCACAGGAGCTAGACCTCACTCCTTTACAAGGGAACCAGGAGGAAGAATAACACAGGAGCTAGACCTCGCCCCTGTACAAGGGAACCAAGAGGAAGTACAGCACAGGAGCTAGACCTCACTCCTGTACAAGGGAACCAAGAGGAAGAATAGCACAGGAGATAGACCTAACCCCTGTACAAGGGAACCAAGAGGAAGAATAGCACAGGAGCTAGACCTCACCCCTGTACAAGGGAACAAGGGGGAAGAATAGCACAGGAGCTAGACCTCACCCCTGTACAAGGGAACCAAGAGGAAGAATAGCACAGGAGCTAGACCTCACCCCTGTACAAGGGAACCAAGAGGAAGAGTAGCACAGGAGCTAGACCTCACCCCTGTACAAGGGAACAAGGGGGAAGAATAGCACAGGAGCTAGACCTCACTCCTGTACAAGGTAACCAAGAGGAAGAATAGCACAGGAGCTAGACCTCACCCCTGTACAAGGGAAACAAGAGAAAGAATAGCACAGGAGCTAGACCTCACTCCTTTACAAGGGAACCAGGAGGAAGAATAACACAGGAGCTAGACCTCGCCCCTGTACAAGGGAACCAAGAGGAAGTACAGCACAGGAGCTAGACCTCACTCCTGTACAAGGGAATCACTAGGAAGAACAGCACAGGAGCTAGACCTCACCCCTGTACGAAGGAACCAGGAGGAAGAACAAGAACAATATTATAATAACTCATTAAACTATAACACTGACAGATGCAACGAGAATGATTGTTAACTTTTTGTCGTGTGTGCGGATGTGTGCATGAGATAAGACGAAGATAGTTTTCTGTTAGTTTAGTTCTCTCACATAGACATTGCTTACAAGGTGTCGTCTTTTAAGTCTGCAAAGTTGAAAAGTACAGTTAAAGTACAGTGAAAGTACAGTGTTTCAACTGATGCATTTAAAAATACAACAATAATTATTTACATATTTTTTGTTTGTGATGGTATTTTTTCTGCGTGAAATAATAGAGTGGTGATTATGGAGTGGTAATAATGGAGTGGTAATAATGGAGTGGTGATAATGGAATGGTGATAATGGAGTGGTGATAATGGAGTGGTGATTATGGAGTGATGATTATGGAGTGGTAATAATGGAGTGGTAATAATGGAGTGGTAATAATGGAGTGGTGGTTATGGAGTGGTAATAATAGAGTGGTGATTATGGAGTGGTAATAATGGAGTTGTGATAATGGAATGGTGATAATGGAGTGGTAATAATAGAGGTGATTATGGAGTGGTAATAATGGAGTTGTGATAATGGAATGGTGATAATGGAGTGGTAATAATAGAGTGGTGATTATGGAGTGGTGATAATGGAATGGTGATAATTGAGTGGTAATAATGGAGTGGTGATAATGGAGTGGTGATAATGGAGTGGTGATTATGGAGTGGTAATAATTGAGTGGTAATAATGGAGTGGTGATTATGGAGTGGTGATAATGGAGTGGTGATTATGGAGTGATGATAATGGAGAGGTGATTATGGAGTGGTAATAATGGAGTGGTGATTATTGAGTGATAATAATGGAGTGGTGATAATGGAGTGGTGATTATGGAGTGGTGATAATGGAGTGGTGATTATGGAGTGGTAATAATGGAGAGGTGATTATGGAGTGGTGATAATGGAGTGGTGATTATGGAGTGGTGATAATGGAGTGGTGATTATGGAGTGGTAATAATGGAGTGGTAATAATGTAGTGGTGATTATGGAGTGATAATAATGGAGTGGTGATAATGGAGTGGTGATTATGGAGTGGTAATAATGTACTGGTGATAATGGAGTGGTGATTATGGAGTGGTAATAATTGAGTGGTGATTATGTAGTGGTGATAATTGAGTGGTAATAATTGAGTGGTGATTATGGAGTGGTAATAATTGAGTGGTGATTATGGAGTGGTAATAATTGAGTGGTGATTATGGAGTGGTGATAATGGAGTGGTGATTATGGAGTGGTAATAATGTGCTGGTGATAATGGAGTGGTGATTATGGAGTGGTAATAATGGAGAGGTGAAAATGGAGAGGTGATAATAGAGTGGTGATTATGGAGTGGTGATAATGGAGTGGTGATTATGGAGTGGTAATAATGCAGTGGTAATAATGTAGTGGTGATTATGGAGTGGTAATAATGGAGTGGTGATAATGGAGTGGTGATTATGGAGTGGTAATAATGTACTGGTGATAATGGAGTGGTGATTATGGAGTGGTAATAATTGAGTGGTGATTATGGAGTGGTGATAATTGAGTGGTAATAATGGAGTGGTGATTATGGAGTGGTGATTATGGAGTTGTAATAATGTAGTGGTGATAATGGAGTGGTGATTATGGAGTGGTAATAATGGAGTTGTGATAATGGAATGGTGATAATGGAGTGGTAATAATAGAGTGGTGATTATGGAGTGGTAATAATGGAGTGGTGATAATGGAATGGTGATAATGGAGTGGTGATAATGGAGTGGTGATAATGGAGTGGTGATAATGGAGTGGTGATAATGGAGTGGTGATTATGGAGTGGTGATAATGGAGTGGTGATTATGGAGTGGTGATAATGGAGTGGTGATAATGGAGTGGTGATTATGGAGTGGTTATAATGGAGTGGCGATAATGGAGTGGCAATAATGGTGTGGTGATAATGGAGTGGTGATTATGGATTGGTGATAATGGAGTGGTGATTATGGAGTGGTGATAATGGAGTGGTGATAATGGATTGGTAATAATGGAGTGGTGATTATGGAGTGGTTATAATGGAGTGGCGATAATGGAGTGGTGATAATGGAGTGGTGATTATGGATTGGTGATAATGGAGTGGTGATTATGGAGTGGTGATAATGGAGTGGTGATAATGGATTGGTGATAAAGGAGTGGTGATAATGGAGTGGTGATTATGGAGTGGTGATTATGGAGTGGTAATAATGGAGTGGTAATAATGGAGTGGTGATTATGGAGTGGTAATAATGTAGTGATGATTTTGGAATGGTGATAATGGAGTGGTGATTATGGAGTGGTAATAATGGAGTGGTGATTATGGAGTGGTGATAATGGAGTGGTGATTATGGAGTGGTGATAATGGAGTGGTGATAATGGAGTGGTAATAATGGAGTGGTGATTATGGAGTGGTGATAATGGAGTGGTAATAATGGAGTGGTGATAATGGAGTGGTAATAATGGAGTGGTGATTATGGAGTGGTGATAATGGATTGGTGATAATGGATTGGTGATAATGGAGTGGTAATAATGGAGTGGTAATAATGGAGTGGTGATTATGTAGTGGTGATAATGGAGTGGTGATAATGGAGTGGTGATAATGGAGTGGTGATTATGGAGTGGTGATAATGGAGTGGTGATAATGGAGTGGTGATAATGGAGTGGTGATAATGGAGTGGTAACAATGGAGTGGTGATTATGGAGTGGTGATAATGGAGTGGTGATTATGGAGTGGTGATATGGATGGTAATAATGGAGTGGTGATTATGAGTGATAATAATGGAGTGGTGATTATGGAGTGGTGATAATGGAGTGGTGATTATGGAGTGGTAATAATGGAGAGGTGATAATGGAGAGGTGATAATAGAGTGGTGATTATGGAGTGGTGATAATGGAGTGGTGATTATGGAGTGGTAATAATGGAGTGGTGATTATGGAGTGGTAATAATGGAGTGGTAATAATATAGTGGTGATTATGGAGTGGTAATAATGGAGTGGTGATAATGGAGTGGTGATTATGGAGTGGTAATAATGTACTGGTGATAATGGAGTGGTGATTATGGAGTGGTGATTATGTAGTGGTGATAATTGAGTGGTAATAATTGAGTGGTGATTATGGAGTGGTAATAATGGAGTGGTGATAATGGAGTGGTGATTATGGAGTGGTAATAATGTACTGGTGATAATGGAGTGGTGATTATGGAGTGGTAATAATGGAGAGGTGATAATAGAGTGGTGATTATGGAGTGGTGATTATGGAGTGGTAATAATGGAGTGGTAATAATGTAGTGGTGATTATGGAGTGGTAATAATGGAGTGGTGATAATGGAGTGGTGATTATGGAGTGGTAATAATGTACTGGTGATAATGGAGTGGTGATTATGGAGTGGTAATAATTGAGTGGTGATTATGGAGTGGTGATAATTGAGTGGTAATAATGGAGTGGTGATTATGGAGTTGTAATAATGTAGTGGTGATAATGGAGTGGTGATTATGGAGTGGTGATAATTGAGTAGTAATAATGGAGTGGTAATAATGGAGTGGTGTTTATGGAGTGGTGATAATGGAGTGGTGATAATGGAGTGGTGATTATGGAGTGGTGATAATGGAGTGGTGATAATGGAGTGGTAATAATGGAGTGGTGATTATGGAGTGGTGATAATGGAGTGGTAATAATGGAGTGGTGATAATGGAGTGGTAATAATGGAGTGGTGATTATGGAGTGGTGATAATGGATTGGTGATAATGGATTGGTGATAATGGAGTGGTAATAATGGAGTGGTAATAATGGAGTGGTGATTATGTAGTGGTGATAATGGAGTGGTGATAATGGAGTGGTGATAATGGAGTGGTGATTATGGAGTGGTGATAATGGAGTGGTGATAATGGAGTGGCGATAATGGAGTGGTAACAATGGAGTGGTGATTATGGAGTGGTGATAATGGAGTGGTGATTATGGAGTGGTGATAATGGAGTGGTGATTATGGAGTGGTGATAATGGAGTGGTGATCAGTTCTCTAGATGGCACCACCGTAAATAGTATGTTGCTTCATTGGTGGGTGTAAGCTAGTTTGGATGAAGCCTCTGTACACCCGGTGTACTGTCTGTGCTGTTGCCACAGGAAGCAGAGTAGCGAGCTGGAACAGTCTTATCTACTGCGACTGAAAGTTCAACAAGCAGCAGAACAAGTTGTTGCCAAGTAAGTCACATTTTCTTCACTTGATACATTTATAAAATAATGTCTTCTATGCAGTATTTAACACAAAGCCATTCTATAACAGACGGATACATTTTTTATGTTTTTAAAAATACAAATCAACATTTTATTTGATAACAAAATAATTAATGCCTACAAATGTTCTTATGACCAATGAACTTATACACTAAAAAATAACACTTATACTATAAAATATCTATTACAAAAATGTTCACCTATCTACTCCAACAACAGACTGGACCTTCACCTCTTGCCTGTCTACATTACAGTATTGTATTAGAATTATGACATAGACAAATCCAACATGAGATGCAACTAAACATTACAGCTCTTAGCAATGCAGCATCCTGTAAAGAAGTTGTTGCATTTAAAATGTTGTGTCAGCCGTGTCCTTGCCATCAATGGTCCATATAGTTTTTAAGAACTACATTATAGTTTGCAAATGTTTGAGTGAGATTATTGCTGCAGAGTGAAGCAGGAGTTGGCACTGTGCCAGACGGAACTGTCGTCACGACAACAGAAACTAGAGAAATTGGAGAATGCTTACGAGGAACGCAAGAGACTGAAGGAAGAAGTGGAGAGAATGGCTTCTCTCAATGCAAGTAAGTCAATACCTCTCTCCGCCATACTTGCAAGCCAGAGAGCGCTGCTCACTACACAAATGTCAATCAATACCCCCCAGCATATTGACTTCTTAAGATATGAATTTATTGGTGAGCAGTACAATTGTCTGATGACCATTTAGATTTAGGTGTTTGGGGAATGACTGCCTCTTATTTATTTCCTCTTGTTGCATGTCAGATGGCAATGACAGGGCACTCAAAGTGCACTTTATAGTCAGACGTCAATGACAGGTCACTCAAAGTGCACTTTATAGTCAGACGTCAATGACAAGGCACTCAAAGTGCACTTTATAGTCAGACATCAATGACAGGGCACTCAAAGTGCACTTTATAGTCAGACGTCAATGACAGGTCACTCAAAGTGCACTTTATAGTCAGACGTCAATGACAGGTCACTCAAAGTGCACTTTATAGTCAGACGTCAATGACAGGTCACTCAAAGTGCACTTTATAGTCAGATGTCAATGACAGGTCACTCAAAGTGCACTTTATAGCTATACGCAAATGACAGGTCACTCAAAGTGCACTTTATAGTCAGACTGGTTCCTGAAATCAATCATTTAGACTAAGTACAACTGATTGAGTAAATATTGTGTGTGATGTCTGCCCGGGGAAGTGTAGTCAGCTACCACCTCTGGCTTGTGGGGATGTCTGCCTGGGGAAATGTAGTCAGCTACCGCCTCTGGCTTGTGGGGATGTCTGCCTGGGGAAGTATAGTCAGCTACCACCTCTGCCATTGACTGCTAAATATATCATGGCCTCATAGTGCACTGTATGACATTATGACAGTTGTTACAAGTGTAACTACTAAATATATCATGGCCCCATAGTGCAATGTGTGACATTATGACAGTTGTTACAAGTGTAACTACTAAATATATCATGGCCTCATAGTGCACTGTGTGGCATTATGACAGTTGTTACAAGTGTAACTACTAAATATATCATGGCCCCATAGTGCACTGTGTGACATTATGACAGTTGTTACAAGTGTAACTACTAAATATATCATGGCCCCATAGTGCACTGTGTGGCATTATGATAGTTGTTACAAGTGTAACTACTAAATATATCATGGCCTCATAGTGCACGGTCTGACATTATGACAGTTGTTACAAGTGTAACTACTAAAAATATCATGGCCTCATAGTGCACTGTGTGGCATTATGACAGTTGTTACTAGTGTAACTACTAAATATATCATGGCCTCATAGTGCACTGTGTGGCATTATGACAGTTGTTACTAGTGTAACTACTAAATATATCATGGCCTCATAGTGCACTGTGTGGCATTATGACAGTTGTTACTAGTGTAACTACTAAATATATCATGGCCTCATAGTGCACTGTGTGGCATTATGACAGTTGTTACAAGTGTAACTACTAAATATATCATGCCCTCATAGTGCACTGTCTGACATTATGACAGTTGTTACAAGTGTAACTACTAAATATATCATGGCCTTATAGTGCACTGTATGACATTATGACAGTTGTTACAAGTGTAACTACTAAATATATAATGGCCTCATAGTGCACTGTGTGGCATTATGACAGTTGTTACAAGTGTAACTACTAAATATATCATGGCCTCATAGTGCACTGTGTGGCATTATGACAGTTGTTACAAGTGTAACTACTAAATATATCATGGCCTCATAATGCACTGTGTGACATTATGACAGTTGTTACTAGTGTAACTACTAAATATATCATGGCCTTATAGTGCACTGTGTGGCATTATGACAGTTGTTACAAGTGTAACTACTAAATATATCATGGCCTCATAGTGCACCGTGTGGCATTATGACAGTTGTTACAAGTGTAACTACTAAATATATCATGGCCTCATAGTGCACTGTGTGGCATTATGACAGTTGTTACAAGTGTAACTACTAAATATATCATGGCCTCATAGTGCACTGTGTGACATTATGACAGTTGTTACTAGTGTAACTACTAAATATATCATGGCCTTATAGTGCACTGTATGACATTATGATAGTTGTTACAAGTGTAACTACTAAATATATCATGGCCTCATAGTGCACTGTGTGGCATTATGATAGTTGTTACAAGTGTAACTACTAAATATATCATGGCCTCATAGTGCACTGTCTGACATTATGACAGTTGTTACAAGTGTAACTACTAAATATATCATGGCCTTATAGTGCACTGTATGACATTATGATAGTTGTTACAAGTGTAACTACTAAATATATCATGGCCTCATAGAGCACTGTGTGGCATTATGATAGTTGTTACAAGTGTAACTACTAAATATATCATGGCCTCATAGTGCACTGTGTGGCATTATGACAGTTGTTACAAGTGTAACTACTAAATATATCATGGCCTCATAGTGCACTGTGTGGCATTATGACAGTTGTTACAAGTGTAACTACTAAATATATCATGGCCTCATAGTGCACTGTGTGGCATTATGACAGTTGTTACAAGTGTAACTACTAAATATATCATGGCCTCATAGTGCACTGTGTGGCATTATGACAGTTGTTACAAGTGTAACTACTAAATATATCATGGCCTCATAGTGCACTGTATGACATTATGACAGTTGTTACAAGTGTAACTACTAAATATATCATGCCCTCATAGTGCACTGTATGGCATTATGACAGTTGTTACAAGTGTAACTACTAAATATATCATGGCCTCATAGTGCACTGTCTGACATTATGACAGTTGTTACAAGTGTAACTACTAAATATATCATGGCCTCATAGTGCAGTGTGTGACATTATGACAGTTGTTACAAGTGTAACTACTAAATATATCATGGCCTCATAGTGCACTGTCTGACATTATGACAGTTGTTACAAGTGTAACTACTAAATATATCATGGCCTCATAGTGCACTGTCTGACATTATGACAGTTGTTACAAGTGTAACTACTAAATATATCATGGCCTCATAGTGCACTGTCTGACATTATGACAGTTGTTACAAGTGTAACTACTAAATATATCATGGCCTCATAGTGCAATGTGTGACATTATGATAGTTGTTACAAGTGTAACTACTAAATATATCATGGCCTCATAGTGCACTGTATGACATTATGACAGTTGTTACAAGTGTAACTCTGAATCGAAGGGAATACAAGAAACGAACACATTATCTGGCATCTTGACGTGCATTTCAAAGAAATACAGGCATTCAACACATAACTGCAGTGTCCAGGTCAAAGAAGGTCTTTGCACTTATTGCTCCAGCATCAGGGGCGGGTCTCAAGATGGCAGCCATCAGGAACTGTGAGATTTCACTAGAATCTGACACTTTGCAAATCAATTTTGAGTAAACCACAGGCATGATATTGTTGATTGTAGTTGCAAATGGTTGGATTGTATTGTAACTAGATAGATGGTTAGATTGTATTGTAACTAGATAGATGGTTAGATTGTATTGTAACTAGATAGATGGTTAGATTGTAGTGTAACTAGATAGATGGTTAGATTGTAGTGTAACTAGATATATGGTTAGATTGTAGTGTAACTAGATAGATAGTTAGATTGTATTGTAACTGGATAGATGGTTAGATTGTATTGTAACTAGATAAATGGTTAGATTGTAGTGTAACTAGATAGATGGTTAGATTGTATTGTAACTAGATAGATGGTTAGATTGTATTGTAACTAGATAGATGGTTAGGTTGTATTGTAACTACAGCTGTAGATAGATGGTTAGATTGTATTGTAACTGAATATATATTGTTAGATTGTATTGTAACTAGATAGAAGGTTAGATTGTATTGTAACTGGATAGATGGTTATATTGTATTGTAACTGGATAGATGGTTAGATTGTATTGTAACTGGATATATGGTTAGATTGTATTGTAACTAGATAGATGGTTATATTGTATTGTAACTAGATATATGGTTAGATTGTATTGTAACTGAATATATGGTTAGATTGTATTGTAACTAGATAGAAGGTTAGATTGTATTGTAACTAGATAGATGGTTAGATTGTATTGTAACTAGATAGATGGTTAGATTGTAGTGTAACTAGATAGATGGTTAGATTGTATTGTAACTGGATAGATGGTTATATTGTATTGTAACTAGATATATGGTTAGATTGTACTGTAACTAGATAGATGGTTAGATTGTATTGTAACTAGATAGATGGTTAGATTGTATTGTAACTGAATATATGGTTAGATTGTATTGTAACTAGATAGAAGGTTAGATTGTATTGTAACTAGATAGATGGTTAGATTGTATTGTAACTAGATAGATGGTTAGATTGTAGTGTAACTAGATAGATGGTTAGATTGTATTTTAACTGGATAGATGGTTATATTGTATTGTAACTAGATAGATGGTTAGATTGTATTGTAACTAGATAGATGGTTATATTGTATTGTAACTAGATAGATGGTTAGATTGTATTGTAACTGAATATATGGTTAGATTGTATTGTAACTAGATAGAAGGTTAGATTGTATTGTAACTGGATATATGGTTAGATTGTATTGTAACTAGATAGATGATTAGATTGTATTGTAACTGGATAGATGGTTAGATTTAGAGTGTAACTAGATAGATTTTTAGATTGTATTGTAACTGGATAGATGGTTATATTGTATTGTAACTAGATAGATGGTTAGGTTGCATTGTAACTAGATAGATGGTTATATTGTATTGTAACTAGATAGATGGTTAGATTGTATTGTAACTGAATATATGGTTAGATTGTATTGTAACTAGATAGAAGGTTAGATTGTATTGTAACTGGATAGATGGTTATATTTTATTGTAACTAGATATATGGTTATATTGTATTGTAACTGGATAGATGGTTAGATTGTAGTGTAACTAGATAGATGGTTAGATTGTATTGTAACTGGATAGATGGTTATATTGTATTGTAACTAGATATATGGTTAGGTTGTATTGTAACTAGATAGATGGTTATATTGTATTGTAACTGAATATATGGTTAGATTGTATTGTAACTAGTTAGAAGGTTAGATTGTATTGTAACTAGATAGATGGTTAGATTGTATTGTAACTAGATAGATGGTTATATTGTATTGTAACTAGATAGATGGTTAGATTGTATTGTAACTGAATATATGGTTAGATTGTATTGTAACTAGATAGAAGGTTAGATTGTATTGTAACTGGATAGAAGGTTAGATTGTATTGTAACTGGATAGATGGTTAGATTGTATTGTAACTGGATAGATGGTTAGATTGTATTGTAACTGGATAGATGGTTAGATTGTAGTGTAACTAGATAGATGGTTAGATTGTATTGTAACTGGATATATGGTTATATTGTATTGTAACTAGATAGATGGTTAGGTTGTATTGTAACTAGATAGATGGTTATATTGTATTGTAACTAGATAGATGGTTAGATTGTATTGTAACTGAATATATGGTTAGATTGTATTGTAACTAGATAGAAGGTTAGATTGTATTGTAACTGGATAGATGGTTATATTGTATTGTAACTAGATAGATGGTTAGGTTGTATTGTAACTAGATATATGGTTATATTGTATTGTAACTGGATAGATGGTTAGATTGTAGTGTAACTAGATAGATGGTTAGATTGTATTGTAACTGGATAGATGGTTATATTGTATTGTAACTAGATATATGGTTAGGTTGTATTGTAACTAGATAGATGGTTATATTGTATTGTAACTGAATATATGGTTAGATTGTATTGTAACTAGTTAGAAGGTTAGATTGTATTGTAACTAGATAGATGGTTAGATTGTATTGTAACTAGATAGATGGTTATATTGTATTGTAACTAGATAGATGGTTAGATTGTATTGTAACTGAATATATGGTTAGATTGTATTGTAACTAGATAGAAGGTTAGATTGTATTGTAACTGGATAGAAGGTTAGATTGTATTGTAACTGGATAGATGGTTAGATTGTATTGTAACTGGATAGATGGTTAGATTGTATTGTAACTGGATAGATGGTTAGATTGTAGTGTAACTAGATAGATGGTTAGATTGTATTGTAACTGGATATATGGTTATATTGTATTGTAACTAGATAGATGGTTAGGTTGTATTGTAACTAGATAGATGGTTATATTGTATTATAACTAGATAGATGGTTAGATTGTATTGTAACTGAATATATGGTTAGATTGTATTGTAACTAGATAGAAGGTTAGATTGTATTGTAACTTGATAGATGGTTATATTGTATTGTAACTAGATAGATGGTTAGGTTGTATTGTAACTAGATAGATGGTTATATTGTATTGTAACTAGATAGATGGTTAGATTGTATTGTAACTGAATATATGGTTAGATTGTATTGTAACTAGATAGAAGGTTAGATTGTATTGTAACTGGATAGATGGTTATATTGTATTGTAACTAGATAGATGGTTAGATTGTATTGTAACTGGATAGATGGTTAGATTGTAGTGTAACTAGATAGATGGTTAGATTGTATTGTAACTGGATAGATGGTTATATTGTATTGTAACTAGATAGATGGTTAGGTTGTATTGTAACTAGATAGATGGTTATATTGTATTGTAACTAGATAGATGATTATATTGTATTGTGACTGAATATATGGTTAGATTGTATTGTAACTAGATAGAAGGTTAGATTGTATTGTAATTAGATAGATGGTTAGATTGTATTGTAACTAGATAGATGGTTAGATTGTAGTGTAACTAGATAGATGGTTAGATTGTATTGTAACTGGATAGATGGTTATATTGTATTGTAACTAGATAGATGGTTATATTGTATTGTAACTAGATAGATGGTTAGATTGTATTGTAACTAGATAGATGGTTAGATTGTAGTGTAACTAGATAGATGGTTAGATTGTATTGTAACTGGATAGATGGTTATATTGTATTGTAACTAGATAGATGGTTAGGTTGTATTGTAACTAGATAGATGGTTATATTGTATTGTAACTAGATAGATGGTTAGATTGTATTGTAACTGAATATATGGTTAGATTGTATTGTAACTAGATAGAAAGTTAGATTGTATTGTAACTAGATAGATGGTTAGATTGTAGTGTAACTAGATAGATGGCTAGATTGTATTGTAACTGGATAGATGGTTATATTGTATTGTAACTGGATAGATGGTTAGATTGTATTGTAACTGGATATATGGTTAGATTGTATTGTAACTGGATAGATGGTTGGATTGTATTGTAACTGGGTAGATGGTTAGATTGTAGTGTAACTAGATAGATGGTTATATTGTATTGTAACTGGATAGATGGTTAGATTGTAGTGTAACTAGATAGATGGTTAGATTGTATTGTAACTAGATAGATGGTTAGATTGTATTGTAACTAGATAGATGGTTAGATTTTATTGTAACTGGATAGATGGTTAGATTGTAGTGTAACTAGATAGATGGTTAGATTGTATTGTAACTGGATAGATGATTAGATTGTATTGTAACTAGATATATGGTTAGATTGTATTGTAACTAGATAGATGGTTATATTGCATTGTAACTAGATAGATGGTTAGATTGTATTGTAACTATATAGATGGTTAGATTGTATTGTAACTAGATAGATGGTTAGATTGTATTGTAACTATATAGATGGTTAGATTGTAGTGTAACTAGATAGATGGTTAGATTGTATTGTAACTAGATAGATGGTTAGATTGTATTGTAACTAGATAGAAGGTTAGATTGTATTGTAACTAGATAGATGGTTATATTGTATTGTAACTAGATAGATGGTTAGGTTGTATTGTAACTATATAGATGGTTAGATTGTAGTGTAATTAGATAGATGGTTAGATTGTATTGTAACTAGATAGATGGTTAGATTATATTTTAACTAGATATATGGTTATATTGTATTGTAACTAGATATATGGTTATATTGTATTGTAACTAGATATATGGTTATATTGTATTGTAACTAGATAGATGGTTATTTTGTATTGTAACTAGATATATGGTTAGATTGTATTGTAACTGAATATATGGTTAGATTGTATTGTAACTAGATAGAAGGTTAGATTGTATTGTAACTAGATAGATGGTTAGATTGTATTGTAACTAGATAGATGGTTAGATTGTATTGTAACTAGATAGATGGTTAGATTGTAGTGTAACTAGATAGATGGTTAGATTGTATTGTAACTGGATAGATGGTTATATTGTATTGTAACTGGATAGATGGTTAGATTGTATTGTAACTGGATATATGGTTAGATTGTATTGTAACTGGATAGATGGTTAGATTGAATTGTAACTGGATAGATTGTTAGATTGTAGTGTAACTAGATAGATGGTTATATTGTATTGTAACTGGATAGATGGTTAGATTGTAGTGTAACTAGATAGATGGTTATTGTATTGTAACTAGATAGATGGTTAGATTGTATTGTAACTAGATAGATGGTTAGATTGTATTGTAACTGGATAGATGGTTAGATTGTATTGTAGATAGATTGTATTGTAACTGGATAGATGGTTAGATTGTAGTGTAACTAGATAGATGGTTAGATTGTATTGTAACTGGATAGATGGTTAGATTGTATTGTAACTAGATAGATGGTTAGATTGTATTGTAACTGGATAGATGGTTAGATTGTATTGTAACTGGATAGATGGTTAGATTGTATTGTAACTATATAGATGGTTAGATTGTATTGTAACTAGATAGATGGTTAGATTGTATTGTAACTAGATAGATGGTTAGATTGTATTGTAACTAGATAGATGGTTAGATTGCATTGTAACTATATAGATGGTTAGATTGTATTGTAACTATATAGATGGTTAGATTGTATTGTAACTAGATAGATGGTTAGATTGTATTGTAACTAGATAGATGGTTAGATTGTATTGTAACTAGATAGATGGTTAGATTGTATTGTAACTAGATATATGGTTATATTGTATTGTAACTGAATATATGGTTAGATTGTATTGTAACTAGATAGAAGGTTAGATTGTATTGTAACTAGATAGATGGTTAGATTGTATTGTAACTAGATAGATGGTTAGATTGTATTGTAACTAGATAGATGGTTAGATTGTATTGTAACTAGATAGATGGTTATATTGTATTGTAACTATATAGATGGTTAGATTGTAGTGTAACTAGATAGATGGTTAGATTGTAGTGTAACTAGATAGATGGTTAGATTGTATTGTAACTAGATAGATGGTTAGATTGTAGTGTAACTAGATATATGGTTATATTGTATTGTAACTAGATAGATGGTTATATTGTATTGTAACTAGATAGATGGTTAGATTGTATTGTAACTAGATAGATGGTTATATTGTATTGTAACTAGATAGATGGTTATTTGGTATTGTAACTAGATATATGGTTAGATTGTATTGTAACTAGATAGATGGTTAGATTGTATTGTAACTAGAAAGATGGTTAGATTGTATTGTAACTCTTGCTTGTTTAGGCCGACATAATCGCCTTTTGTTTCCCTTTAAAATACTCCAAATGTACACTTAAAATAAAAGTAGGCATCCCCTGTTAGTGTGCCACTCGTTTGTATTTCTAGTGAGATCTGGTGAAGTTTCTGAAGCGTTGCATCAAGCTCAAAGTGATTTGGAAGCACTGAAGAATGAAAGGTTGGTGATGCTAGACAACTGCCTTGTGATATAGGTAATCATGGCCTCAAAATTGTAACTCTTTGTTTGATCATTTCTAGTAATTGTCTTTGCTTAGTTTTTCATTTAATTTTGTGATTTTTATAGAAATATTTTGTATTCTCTTGAGAAACTGTACTTTTGCTGCTGCTGATATATCCTCTGTCCCTTTTTGTATCATCCATATTTCACTCCTATGAAAATATAGTGCAATTACCATTTTTATTTTGTATGAAATAAATATTCCTTTATATAACAAAGATCATGACGTATCGCACCTGTGTACATCATATAGCACCTGTGATGTCATATAGCACCTGTGACATCATATGGCACCTGTGACATATGGCACCTGTGACATCATATGGCACCTGTGACATCATATGGCACCTGTGACATCATATAGTACCTGTGACATCATATGGCACCTGTGACATCATATGGCACCTGTGACATCATATGGCACCTGTGACATCATATAGCACCTGTGACATCATATGGCACCTGTGACATCATATAGCACCTGTGACATCATATGGCACCTGTGACATCATATGGCACCTGTGATGTGTGAACGTTTCAGGGAGATGATGATCACGGCACATCAGAATCAAATAGGACAGCTGAGGGAGAGTTTCAAAAGACGTGTTGCTGATGTAGACAAGTGGCCAGAGAAGGTACATTCCAGCCAATCTGCACTTGGTGTATCCCTCTGATGTTCCAACATTACATGCTACCTTACGTATCGTACAGCCTATTTTAGAACCAGATTAAAGTAGAGTACTCACTATATTCATGACAAAGTAAATATTGAGATCTGGTTGTTTTAGTGTGGACAATATAATTGGAAAAACATTGCAATATATTCCGCTGTCGCTTAGCTGCAAATGCAGTAACCAAATTTCCTAGTAGCTGGTGTAGCTCTGATGCTGCTGAACCATGTCAACATGCTGTAAAAACATCACATGTAGTGTGCTGTTGCAAATATATCCAAAACAAGTGTTATAAATCTGAGAAAAGTTGGTGTAAATTTGTGAGAATGTTTGCATATTGTCAAAAAAATACAAAGGTGAATCCTGATTATTTGTCAATAGTCATTTGAAAAACATTATTACTTTATATAATGAAAATCTGTTGTACATTTCCACACAATAGTAACTTGTAATGTGAACGTTTGAGTTTGAGTGGCTGCTGACAGAAAGCGTCATCACTGTCACTTTGTCCTTTGTTGTAGATGGAGCAGGTTTGTCGGACAGAACGAGAGAAGCATGCAGAGGAAATGTCACGTGTAGAAGAAAGCTTAAAAGAGGGTTTTACATCGGTGAGTTACACTGTGCTAAGTGAAACAATATTTCAGAATTAATACATTTTATAAATACACTGTATGTCATGAAGACTTTGTATTTCTTGAATTAATTATTTATAATGTTTCAAATCGTGGAAACTTAATGTCAGTAACATTGCTTAGGCATTTTGCTTATAAAATTGTCTGCCCTGTCACAGATCCTTCTGCATGTAAGGAACAAATATTTGCAAGATATATTTACACATAATCATCATTTGTGATTGGCCACTGACATGAGAAACGTTGATCCCAATGAGTGGTCTAGTGTAAACCAATTCAGGAGCTAAAACAAATGTTAGAAGGATGTTTCACCCTCATTTGTAGTGCAGTAAACTTGTAAGATTCTCATTGAATCTATAGGATCGAGGCTATATTTGGCGGAGATAGATCGTTGAAATTGGTGGTGTATCAAAGTTTATAAGCAAGTGGAATTACTGATTGATAAGTATTATTCTTGCCTTAATATCATTCTTAAAGTAGCAGTAAACATATATTGAGTAGCAGTTGTGCTTAAAGTTAGTTAGATAAAGTATTTTAGGACACTTTAGTCTAGTGAGTGATAATAGGGTACGTTAGCTTACGGCTACGATAAGTTTGTAAACAAGATTTAACAAACCTCGTTATGTGGTAGAATATATAGGTGATAAAGTAACAACCATAAACTACCTACATAAGATTATATCTGTGTAAGTCAGTACCTGCTAGACATTTTGATAAGGTAGCTTTGTTGTTAAAATTAAGCATTTGCGATAATCGGGCGAACTAAGTTTATGTAGCTAGTGTCTCTCTTATTCGCTAGGGCGCTGTATAACCTAAATAAATAAGGCAGTCTAGCGTACGCAATCTTACGTAAAGTGTAACATTTGTGCACAGAAAACAGTCTTCTTAAAGACTACATAGACAGTGAATAGTGTAAACACAGTTGACAAAACTATTTTAAATAGCTAATTAGATTATTATTATTAAATAAATTCTGATATGGCGCCTTGCAAGCGGCAAGTCAAGGCAAAGAGACACTTGGTGTGCGACGACTGCCACAGTTGGGTAGATTTTGCCTTATCCGGCTGTACGAAGTCATGGACAGAAACCAAGGAAGAGGGATTCACCTTTCAGTGCGTGGGGTGTTGGAAGGTGAAATGTCTGGAGAAAGAGGTAGCTAGGTTGGTAGATATTGTGAAGGGGATGGAGATGAGAATCAGCAAGGAGACAGATGGAATGGAGAGAGACGACAGGGATAAAGTTGGGAATACTGTGAAACTGAAGGAACATAGTAGTGGCAACAAGACCGAGGAAAGGAGACTGAGAGGAGGGAAGGTGATCGGAGGGGAAGAAAGTGGAGGATCGACGGCAGGAAATGTGACAGGTGTGAAGATGGCAGGAGAGAAAGTGACCGTAGAGAAAGAGGTAGGAGGGAAAAAGAGACGGGAGAGGAGAGAAGGAAATGCAATGGGAGGAAAGATGACGGGAAGAAAGGAAGTGAGAGTACATGTGACAGAAGAGAAGTCGGGAGGGACGATGACAGGAAGAAAGGTGACAAGAGAAACAGCGTCAGGAAAGAATGGAACGGACGAGATTGTGACGGGAGAGCAGAAGACAGGGGAACAAGATTACAACCAGACAGATGCAAACCGTAGAAAGAGCTACACTGAGGCAGTGATTGAGGGGGCAATGAGGAAAGAGAGGGTGTTTATGGGCGATTCGATTATGAGAAAGACAGATAAGACTCTAAGCGAGGGGGAGGACGTCGTTGTTTGTCTACCGGGGGCTAGGATAGAACATGTAACTGAAAGGGTAGAGAAGGTACTGGGGCATGGCAAGGGAGGGTCTATACTAGTACATGTAGGGACAAATAACGCAGAGAGGGAGGGAACAACTGGGATAGTTCAGAAGTACAGACAGTTAGTGAAGAAGTTAAAGAAGACAAGAGTAGAACAGATTATCCTCTCAGGAATTTTGCCAGTAATGGGAGGAAGGGGGCCGACATATAGAAACTGCAAGAGGATGGCGATCAACGCACTAGTTGAGCAGATGTGTAAAGAAGAGGGGGTGGGATTCGTAGATTTATGGGGATACTTTGTTGGGAGGGAAGACATGTACATGAGAGATGGCCTACATCTAAGTGGAAAGGGGGCAGCAGTTTTCTCAGAGAACTTGCTGCAATCTGTTGACAGTGGGACAGGCTGCATCTATTTAAACTAGATTCGCAGGGGGGATTCACAGAGAAGCCTGAAACTGGAGGCATAGATAAAGACAGCAGAAATAAATCGGCAAAGAACAGCCTGGAAAACTGTTCTGAATCAGGATATAAATGCATTTGTTTAAATGCAAGGAGCATAGTAAACAAAAGAAGTGAACTAAACATTATGGTAGAAGATATTGACCCTCACATAATAGGTATAACCGAATCGTGGGCCACCACTGATATATCAGATGCCGAATTGGGACTAACAGGATATGTAATGTTTAGGAAAGATAGAATAGGAAGAAAGGGAGGTGGAGTTATTTTATATATTAAAGAATCTATCCAGGCTTATGAAATAAAATTAGAAAGAGAAGCAGATTGCGAAGAAGCTGTTTGGTGTAACATAGTTACAGGAAACTCAACGTTAACAGTTGGGTTAGTTTATCGAAGTCCAAACATAAGCATAGAAGAGAATGAAAAAATACAAAACGCTATAAGGGAAGTAAGCAAACGGAACTGTATTATTATGGGGGACTTTAACCATGGGCATATACAATGGAAATCTCTACAGAGTATGGGGAGTGAGGACCACAAG
Organism: Paraescarpia echinospica; assembly: GCA_020002185.1. Classification (NCBI taxonomy): domain Eukaryota; kingdom Metazoa; phylum Annelida; class Polychaeta; order Sabellida; family Siboglinidae; genus Paraescarpia; species Paraescarpia echinospica. The sequence continues at coordinate 2,916,715 of CM034537.1, read as the reverse complement.
TTTTTAGTTTTAGTACAAGATAGTTTCCTTTCTCAACATGTGCTAGAACCAACCAGGGGACAGAATGTGTTAGACTTAGTTTTGTCCTCACAGAAAGAATTAGTTGACAATGTCAAGATATGTGAGCCACTGGGGAGTAGTGATCACAACCAGATACATTTTACCATCAAAGTAAAATCAGAAAGGAATAGTAAAAAGCAGTATAGGAGAAATTTCCACAAAGGAAGGTATAAGGACATGAGGAAATATTTAGCAAAGATAGACTGGAATAACACACTGAAGAATAAGACAGCAACCGAATGCTGGAATATCTTAAATAGTGAAATTAAGTGCATAGTCGATAAATTTGTACCTTTCAAAAAACAAGGGAAACGGTCTAAAAAGAAACACTTATCGAAAGAAGCCATTAGAAAAATTAAGTATAAACAAATGATGTGGAAGTCATATAGATGTACTGGAAATGATGAAGACTACAACATTTATAAAGAAGCACTTAATCAAGCTACAGCTGAAATTAGAAATTCAAAGAGAAGCTATGAAAAAAAATTAGCTAGTAATATAAAACATGACAGTAAGAGTTTTTATGCGTATATTCGAAGCAAACAGAAAGTTCAGGATAAGGTCGGTCCTCTAGAAGATAGTGCTGGAAATACAATATCAGAGGGATTCTTAATGGCAGAAGACCTGAATGAGTATTTTAGTTCAGTGTTTACCAGGGAAGATATTAGTTCACTGCCAGTACCAGAGGCTAAGTTCAAGGGGGCAGATTCAGACTATTTAGGACAGTTAGTTGTAACCTCGGAAATGGTAGCTAAGAAAATAAGGGCTATGAAGGATAATAAATCACCTGGAGTGGACGGGATTCCGCCCAAACTACTATTGGAAATTGTAGAACAAATTAGCGTACCGCTTGCAACAGTTTTCAATTTGTCATTAGAAGAGGGAGTGGTTCCTTTAGAATGGAAAGAGGCAAACATTATACCGTTATTTAAAAAAGGTTCGAGAAACAAGTCAGAGAACTATAGACCAGTGAGTTTAACATCAGTGATTTGCAAATTATTAGAAAGACTAATTAAAGATCACATGGTGGATTTTCTTGTTAAACATAACTTGATAAACCCATCTCAACATGGGTTTTTAAAAGCGAGGTCATGCTTAACAAATATGTTATGTTTTTTGGAAGACATCACTAGGTGGGTAGATGAGGGATCACCAGTAGATATCATCTATTTAGATTTTCAAAAAGCTTTCGACAAAGTACCACATCAAAGATTACTCCTTAAGCTAAAGGCCCATGGCATAGGAAATGGTATAATAAACTGGATAGAAAAATGGCTGAATGACAGAAGACAACGTGTAGTAGTTGATGGGGAGGCTTCAAACTGGAAATCGGTATTGAGTGGGGTACCACAGGGATCAGTATTAGGACCTATATTATTCTTAATATATATCAACGATTTGGATGATGAAATAACAAGCAAGGTGTTAAAATTTGCGGATGATACAAAAGTGTTTAGAAGGATTAAAAGTGATGGAGACAGACAGCATTTACAAGATGATCTTGATAGGTTGATCAAATGGTCTGAAAAGTGGCAAATGCTGTTCAATTTTGGGAAATGTAAATGCCTCCACACAGGTCATGGGAATGAAGAGGTAAAATATAAAATGGGGGGTACTGTTCTAAGTACTACTGTAAAAGAAAAGGACTTGGGGTTAACCATTAGTGCTGATATGAAGGTTTCAGAGCAGTGCGGAATTGCAGCGTCAAAGGGAAATCAAATCCTTGGATTAATTAGGCGAAATATAGCGTATAAGAAAAAAGAATTAATAGTACCGCTGTACAAAACAATAGTGAGGCCTCATTTAGAATATTGTATACAAGCATGGAGGCCATATCGCAAGAAGGACATAGATATGCTAGAAAGAGTACAGAGGAGAGCGACTAAAATGATACCAAATCTGAGGGATCTTAGTTACGAAATACGCCTAAAAGAATGTGGTTTAACAACACTAGAGACCAGGAGATTGAGAGGAGATCACATAGAAGTGTTTAAAATATTGAATGGTTATGAAAATATTGATAGAAACATTTTTTTCTCAGTTAAGAAAGATAGAAGGACCAGAGGACATGAAGCTACATTAGTAAAGGAGCAGTGTAGATTAGATATAAGAAAGTTCTCATTCTCACAAAGGATTGTAAATGAATGGAACAGATTATCTCCTGATTGTGTTGGTGCTAGTAGCGTGAATATGTTTAAAAATAAAATCGACACACACCTTAAAAAGGCGGGTTACAAGTAGATAAAAAGTATTGGACTCTCGATAAGCCAAAAGGCTTCCTTGTCCACCTGCCATCCAGAGTAATTTTCTGGATGGCAATCTTGTTAAATCTTGTTAAATAGGATGTTGCAATAAATTGGCTGTGAAAATTTTACAAAATCATATTATTGATTTTTACAGGAAATGCAAATACAGAAACAGAAGTATGATGAACTGGTGGAGAAATATAGAGGCCAAATGAGAGAAACTGAGAATAAGGTTTGTACAGTAACTTTTGCATAGGTTGAAATGTAATAAACTTGCCATTTCAAAACAGTCATATTTCAACAAGCGTATTTTTCAGAGATTAATTGCAGAATTAAGTGTGATTGCAAATATAATTATTTATATATTTCGAATGAGGATGTAATTCGTAAATGGGCATTTCAAGCAATCAGTTGCACACATACACACGCACGCACGCACATGCACGCACACACATGCATGCACACGCACACACATGCATGCACACACGCACACACATGCATGCACACACATGCATGCACACACGCACACACATGCATGCACGCACACACATGCATGCACGCACACACGCACACACATGCATGCACTCACGCACACACATGCATGCACACAAGCACACACATGTATGCACACACGCGCACACATGCATACACACACGCACACACATGCATGCACACACGCACACATGCATGCATGCACACACGCACACACATGCATGCATTCACACATGCATGCATTCACACACGCACACACATGCACACACGCACACACATGCATGCACACACGCACACAAATGCATGCATGCACACATGCACACACATGCATGCACACACGCACACACATGCATGCATGCACACATGCACACACATGCATGCATGCACACAGGCACACACACACATGCATGCACACACGCACACGCACACACACACATGCATGCACACACATGCATGCACACACGCACACACACGCATGCACGCACACAAGTACCTATGTATAATGTATATGACCACACATTTAAACGTATCACTATACAAATAATTTATTCCTGTTTCATGTGTTCATCGTATTTTCTAGCTGTATAAATGAAATACTAAAAACAGTTTTGCTATGACCCGAGTTTTATTTGAAATATCTTGTGTACAGCACCCCTTGACAGTGGATGGTGCAACAACACTTACTGTCAACCACAGCTTCTCTTAACCTACTTGATATCACACTGCATGAATGTCATTGAACACTATATATATATACATATATATACATATATATACATATATATATATATACATATATATATACATATATATATATATTTACATATATATATATACATATATATACATATATATATATATACATATATATATACATATATATATATACATATATATATATTTACATATATATATATACATATATATATATACATATATATACGTATACATATATATGTATACATATATATATACATGTATATATATATATATATATATATACATATATATATACATATATACATATATATACGCTAACTTTGGATCCTTGTAACAGTACCCCCTCCCAGGCACCGACGTCCACTCCCCTCTTTTTCTTCATTCATTTCCTTGGACCACTGGCTTCTGATCTACCAACTGGCTGTATTTTAGAAAACACAAGTTATTTATAGTCACAGTTACATGCTCACGTGTTGATAGGCTGTGCTTTTATCGAAAGCCTTTCTCCAACCTACGAGAACTGGTGATTGACAACTCTCCTCCAGGGGGTGCCACTGTATGTACAAGTTTTAATAAACTCAAAATGCTGTAACGGTGATAACTGCAGCACTTAAGCTGGTTAATATGATAAGGATATATTTGTTTATCCCAACAGCATAATGTAGATGATTGATATTGACAAACAATATAAATTAAAGACAAATACATGAGAAATACAACTATTGAACTGTAAAATATACAGTGAGAATCAATACAAAATACAACTATTGAACAGTAGAATATACAGTGAGAATCAATGAGAAATACAACTATTGAACTGTAGAATATACAGTGAGAATCAATGAGAAATACAAGTATTGAACTGTAGAATATACAGTGAGAATCAATGAGAAATACAACTATTGAACTGTAGAATATACATTGAGAATCAATGAGAAATACAACTATTGAACTGTAGAATATACAGTGAGAATCAATGAGAAATACAACTATTGAACTGTAGAATATACAGTGAGAATCAATGAGAAATACAACTATTGAAGTGTAGAATATACGGTGAGAATCAATGAGAAATACAACTATTGAAGTGTAGAATATACGGTGAGAATCAATGAGAAATACAACTATTCAACTGTAGAATATACAGTGAGAATCGATGAGAAAAACAGCTATTGAACTGTAGAATATACATTGAGAATCAATGAGAAATACAACTATTCAGAATCAATGAGAAATACAACTATTCAACTGTAGAATATACAGTGAGAATCGATGAGAAAAACAGCTATTGAACTGTAGAATATACATTGAGAATCAATGAGAAATACAACTATTCAACTGTAGAATATACAGTGAGAATCAATGAGAAATACACCTATTGAACTGTAGAATATACAGTGAGAATCAGTGAGAAAAACAGCTATTGAACTGTAGAATATACAGTGAGAATCAATGAGAAATACAACTATTGAACTGTAGAATATACAGTGAGAATCAGTGAGAAATACAACGATTGAACTGTAGAATATACAGTGAGAATCAGTGAGAAATACAACGATTGAACTGTAGAATATACAGTGAGAATCAGTGAGAAATACAACGATTGAACTGTAGAATATACAGTGAGAATCAGTGAGAAATACAACGATTGAACTGTAGAATATACAGTGAGAATCAGTGAGAAATACAACGATTGAACTGTAGAATATACAGTGAGAATCAGTGAGAAATACAACGATTGAACTGTAGAATATACAGTGAGAATCAGTGAGAAATACAACGATTGAACTGTAGAATATACAGTGAGAATCAGTGAGAAATACAACGATTGAACTGTAGAATATACAGTGAGAATCAGTGAGAAATACAACGATTGAACTGTAGAATATACAGTGAGAATCAGTGAGAAATACAACGATTGAACTGTAGAATATACAATGAGAATCAGTGAGAAATACAACGATTGAACTGTAGAATATACAGTGAGAATCAGTGAGAAATACAACTATTGAACTGTAGAATATACAGTGAGAATCAATGAGAAATACACCTATTGAACTGTAGAATATACGGTGAGAATCAATGAGAAATACACCTATTGAACTGTAGAATATACGGTGAGAATCAATGAGAAATACACCTATTGAACTGTAGAATATACGGTGAAAATCAATGAGAAATACAACTATTGAAGTGTAGAATATACGGTGAGAATCAATGAGAAATACAACTATTGAAGTGTAGAATATACGGTGAGAATCAATGAGAAATACAACTATTGAAGTGTAGAATATACATTGAGAATCAAAGAGAAAAACAGCTATTGAACTGTAGAATATACATTGAGATTCAGTGAGAAATACAACTATTGAACTGTACAATATACATTGAGAATCAGTGAGAAATACAACTATTGAACTGTAGAATATACATTGAGAATCAGTGAGAAATACAACTATTGAACTGTAGAATATACAGTGAGAATCAGTGAGAAATACAACTATTGAACTGTAGAATATACAGTGAGAATCAATGAGAAATACAACTATTGAACTGTAGAACATACAGTGAGAATCAATGAGAAATACAACTATTGAACTGTAGAACATACAGTGAGAATCAATGAGAAATACAACTATTGAACTGTAGAACATACAGTGAGAATCAATGAGAAATACAACTATTGAACTGTAGAACATACAGTGAGAATCAATGAGAAATACAACTATTGAACTGTAGAACATACAGTGAGAATCAATGAGAAATACAACTATTGAACTGTAGAACATACAGTGAGAATCAATGAGAAATACAACTATTGAACTGTAGAACATACAGTGAGAATCAATGAGAAATACAACTATTGAACTGTAGAACATACAGTGAGAATCAATGAGAAATACAACTATTGAACTGTAGAACATACAGTGAGAATCAATGAGAAATACAACTATTGAACTGTAGAACATACAGTGAGAATCAATGAGAAATACAACTATTGAACTGTAGAACATACAGTGAGAATCAATGAGAAATACAACTATTGAACTGTAGAACATACAGTGAGAAGCAATGAGAAATACAACTATTGAACTGTAGAACATACAGTGAGAAGCAATGAGAAATACAACTGTTGAACTGTAGAACATACAGTGAGAAGCAATGAGAAATACAACTGTTGAACTGTAGAACATACAGTGAGAAGCGATGAGAAATACAACTGTTGAACTGTAGAACATACAGTGAGAAGCGATGAGAAATACAACTGTTGAACTGTAGAACATACAGTGAGAAGCGATGAGAAATACAACTGTTGAACTGTAGAACATACAGTGAGAATCGATGAGAAATACAACTGTTGAACTGTAGAACATACAGTGAGAATCGATGAGAAATACAACTGTTGAACTGTAGAACATACAGTGGGAATCGATGAGAAATACAACTGTTGAACTGTAGAACATACAGTGAGAATCGATGAGAAATACAACTGTTGAACTGTAGAACATACAGTGAGAATCGATGAGAAATACAACTATTGAACTGTAGAACATACAGTGTGAATCGATGAGAAATACAACTATTGAACTGTAGAACATACAGTGAGAATCGATGAGAAATACAACTATTGAACTGTAGAACATACAGTGAGAATCGATGAGAAATACAACTATTGAACTGTAGAACATACAGTGAGAATCGATGAGAAATACAACTATTGAACTGTAGAACATACAGTGAGAATCGATGAGAAATACAACTATTGAACTGTAGAACATACAGTGAGAATCGATGAGAAATACAACTATTGAACTGTAGAATATACAGTGAGAATCGATGAGAAATACAACTATTGAACTGTAAAATATACAGTGAGAATCGATGAGAAATACAACTATTGAACTGTAAAATATACAGTGAGAATCAATGAAACATCAACAAAATAATGGCTATACACTTTTTTAAAAATAAGATTTCCCCCAGAAAGTTTGGCATCCAAGGTGGAAACCATCTAGGAGGAAAGCAATTAACATCCCCCTACACCAGGGGTTGGCAACCTGCGGCCCATGGGCGAAAAGCGGCCTGCGAAGCTAATTACTGCGGCCCGCACTCTAAAAGGGAGATTGCACACAATGCGCTCCGTGGGATTACAATATTATATTATATACAATACAATATTACATTATATCCAAGCCCAAGTCACTTATGTGGCCCTCCTTTCAAAAAGGTTGCCAGCCCCCGTCCTACACAATCATATTTACTCTTGCTCAAATATAGTTAGATGGAATTTTGCAAATGAGAGAAACTGTCTTGTATGTGATCAGTTCGTGTGTATGTGGTGTAGTGAGTGTATATGTGATGTATTGAGTGTGTATGTGATCAGATGTATTGAGTGCGTATGTGATGTATTGAGTGTGTATGTGATCAGATGTATTGAGTGTGTAAGTGATGTATTGAGTGTGTATGTGGTGTATTGAGTGTGTATATGATGTATTGAGTGTGTATGTGATGTATTGAGTGTATATGTGATGTATTGAGTGTATATGTGATGTATTGAGTGTATATGTGATGTATTGAGTGTGTATGTGATGTATTGAGTGTGTATCTGATCAGATGTATTGAGTGTATATGTGATGTATTGAGTGTGTATGTGATCAGACGTATTGAGTGTGTATGTGATCAGATGTATTGAGTGTGTATGTGATCAAATGTATTGAGTGTGTATGTGATGTATTGAGTGTGTGTGATGTGATGTATTGAGTGTGTGTGATGTGATGTATTGAGTGTGCATGTGATGTATTGAGTGTGTGTGATGTGATGTATTGAGTGTATATGTGATCAGATGTATTGAGTGTATATGTGATGTATTGAGTGTGTATGTGATGTATTATAATTGAGTGTATATGTGATCAGATGTATTGAGTGTGTATGTGATGTATTCAGTGTGCATGTGATGTATTGAGTGTATATGTGATCAGATGTATTGAGTGTGTATGTGATGTATTGAGTGTGTATGTGATGTATTGAGTGTGTATGTGATGTATTGAGTGTGGATGTGATGTATTGAGTGTGTATGTGATGTATTGAGTGTGTATGTGATGTATTGAGTGTGGATGTGATGTATTGAGTGTGTATGTGATGTATTGAGTGTGGATGTGATGTATTGAGTGTGGATGTGATGTATTGAGTGTGTATGTGATGTATTGAGTGTGCATGTGTATGTTGACTGACTTCTATAACAATTGTGTTATAGATTAGTTTTGTTGACCGTCTGACAATGATGTGTTCATCAGCTGAAACTTTCCTTGCGTGAGAAGCATCAAGCAGAGGTGAACGCACTTCAACAACAGATGGCAGCATCGAAGGTGCGCTTCCAAGAAGCGGAGGATTCATTGCGGCAGGAAGTAGCAAGTCTGAAGAAGATTATAACCGAGTTGGAGAGAAAATTTGGTGAGTGGGCATGATGTGTCACATTTCCATTTTATGTGAAGTGTTTTAAAATGTTTGTTTGTGTGATTTACTCATATTGTAACATTATGTTTGCTCTATTATTGTCATGTATCTGAGAAGAGAAACTTGCTCAGTGGCAGATAACAGGACTTTGGGAATCTATTTGCGGACATGATATGTATATTTGCTAAATTCTACAGAACTACAACTTTTGTTTGATGTGACAGAGACAGGTTGACAGACAGAGTGACAGACAGACAGCAGACAGACAAACAGACAGCCAGAGAGTAACAGGCAGTTACAGATGGAGACAATGGGTCAGATAACTTTTTCTCCTTATACCATTTTCTCTTCGAACCCTAGTAGAGAGAAAGTGAAAGAAATTATTATATGGTTACCTTGTGTCAGGTGGTTCTGTTCGTTGTAGCGAGTGTCGACATGGTCAGTGGAGAGAAAGTGAAAGAAATTATGACATGATCGCCATGTGTCATGTGGTTCTGTTCGTTGTAGCAAGTGTTGACATGGTCGGTGGAGAGAAAATAAAAGAAATGATGACATTGTCGCAATGTGTCAACTTGTTCTGTTCGTTGTAGCGAATGTCGACATGGACGGTGGAGAGAAAGTGAAAGAAATTATGACATGGTCGCCATATGTCAGGTTGTTCTGTTCGTTGTAGCGAGTGTCGACATGGATGGTGGAGAGAAAGTGAAAGAAATGATGACATGGTCGCCACGTGTCAGGTTGTTCTGTTCGTTGTAGCGAGTGTCGACATGGACAGTGGAGAGAAATTGAAAGAAATTATGACATGGTTGCCATGTGTCAGGTAGTTCTGTTCGTTGTAGTGAGTGTCGACATGGACGGTGGAGAGAAAGTGAAAGAAATGATGACATGGTCGCCACATGTCAGGTTGTTATGTTCGTTGTAGTGAGTGTCGACATGGACGGTGGAGAGAAAGTGAAAGAAATGATGACATGGTCGCCACATGTCAGGTTGTTCTGTTCATTGTAGCGAGTGTCGACATGGACGGTGGAGAGAAAGTGAAAGAAATTTTGACATGGTCGCCATGTGTCAGGTTGTTCTGTTCGTTGTAGCGAGTGTCGACATAGACGGTGGAGAGAAATTGAAAGAAATGATGACATGGTCGCCATGTGTCAGGTTGTTCTGTTCGTTGTAACGAGTGTCGACATGGACGGTGGAGAGAAAGTGAAAGAAATTATGACATGGTCGCCATGTGTCAGGTTGTTCTGTTCGTTGTAGCGAGTGTCGACATGGACTGTGGAAGAAATGATGACATGGTCGCCATATGTCAGGTTGTTCTGTTCGTTGTAGCGAGTGTCAACATGGACGGTGGAGGAAAGTGAAAGAAATGATGACATGGTCACCATGTGTCAGGTTGTTCTGTTCGTTGTAACGAGTGTCGACATGGACGGTGGAGGAAAGTGAAAGAAATGATGACATGGTCGCCATATGTCAGGTTGTTCTGTTCGTTGTAGCGAGTGTCAACATGGACGGTGGAGGAAAGTGAAAGAAATGATGACATGGTCACCATGTGTCAGGTTCTTCTGTTCGTTGTAGCGAGTGTCGACATGGATGGTGGAGAGAAAATGAAAGAAATGATGTCATGGTCGCCATGTGTCAGGTTGTTCTGTTTGTTGTAGCGAGTGTCGACATGGATGGTGGAGAGAGGGTGCAGCAGCTGACAGGGCAGCTGCATGAACTCAACATGCAGCTGTCACAGCTGAAGGACCTGAACACGCAGCTAGAAACACAACAGAACACATCAGCTGAGGAGGTAAATACACTTCTCCATTCTCAAACTGTTTCATGTTATCATCTTATAAAGAAAGTTTTACTATTCACAGCAACTTTTGTTGCTGAAATTTCCATCAGAGATGATATTTTAAACATTGTATAAGGTAATAAACATGACACAAGTAACTATAAACAGCATTATGCGTAGCAATGCAAAGGGCAGCAAATGAAATGTCAGTGCTAAACCTATAGAGCAGTAAGTAATGTAAGTTGTAATGTGAGGCCAGTAGCTGGTGGTGTGAATAAGATGTAATGTGAGGCCACTAGCTGGTGGTGTAAGATGTAATGTGAGGACACTTGCCAGTGATGTCAGATGTAATGTGAGGACACTAGCTGGTGGTGTAAGATGTAATGTGAGGACACTAGCTGGTGGTGTAAGATGTAATGTGAGGACACTTGCCAGTGATGTAAGATGTAATGTGAGGCCACTAGCTGGTGGTGTAAGATGTAATGTGAGGACACTTGCCAGTGATGTAAGATGTAATGTGAGGATACTAGCTGGTGGTGTAAGATGTAATGTGAGGACACTAGCTGGTGGTGTAAGATGTAATGTGAGGACACTAGCTGGTAGTAGGAATAAGATGTAATGTGAGGACACTAGCTGGTGGTGTAAGATGTAATGTGAGGCCACTAGCTGGTAGTAGGAATAAGATGTAATGTGAGGACACTAGCTGGTGGTGTAAGATGTAATGTGAGGGCACTAGCTGGTGGTGTAAGATGTAATGTGAGGACACTTGCCAGTGATGTAAGATGTAATGTGAGGACACTAGCTGGTGGTGTAAGATGTAATGTGAGGACACTAGCTGGTGGTGTAAGATGTAATGTGAGGACACTTGCCAGTGATGTAAGATGTAATGTGAGGCCACTAGCTGGTGATGTAAGATGTAATGTGAGGACACTTGCCAGTGATGTAAGATGTAATGTGAGGACACTAGCTGGTGGTGTAAGATGTAATGTGAGGACACTAGCTGGTGGTGTAAGATGTAATGTGAGGCCACTAGCTGGTAGTAGGAATAAGATGTAATGTGAGGACACTAGCTGGTGGTGTAAGATGTAATGTGAAGACACTAGCTGGTGGTGTAAGATGTAATGTGAGGCTACTAGCTGGTGGTGTAAGATCTAATATGAGGCCACTAGCTGGTGGTGTAAGATGTAATGTGAGGCTACTAGCTGGTAGTAGGAATAAGATGTAATGTGAGGACACTAGCTGGTGGTATAAGATGTAATGTGAAGACACTAGCTGGTGGTGTAAGATGTAATGTGAGGCTACTAGCTGGTGGTGTAAGATCTAATATGAGGCCACTAGCTGGTGGTGTAAGATGTAATGTGAGGCTACTAGCTGGTGGTGTAAGATCTAATATGAGGCCACTAGCTGGTGGTGTAAGATGTAATGTGAGGCCACTAGCTGGTGGTGTAAGATGTAATGTGAGGCCACTACCTGGTGGTGTAAGATGTAATGTGAGGCCACTAGCTGGTGGTATGAGTAAGATGTAATGTGAGGACACTAGCTGGTGGTGTAAGATCTAATATGAGGCCACTAGCTGGTGGTGTAAGATGTAATGTGAGGCCACTAGCTGGTAGTAGGAATAAGATGTAATGTGAGGACACTAGCTGGTGGTGTAAGATCTAATATGAGGCCACTAGCTGGTGGTGTAAGATGTAATGTGAGGACACTAGCTGGTGGTGTAAGATATAATATGAGGCCACTAGCTGGTGGTGTAAGATGTAATGTGAGGCTACTAGCTGGTGGTGTAAGATCTAATATGAGGCCACTAGCTGGTGGTGTAAGATGTAATGTGAGGCCACTAGCTGGTGGTGTAAGATGTAATGTGAGGCCACTACCTGGTGGTGTAAGATGTAATGTGACGACACTAGCTGGTGGTGTAAGATGTAATGTGAGGCCACTAGCTGGTGGTATGAGTAAGATGTAATGTGAGGACACTAGCTGGTGGTGTAAGATGTAATGTGAGGACACTAGCTGGTGGTTTGAGCAAGAAGTCATGTGAGGACACTAGCTGGTGGTAAGACAAGTGTGGTGTTGTAGATTGCCTTCCTTCAAGAGACGGTACGGAGAGAGTGTGAGGAACGCTTTGATCTGACAGATGCTCTGAGTGACGTAAAACAAGAACTTCTGGCATACAAGCGACTGCCTGGTAAAACACTTCCACTCACAGCGTCACTCTAACACCATTGTGGATGTTAATTATTTTACTGAATTAATTTTTCACATTTGTTAGCAAGCAATATCATAGTTCAGTGCATATTAAAAGTGTCGATTCCAATTCTCTTTGTGAAAAAGCAAACCTACATACCATTAACACTAAAATGCTGGCTCATATGACCACATTATAATTATTTTGGTATAACCAAACATATTTATTTTTTCATCCAGAATCATTTCAAGTGATTCACAGAATTGAAATATTCCTGTGAATGTGTGGTATGATTATGCATATGTTTCTGTTTTGATGTTGTCAACTTTCTTTGCTCTATTGGAAACCACATCACTAACATATTCAATGGGCTGAAGACGATATGTCAGCCCGGCAAGTTACGAGACGTATCAACCAAAGTAAATAATTTTGACCATTTAAAAAATGTATGCCTTATTTTTAGTAAACTGACTGTGGATATCTATTCACACATTACATATCTGGACATCAGAGAACCGATTTCATGACAGGTTATACCAGCTAAGGAAGTAGTTTTAGTGTCATTTAAGTTGGCTGAAGCATAGCAGTTATCCTTCAATGAAGACTTCTTGGTCACCCCTCAATATTACCCCAGCCCCAAACAAAATCTCCAACAAATTTTCATGTTGACCTTTTCCTTAGAAAAATATATTGGCCTACAAAGTATGAGCATGTTTTCATAACAACTGTAAATGTGACCAGTGAACAATTGTTGATCTGGGACTGGTTTCATGAGTGTATATGTGATGTATTGAGTGTGTATGTGTGTATGGTTTCATGAGTGTATATGTGATGTATTGAGTGTGTATGTGTGTATGGTTTCATGAGTGTATATGTGATGTATTGAGTGTGTATGTGTGTATGGTTTCATGAGTGTATATGTGATGTATTGAGTGTGTATGTGTGTATGGTTTCATGAGTGTATATGTGATGTATTGAGTGTGTATGTGTGTATGGTTTCATGAGTGTATATGTGATGTATTGAGTGTGTATGTGTGTATGGTTTCATGAGTGGCTAACATGTTTTACTTTAACACTAAGATGATTGTCTTAGTAAATTAAACACTTTTTGTATATTTTTTATAACAAAACATAGGAGATTATATGAATGCGTTATGCTAAGTAATGGCACAACTTGAAGTAGGCTTCATGAAACCAGTCCCTGGTTTGAGCACAAGTCCTGTGATTCTGACTATCTTATTTTGTTACATGTTTCTGTGATGTAGGTGACCACGGCAGTGCTCCTAAACGTAACAACTCATTGCCGGACGTAGTTGGGGATGAGAGACAACTACGTACGCTGTCAAGACGAAGCTCTCCACTGACTGCTGTGGGCAGTGGTCAACCAAGTGGACACATGTCAGCCCGCAGTGGCACCTTGTCCCGGTCCAGTCTCGCGACCCGGCCTGAGGAACTTGCCCTCTTCAGGAAGACTAAACAGATGCGCCCGCCAGACGCAGCCCCCAGAGACAGGGGGGCTGGGTTGGAGAAGGGGCTGAAGGGTGGCAGTATCAGTGAGAGTCGTAGGAGGATAGCCCATGCAGTGGCTCATCGTGCCAGTGATCAGACTCTCTGAACAATGACTGTTTGAAGACAGGAAACTGTGTAGGGCGTCATTGACAATTCTCAACATTTACCTATTTGTACAACAACTGCTAACTCACAGACCCCTCTCACTCTCCCTTCAATTAGGACTTTATAATGTAGATAATTTGTTCAGATTCAATGTCATGCAAGAGTATTTTGACACGGTACATGCAAAGGACATATCCTTATAATAAGAGACATAATACTGTTTAGAGACATTTATTTACAATCACTGTGGTTATGCAATCTAACAACCTTTTTATGATTAGTATACAGGGCTTTTTTCTTATTTTTTAAATAAATAAGTTTTTATATGTAGCACTAGTGTCATGTTTATGTATAAGTATAGTGTGGCTCTAACAACAGCCACCAGTTTGAGTTTGGGTTGCTATCTCCTAATTCATTTGACTTAGTTGGCAGTTTATAATATTTTTTTGCTTTTAAACGTATTGTCAAAAGATTATTTGGTTAATGATTTTTCATTTTACTAATGAAAATGTTGTATGTCAACTATTATTCTATATATTTTTCTTTGTTTTGTTATTTGGGACAAATAAGTTTCCTAATTTCTGACCCTCGTTTCATATTTTGTTTGCTTAGATAAATGTTGACCATTGTGAAAAACATCTAAGATGAGTAATATTCCGTCTCACATTTATCTCATCCGAATGTGTCAAACTAGTGGCACGGTAGTCTAGTCCACTAGGAGCAGTTAGCACAGTGGCAGGTAGTCTAGTCCACTAGGAGCAGTTAGCACAGTGGCAGGTAGTCTAGTCCACTAGGAGCAGTTAGCACAGTGGCACGGTAGTCTAGTCCACTAGGAGCAGTTAGCACAGTGGCAGGTAGTCTAGTCCACTAGGAGCAGTTAGCACAGTGGCAGGTAGTCTAGTCCACTAGGAGCAGTTAGCACAGTGGCAGGTAGTCTAGTCCACTAGGAGCAGTTAGCACAGTGGCAGGTAGTCTAGTCCACTAGGAGCAGTTAGCACAGTGGCAGGTAGTCTAGTCCACTAGGAGCAGTTAGCACAGTGGCAGGTAGTCTAGTCCACTAGGAGCAGTTAGCACAGTGGCACGGTAGTCTAGTCCACTAGGAGCAGTTAGCACAGTGACAGGTAGTCTAGTCCACTAGGAGCAGTTAGCACAGTGGCACGGTAGTCTAGTCCACTAGGAGCAGTTAGCACAGTGGCAGGTAGTCTAGTCCACTAGGAGCAGTTAGCACAGTGGCAGGTAGTCTAGTCCACTAGGAGCAGTTAGCACAGTGGCAGGTAGTCTAGTCCACTAGGAGCAGTTAGCACAGTGGCAGGTAGTCTAGTCCACTAGGAGCAGTTAGCACAAGGAAAGATATTTCATTGGTTTTCCTGGTAGAATGTCTGCACGAGTACTTTGTCTGTTGTAGTCTGTTACATGTGTGGTTGATGTTGTCATGGTCTCAGGTAGATTATGTTGACAGTTAATGAGTTCATTAAGACACATTTGAGCAGTCTTAACTTATGAGTAGATATATTGTGTATAGATAACATATGATAACATGACCACACATTCTAGCTGTATCTCAATAACAACCCACTGTCTCGTGCTCTGTCAGCTGCATAGTTTGGTTGCAACAGTGGCTGATGTTATGCCTTTCATTTGTCAATGTATATGGCAACAAATTTAACATCTCATTTGGGTAATGCATAGATACACAGGGGGAGTTTAACTATACAAATTACACAGCTGTATAGTATACCAGCCAACTTTTTTAGTTGAAATCCAGGAGATTCATCAGCAGTTCAGCACGCTTCCTTTGTTGTGCTGTTTTGGAAGACGGGAGAGGGCTGTTGGATATTTTTCTATGGAAATTCAGCGCGTCAGCACGTCTCCCGTGGTGTTGTGCTGTCTAAAAGATGGGGGGAGTTGTTGGAGATTTTCAGAAAATCCGGGAGATTTGCCTGTATTCTGGGAGACTGGCAAAAACACATAAAATCCAGGAGACTCCCGAATTTTACGGGTGAGTTGGCAGGTATAGTACTGATATAGTATGTTAAACGGCAGTCGTGTGTACAAACACAGCACACGCGCCAGTTATTTTATTGTGCCAAAATGCAGTATATCCGGTAGTACTGTTTTATATGCAGCTGTAGTCCTTAATATATTGTAACCGAAAGTTCATTACTGGCAAATGACTTCTTATACAATGAGTCATGCAGTTATACGTTTATGATATCATTTGTATAATGAGTGCATCTTGTTTGTTATCTATTGCCATTTGGTTGTAGATTTGTAAATACGTGTGTATCAAGAGTTTTATATACAATACGACGTCATAGCTTGTAGGTTTTGTTTGTTATTGGGCGTGTTCTTTGTATTGTCAACTCATATGTTTCTGCAGTCGTCAGTACAGGCTGTTTTCACAAAACAAAACGCTGTCTGCCCACCAAGACTCGCATATCAAGAACGATCGCTGAGGCGAAAATTTTTCAGTGGTGCTGAAGCTCCGGTAGCCCCCTCCAATATGAAGCTCCAGTAGCCCCCTCCAATATGAAGCTCCAGTAGCCCCCCTCCAATATGAAGCTCCAGTAGCCCTCTCCAATATGAAGCTCCAGTAGCCCCCCTCCGATATGAAGCTCCAGTAGCCCCCTCCAATATGAAGCTCCAGTAGCCCCCCTCCAATGTGAATTTCGTTCCCCCGCAACAGCTATCGTCTTTCAAACCGAAACTATCGGCAACACAGCGACATTACGCTAATCGCGAACTGATCACGAAGGACGCTGTCTTTTGCTGTGCCTCTACGCATTGCAGCAATTCGAACCGACGACGTTGAACTGCCGTGAAGAGACGTACGTTGGCCAGACGCCGACCGCGTGATCACAACACGCATCTCGGCGAGGTCTTGGCGGCGTCATGCATGGCGAAATGAGAGAAAGTAAATGCCATTACGTCTGAATCACGAACACCGAACACAATATCCCGTTTTTTGGATGAGAGCGTTTCGTTTCGACCACAAATGAAATGCAATTACGGTAGGCGATTTACGGTTAAATGGACCTCCAGCTTTTAGACTTGACACCCTTGAGGGGGCT
The DNA here is from genome assembly GCA_020002185.1 of Paraescarpia echinospica. Classification (NCBI taxonomy): domain Eukaryota; kingdom Metazoa; phylum Annelida; class Polychaeta; order Sabellida; family Siboglinidae; genus Paraescarpia; species Paraescarpia echinospica. The sequence goes on along the minus strand of CM034537.1, from coordinate 2,899,096 downwards.
TCCATGATATTGCAATGGATGCTGCTACCTATCCAACTTTGCGACGTATACCTAGCTGCCAACTTTTTTTAAATTCCGGGAGATAGTCTCCCGTGGTGTCGCGCTGTCAATCTCGGGTGATGACATCGGAAGACGGGGAGAGGGGGCTGTTGGAGATTTTAAGCGAAAATCCGGAAGATTTGTCTGTATTCCGGGAGATACACCAACAACCAGGGTGACTTTCGAAAATTCCGGGAGAGTTGGCAGGTAGAGCGACGTCATAGTTCAGCATGCGCACAGTAGTAGACAGGGTTTCTGATTGAACGGTGACGACTGCCTTGATCACCAAGACCACCTCCCACAGCACCTTGCTGACTGGTCACCGTCGACGCAGTTGTTGACAATTAACCGTACTATTCTGAAGAACCATCGCTCCAGGAATCCAAGCAGAGAAGAAGGTGCGGCTACATGCACGCTCGTATATACCTGGCTTTGGAAATTTGTACTGGGGGGGGGCAGAAAACGATGTCTGCCCTCCAATTGTAGCCTACACACATTTCACAGTCGACAAAAATACACATTAATCGTCTCATAAAATGTTAATTTCCACCCGCCATTGACGCTCGCCACAAAAACAAACATTCACGCTCACATTTAATGGCAGCGGGGGCAGTACCATATGTCTACCCCCCCCCGAGAAATTCCAGAGGGGGGCAATTGCTCCCGAGCAATGTGTCCAGATGGCTACAATTACAAGTCCATGCGTCGCGGTGCAGTGACGATGCGCCCGGAGCGTGTCACGTATCAGCTGTAAGGGTACTTGTCCGATGGGGTAACAGTACTGGTAGGTATTACTGCCTGGTCTGAAGTGGCTTGGTCACAGCTTGGCCTTGTGTGTCCTCAGCACCTTGGTTGTCGTCGGTATCGCTCAGGAAATTGAAGCGCTCACCAATAGTTCGGACAATTACGCCAGAACACGGCGTCATTGGTGTGTTCCACGAGATTCGATCCTGGGTCTGTTTTCTTGGAAGTGTCGATTGCAGGAGTCCACCTCTTGGTGATAGGTTCCTGAATGCGCTATTCTTGTTGGGGCTCAGCTCACCGAGTGGTCTACTATGCATCATGTGTTATGTCGGTAACACAAATATCCCAAACAACACCAGACTATCGTAACGTTGTATAGGCTGTAACACAGCATCATGGCGGAGCCACGTTTCACCCCAGAACGAAGCTGACGTCAGCTAATCAAGTACATTAAATGCACAAGTAACATAACACAACATATTTCTCCCCTCTCTGTAAAGATTACTGTTCCGAAATACCGAAAACAATAGAGAGGCGAACACAAACCGTTCAAATTACCAATGTAGCCACTGATGTTTAAAGTCACATGCTAATTTAACAGCTGACTAATGTCGCAACAAACGTTTACTAGTTCGTCAGTTAGCTCTTGAAGGTACCGCGGTGGACGTCTATTTTGCCTGGGCCGTTGGTACTGCGGGTAACCGGGCTGTTGAGCAGCCAGACCTCCGATGTCAAGGTCATCACGGTGGGCGTCCGACGATAGCTGTTGATTTCCTGGTTGTCGCGATCGAACAACGCCATAAGTTCCAGCACGATCCGCCTTCAAGCATGAACGTATTGTGACCAGCTTTAGCGGTGATACGCTTCGGGTTCGACAATGCCGATGCTAGCTTGTGTTTCCAGATAGGTCGTTTCGTCCTGATCCAGTCTCCAGGTTTCATCATCGTATTTCGCGAACGACGTCGTTTGTCGGCGTACGCTTTGATTCGTTCCTGCTTCCTTGCGATCGATTCAGCTAACACCGAAATGTTCGGTGGAGATGCCTGAGGTTGTTTCAGGTTTCCAGAGGAAACCGTCGTTTGCGACCTAGCATCAACTCTGCTGGAGTACTCTGTGTCAACGCATGTGGTGTCAATCGGTACGTTTACAGGACTGTTCGTACTGCATCTGCGAACGTTTTCCCCTCCACAAGTTGAGCTGCGAGACTCTCTGATGACGCAATTTAGTCTCTTCACACCTCCGTTGTACTGTTGGTTGTACAGCGCACTGCGACGATGCTCGATACCAAGTTTCTGCAGAACTGTTTCAAACTCGTATGACACGAACTGTGGTCCGTTGTCGCTTAGGAGAACCTCACGGGATTCCCCAACGAGCGAACAGGTCCTTCAGGATCTGGATGATGGCGGAAGACGTCACGGTACTGGTTGCGGCTATTTCTGGCCATTTAGAATTTTGGTCCTGCATGACAACCAGAAATCGTTGGCTGTGAGGTGCGGCCTACACCTCGCCGAATATGTCGACTTGTATTCGTCGCCATGGTTTCTCCGGCCATGGTATGGGCTGAATCGGTGGCTGTGTAGGTTTGGTTGATTTCTCACACACCGCGCATGATTCATAATCTCTGATGTGATCTTCGATGTGTCGATCGATGGCGGGCCACCATACCGATTCGCGACAGCGTTGCTTAGTTAGCACGACCCCGGGATGACCTTCGTGGGCCATTTTCAGCACTTTGTCCTGAAGTGTGGTAGGGAGTACAGCACGTGTGCCACGTGACACATACACACACACATCGTTGAACACGGATAGCTCGTCTTTGAGTCGGAAGTAAGCTTCCATGTCAGGGGGTGGGTATCTGGGCCAACCATTCTGTACAATGTGACGGACCTGCGTCAAAGTGGAATCTTCGGAAGAAGCGTTTTTCAACTCGGCTGCAGTAACGAGATTGTTTAACTCAATTTCCATGACACATGTTCTTCTTTGACCAGCCTGCTGAGCATATATGTTACCTGGTTCTTGGAACCAGCAGTGTACCGAATATCAAAGTCATACTGGTGTAGGCGATCAGACTATCGGTAGATTCGCGATGGCCTGTGGCCCGAACCGGAAGTCGCTAACAGCGTTGTGAGTGCCTGGTGGTCCGTCTTCAGCGTGAATTTTCACGTTCTCCCGTGGAGTATTTCCGTTCTGTTACTTAAAGCATCTTGGATGCATACGCGACTGGCCTCTCTTTGCCATTTGACACTTGCGATAATACCGCACCAAGGGCGATTCCTGAAGTCGTCACGATCGTTGGAACATCTGGATTGAAATGTACGAAAATTGGAGCAGATGCCATTTTCTGCTTCAAGTCGTGGAAGGCTTGGTCTTGCTCGGCTGTCCATTTCCATTGAGCGTCTTTGTGCAGCAGTCGTCTAAGTGGCTCATCGGTTTCCGAGTAGTGTGGGACAAATTTCAGGTAGAAATTTGTTGTGCCCAGAAAGGAAGCAACTTCCTTTGCATTGGTCGGTTCCGGTAGATCCTCAATTGCTTTCACGTTGGAATGTAGTTGTAGGACACCCTTGGAGGACATGGTATCCCAGGAAGTCGATTTCCGTCCTGGCAAACTGACATTTCTCGCGATTACGTGTGATGTGATACTCAGCCAGCCTGTTAAGCACTAGCTGCAGTCGTGTGTCATGCTGTTCCTGTATGTGTCCATGGGTGACAATATCGTCCAGGAGCAGGATGCAGCCATCTATCCCTTTCAGTACGGAAGACACAATCTTCTGGAAGGCACTAGGTGCTGAACTAAGTGCATACGGCATCCTACAGTACTGGAAATCTCCCTCATGTGTGATGAATGATGTCAAGTACTTTCTATCTTCGGCCATGGGGACTTGCAGATAGCTCCGTCTTGGTGAAGACTGTTGAGTGGTGAAACTCGGCAGACAGTCCCTCCATTGTTGGCAGTGGATACTTGTCCGGAATGATGGCCTTGTTTACAGCTTTCACCCAGTCTTATCTCACCCGATTTCCGACCTGCAACAACAACAGTAGTAAAGGAGGTCCCTTACCGGGCATGGTTGTCGCGCCGCGGTGCAAGTGCAAAAGTACCCGGATGTAGGTCAAGGTCAAGTACCCGGATGTAGGTCAAGGTCAAGTACCCGGATGTATGTCAAGGGTCACATGGCGCCCCCTGGTGTGATTTTTTGGAACTAAAATAGTGCCGCCGCCGCCGCCCACCTGGTGGATAGTTGGTGAACTAAAATTATTTCCCGCCCAAAAAAATTATTTTCCTTCAAAACTGGAACATCGCCCCCTAGCGGATAGTTGGTGAACTAAAATTATTTCCCGCCAAAACTAGAATAGCGCCCCTGGCGGATAGTTGGTGAATTAAAATAGCTCCCCTGGCGGATAGATCAGCGCCACCTAGCGGAATTTTTCGGAACTTAAATAGCGCCCCTGGCAGATAGTTGGTGAACTAAAATTATTTCCCGCCAAATTTTTTTTTTTTCACTAAAAATAGAACAGCGCCCCCTGACGGATATATCATTAACAAAATAATTTCCCGCCAAAACTAGAACAGCGCCCCCTGACGGATATATCATGAACAAAAATATTTCCCGCCAAAACTAGAACAGCGCCCCTGGCGGATAGTTGGTGAACAAAAATATTTCCCGCCAAAACTAGAACAGCGCCCCTGGCGGATAGTTGGTGAAATAAAATATTTCCCTCCAAAACTAGAACAGCGCACCTAGCGGATAGTTTGGTGAACTAAAACAGCGCCACCTGGCGGATTTTTTGGGAACTAACATAGGTTGATCCGCAACACCCCCATCGGAATTTTTCGGTACTAATTATACAAGTGGTGCCATCTTGAGGACAAGTTGTAAACTAAATGTTCGAGTACTGCAAATATTCGTGTCTCTTGCACGCTTGCGTGCAATAGAGCCCCCTGACGGATACATCACGAACTAATAGAGCCCCCTGACGGATACATCACGAACTACAAACATCATCCCCTAGTGGACAAGTGAGCTAACCACATATGAGTACTGCAAATATTCGTGTCTCTTGTTTTTCTCGTCCATAAACTCCTGGAGGATATATAATCATCAACTGAAAGCACCCCTGTTAGATAAGTTGTGAACTAAATATAGGTCCAAATCTGACGAATCGGTAGAGATGCACGAGGTGAGTTGGTTATACAGGTAGTGATCTGGTTAGCCATCATTTTGAGCTCTCGTCACAAAAGAGTATTAGCTATTCTCATAGGTTAGAAATTTCGTGTTCGTTCGGCACGACCACGTGACCTTTATGTTCTGTCGAACTGTTATAAAAGAATACGTTTGTGTTGTAATAAACTGTGCAAACCTCATCTTGTGTCTTTTTCATAGTGTAATGCAAAGCATATGTTGGGAACCATACTAATAGTCTTACACATCACAAGTATGTCTGTGTAGTTCAGTACAGATATGTTAACCACTTATGTATCTGTGTAGTTCAGTACAGATACGTTAACAAGTTATGTCTGTGTGTGTAGTTCAGTACAGATACGTTAACCACTTATGTCTGTGTAGTTCAGTACAGATACGTTAACCACTTATGTCTGTGTAGTGCAGTACAGTTATGTTAACCACTTATGTCTATGTGTAGTTCAGTACAGATACGGTAACCACTTATGTCTGTGTAGTTCAGTACAGTTATGTTAACCACTTATGTCTGTGTAGTTCAGTACAGAGATGCTAATGTACTCAGACCAACTAGTGGTGCAAACGAAACACTATGCTTTGAACAACACACGGCACGAATCGAACTCAGACCAACTAGTCACGCAAACGAAACACTATACTTTGACCAAAACGCTGAACGAATCGATCTATAGACACGAGTTGTACAAACGAAACACAACCCTTTGATCAACACGTGTTACAAATTGAACTCAGATCAACTAGTCACGCAAACGAAACACTATGCTTTGACCAACACGTGTCACGAATTGAACTTAGATCAACTAGACACATCACACGAGACTATGGCCGAGATATGTCACGAGACTTCGGATGACACATCACACGAGAGTACCGACGAGACAAGAGACGAGACTATGACCGAGATATGTCACGAGACTACGGATGACACGAGACTACGGATGACACATCACACGAGAGTACCGACGAGACAAGAGACGAGACTATGACCGAGATATGTCACGAGACTACGGATGACACGTCACACGAGACTATGGCCGAGATATGTCACGAGATTTCGGATGATACGTCACACGAGAGTACCGACGAGACAAGAGTCACGAGACTTCGGATGACACGTCACACGAGAGTACCGACGAGACAAGAGACGAGACTATGACCGAGATATGTCACGAGACTACGGATGACACATCACACGAGAGCACCGACGAGACAAGAGACGAGACTATGACCGAGATATGTCACGAGACTACGGATGACACATCACACGAGACTATGACCGAGATATATCACGAGACTTCGGATGACACGTCACACGAGAGTACCGACGAGACAAGAGACGAGACTATGACCGAGATATGTCACGAGACTACGAATGACACATCACACGAGACTATGGTCGAGATATGACACGAGACTTCGGATGACACGTCACACGAGAGCACCGACGAGACAAGAGACGAGACTATGACCGAGATATGTCACGAGACTACGGATGACACATCACACGAGACTTCGGATGACACGTCATACGAGAGTACCGACGAGACAAGAGACGAGACTATGACCGAGATATGTCACGAGACAACGGATGACACATCACACGAGACTATGGTCGAGATATGACACGAGACTTCGGATGACACATCACACGAGAGCACCGACGAGACAAGAGACGAGACTATGACCGAGATATGTCACGAGACTACGGATGACACATCACACGAGACTATGGTCGAGATATGACACGAGACTTCGGATGACACATTACACGAGAGCACCGACGAGACAAGAGACGAGACTATGACCGAGATATGTCACGAGACTATGGATGACACATCACACGAGACTATGACCGAGATATATCACGAGACTTCGGATGACACGTCACACGAGAGTACCGACGAGACAAGAGACGAGACTATGACCGAGATATGTCACGAGACTACGGATGACACGTCACACAAGAGTACCGACGAGACAAGAGACGAGACTATGACCGAGATATGTCACGAGACTACGGATGACACATCACACGAAAGTACCGACGAGACACGAGTTGTACAAACGAAACACTATGCTTTGACCAACACGTGTCACGAATTGAACTTATATTTTTAACCCCCTAGATGGCTCCACCATGTGACATAGTACTCAGATTATCCGCTAGGGGGCGCTACGACGGAAGTACGATTATCCGCTAGGGGGCGCTACGACGGAAGTGACGTCGTACCGGAAGTTACTTGACTGTCATGGCAGCCTCTACTAGGGACGGCACGTCGGAAGTGACGTCGCACCGGAAGTTACTTGACTGTCATGGCGGCCTCTACGCTTCCGGTGTTCCCGGAAGTGTATCAACGAATAGAGATCTATCATGGTCAGTAGATGGCAATACTCTGACATTATCCACTAGGGGGCGCTACACCGGAAGTGACGTCGTACCGGAAGTTACTTGACTGTCAAGGCAGCCTCAACTAGGGGCGGCACGTCGGAAGTGACGTCGCACCGGAAGTTACTTGACTGTCATGGCGGACTCTACGCTTCCGGTGTTCCCGGAAGTGTGTCAACGAATAGAGACCTATCATGGCCGGTAGATGGCAATACTCTGATTAATTACATTGGTGTCCGTTGAATGGCGTCGGAAACCGTGATGGTCACCTCTTTGAATGAAGTCCTGTCAGGTGGTTGTCCTTACATGTTATTGACATAGTCGTTTTCGGTCATAGCAGTTTTCAAATTCGCTTGCTATGGCAGTGTGTGGCGTAGTACTTCGATTATCCACTAGGGGTCTCTACGCCGGAAGTGACGTGGTACCGGAAGTCACTTGACTGTCATGGCGGCCTCTATTAGGGATGCTACGCCGGAAGTAACGTAGTACCGAAAGTTTTTTGAATGTCATGGCGACCTGACATGGCGGCCTCTACGCTTCCGCTATTCCCAACGACTATGTGTGTCAACGAATAGAGAACTATCATGATCGGTAGATGGCTATACTCTGACTAATTCATATACATATGTTTTCCATTAAAAGAAGCGATACCTCATACGAGTCCTGTGATTGCCTCATTGGACGTGAATCCGAACAGATGATCGTCTCTTGACATGAAGGTATGTGATGTCGTGTCTATAGTTCGATTCGTTTGGCGTGTTGGTCAAACTATAGTGTTTCGTTTGCCCGCTAGTCGGTCTGAGTTCAATTCGTGTCACGTGTTCGGCTAAGTTTAGTGTTTCGTTTGTACAACTCGTGTCTATAGTTGTCTATTTTCCTGAAAACGGAGGGATTTGCTGCGATAACACGTCTATTTGCTTTGCTTTGCTTCCTTTTGAAGCAAATCTCACGCGATATCACGTCTATTGTGGTGGAATTCCACCTCAATGAGGTGGAATCTCACGCGATAACCCGTCTATTGTGGTGGAATTCCACCTCAATGAGGTGGAATCTCACGCGATAACCCGTCTATTGTGGTGGAATTCCACCTCAATGAGGTGGAATCTCACGCGATAACCCGTCTATTGTGGTGGAATTCCACCTCAATGTGGTGGAATCTCACGCGATAACCCGTCTATGTGTCATCCGTAGTCTCGTCTCTTGTCTCGTCGGTACTCTCGTGTGATGAACCCGTCTATTGTGGTGTATCTCGTCCATAGTCTCGTCTCTTGTCTCTTCGTAGTCTCGTGACATATCTCGGCCATAGTCTCGTGTTATGTGTCATCCGTAGTCTCGTGACATATCTCGGTCATAGTCTCGTCTCTTGTCTCGAAGGAATTGATGCAATAACACGTCTATTTTCCTGCAAAAGGAAGGAATTGATGCAATAACACGTCTATTTTCCTGAAAAAGGAAGGAATTGATGCAATAACACGTCTATTTTCCTGAAAAAGGAAGGAATTGATGCTATTTTCCTGAAAAAGGAAGGAATTGATGCAATAACACGTCTATTTTCCTGAAAAAGGAAGGAATTGATGCAATAAAACGTCTATTTTCCTGAAAAAGGAAGGAATTGACGCGATAACACGTCTATTTTCCTGAAAAAAGAAGGATTTGACGCGATAACACGTTAAGATTAGTGTTTCGTTTGTCCAACTAGTTGATCTAAGTTCAATTCGTGACACGTGTTGGTCAAAGCTTAGTGTTTCGTTTGTACAACTCGTGTCTCGTCGGTACTCTCGTGTGATGTGTCATCCGTAGTCTCGTGACATATCTCGGTCATAGTCTCGCCTCTTGTCTCGTCGGTACTCTTGTGTGACGTGTCATCCGTAGTCTCGTGACATATCTCGGTCATAGTCTCGTCTCTTGTCTCGTCGGTACTCTCGTGTGACGTGTCATCCGAAGTCTCGTGATATATCTCGGTCATAGTCTCGTGTGATGTGTCATCCATAGTCTCGTGACATATCTCGGTCATAGTCTCGTCTCTTGTCTCGTCGGTGCTCTCGTGTGATGTGTCATCCGAAGTCTCGTGTCATATCTCGACCATAGTCTCGTGTGATGTGTCATCCGTAGTCTCGTGACATATTTCGGTCATAGTCTCGTCTCTTGTCTCGTCGGTGCTCTCGTGTGATGTGTCATCCGAAGTCTCGTGTCATATCTCGACCATAGTCTCGTGTGATGTGTCATCCGTAGTCTCGTGACATATCTCGGTCATAGTCTCGTCTCTTGTCTCGTCGGTACTCTCGTATGACGTGTCATCCGAAGTCTCGTGTGATGTGTCATCCGTAGTCTCGTGACATATCTCGGTCATAGTCTCGTCTCTTGTCTCGTCGGTGCTCTCGTGTGACGTGTCATCCGAAGTCTCGTGTCATATCTCGACCATAGTCTCGTGTGATGTGTCATCCGTAGTCTCGTGACATATCTCGGTCATAGTCTCGTCTCTTGTCTCGTCGGTACTCTCGTGTGACGTGTCATCCGAAGTCTCGTGATATATCTCGGTCATAGTCTCGTGTGATGTGTCATCCGTAGTCTCGTGACATATCTCGGTCATAGTCTCGTCTCTTGTCTCGTCGGTACTCTCGTGTGACGTGTCATCCGAAGTCTCGTGATATATCTCGGTCATAGTCTCGTGTGATGTGTCATCCGTAGTCTCGTGACATATCTCGGTCATATTCTCGTCTCTTGTCTCGTCGGTACTCTCGTGTGACGTGTCATCCGAAGTCTCGTGACATATCTCGGCCATAGTCTCGTGTGATGTGTCATCCGTAGTCTCGTGACATATCTCGGTGATAGTCTCGTCTCTTGTCTCGTCGGTACTCTCGTGTGATGTGTCATCCGTAGTCTCGTGTCATCCGTAATCTCGTGACATATCTCGGTCATAGTCTCGTCTCTTGTCTCGTCGGTACTCTCGTGTGATGTGTCATCCGAAGTCTCGTGACATATCTCGGCCATAGTCTCGTGTGATGTGTCTAGTTGATCTAAGTTCAATTCGTGACACGTGTTGGTCAAAGCATAGTGTTTCGTTTGCGTGACTAGTTGATCTGAGTTCAATTTGTAACACGTGTTGATCAAAGGGTTGTGTTTCGTTTGTACAACTCGTGTCTATAGATCGATTCGTTCAGCGTTTTGGTCAAAGTATAGTGTTTCGTTTGCGTGACTAGTTTATCTGAGTTCAATTTGTGCAGTGTAATCGGTTAAGTTTCTGTTTCGTTTACGCAACTAGTTGGTCTGAGTTCGATTCGTGCCGTGTGTTGGTCAAAGCATAGTGTTTCGTTTGCACCACTAGTTGGTCTGAGTACATTAACATCTCTGTACTGAACTACACAGACATAAGTGGTTAACATAACTGTACTGAACTACACAGACATAAGTGGTTAACATAACTGTACTGCACTACACAGACATAAGTGGTTAACGTATCTGTACTGAACTAAACAGACATAAGTGGTTAACGTATCTGTACTGAACTACACACACAGACATAACTTGTTAACGTATCTGTACTGAACTACACAGATACATAAGTGGTTAACATATCTGTACTGAACTACACAGACATACTTGTGATGTGTAAGACTATTAGTATGGTTCCCAACATATGCTTTGCATTACACTATGAAAAAGACACAAGATGAGGTTTGCACAGTTTATTACAACACAAACGTATTCTTTTATAACAGTTCGACAGAACATAAAGGTCACGTGGTCGTGCCGAACGAACACGAAATTTCTAACCTATAGAATAGCTAATACTCTTTTGTGACGAGAGCTCAAAATGATGGCTAACCAGATCACTACCTGTATAACCAACTCACCTCGTGCATCTCTACCGATTCGTCAGGTTTGGACCTATATTTAGTTCACAACTTATCTAACAGGGGTGCTTTCAGTTGATGATTATATATCCACCAGGAGTTTATGGACGAGAAAAACAAAAGACACGAATATTTGCAGTATTCATATGTGGTTCGCTCACTTGTCCAATAGGGGATGATGTTTGTAGTTCGTGATGTACCCGTCAGGGGGCTCTATTAGTTCGTGATGTATCCGTCAGTGGGCTCTATTGCACGCAAGCGTGCAAGAGACACGAATATTTGCAGTACTCGAACATTTAGTTTACAACTTGTCCACAAGATGGCACCACTTGTATAATTAGTACCGAAAAATTCCGATAGGGGGCGTTGCGGATCAACCTATTTTAGTTCCCCGAAAATTCGCCAGGTGGCGCTGTTTTAGTTCACCAACTATCCGCTAGGTGCGCTGTTCTAGTTTTGACGGGGAATATTTTAGTTTACCAACTATCCGCCAGGGGCGCTGTTCTAGTTTTGGCGGGAAATATTTTTGTTCATGATATATCCGTCAGGGGGCGCTGTTCTAGTTTTGGCGGGAAATAATTTTGTTAATGATATATCCGTCAGGGGGCGCTGTTCAAGTTTTGGAGGAAATTTATTTTGGCGGGAAATAATTTTAGTTCCCCAACTATACGCCAGGGGGCGCTGTTTTAGTCTTGGCGGGAGCTAATTTTAGTTCACCAAATATCCGCCAGGGGCGCTATTTGAGTTCCGAAAAATTCCGCTAGGTGGCGCTGATTTAATTAATGGTCTATCCGCCAGGGGAGCTATTTTAATTCACAAACTATCCGCCAGGGGGCGCTATTCTAGTTTTGTCGGGAAATAAGTTTAGTTCACCAACTATCCGCTAGGGGCGCTGTTCCAGTTTTGGCGGGAGATAACTTTTTTGGCGGGAAATAATTTTATGTCACCAACTATCCGCCAGAGGGGCTATTTTAGTTCCGAAAAAATCCCGCCATGGGGCGCCACGTGACCTGACCTACATCCGGGTACTTTTACACTTGCACTTGCACCGCGGCGCGACAACCATGCCCGGTAAGGGACCTCCTTTACTACTAACAACATTTGAAATCCAGGGTGATCAGTTGATTGGTTCGATCATGCCATCGTCTTGTAGACGTTTAAGTTCATGCGAATCTTCGTCACGCTCTGAGAGTGGAAGACGACGTAAACCTTGTGACACAGGTTTAACTTCTGGGTTGACTCGGGGGCGGTGTACAAACTTTGAAATTTTCCCAAACCCGTTGACCACTGTGGGAAAGGCAGCAAAAATGTCAACTGACTGAATGACAGTGCCATTCCTTGTGACTATGAATCCGAGACGGTTGAACAAATCTATTCCCATTAGGCTAGATCCAATCTGTGTGACATAGAATGGGAAACTCGTCACAGTTTCTGACTGGTATATCACTGGTAGGTGGACAATCGCATTCAATGGAATTTCCGTATCGTCGTATGTCAATAATGTTTTGTCATGTTTGCACAAGGGATAAGCCGGGAAATGTTTCTTGTACACCGAGTCGCTGAGAATTGACACCTTTGCCCCTGTGTCCATTACTAATGCCACCGGTCACACGTCTTAAATGGTTCCGATGCTCCGCTCACTGAGTTAACAGTGAAGATCATTTTATCTGGTTCACCAGTTTTGTCCAACTGGTGAATTTGTCCGACTGTACCCCGATTTGCAGACTGGCAACAGTTCTGAAAATGGTTCAATTTGGAGCACAACCGACATTTCTGTCCTATAGCAGGGCATCAAGGACTTCCTGTGGCATGAGAGTTATAACCACAGTTGCCACATGGTTGACGCACATGCGCGTGGTTGCTTCTACCTTTGTTTTGTTTCTTCCCGATTGTTTGTACCTTAGAAGGTTGTCTTGGTGTCTCCATCTTGAATTTGTCTGTTGTAGGTTCATCCTGTCCCTGAATACGTGTTCTTTCGGTTACAGCAACTTCCAGTTCAGCAAATTCACAACAGGGCTTTGGCTAATGTGAGAGTTTCCGGTTCCATTAGCAATCGTTCCCTAATTCGTGAATTGCTGGTTTTCTCTATTAACTGATCACGAATTAGTTCTACTGTGAAATCTCCAAAAGTACAGTTCATTACCAGTTCGATATCACGCAGCGCCATTATGTACGCTTGCACGTTTTCGCTCGGACGTTGTGCGCGTTTGCGAAACACATCGCTCCACCTTGACCCTACTATTCGGGCCGAAATGATTCCGTAACACTGTTACGGAATTGTCGTACGTGTCCGTGCTGCCAATGAAGATAACACTCGCTGCCCCTCTGTTCCTGGGCAGTAGATTAGTATGGCTCGACGCCGGGCCTCGGCTACATTCGCGCCGTCAAGGCCGCTGGCCACAACATATGTCTGGAAATTCACATACCATCGATTCCATGGAAACATGGGCTCGCCTGGTGAAGCGAGAAACGCTTGTGGGGGCGGTATCCTCGTCGCCAAATTATGTTATGTCGATAACATGGAAATATCACAAACAACACCAGACTATCGTAACGTTGAACAGGTTGTAATACAGCATCATGGCGGAGCCACGTTTCACCCCAGAACGAGGCTGACGTCAGCTGATTATGTACATTAAAGGCACACTGTTAGTAACAAAACACAACATCATGCTTACTTCAGGGGTCGCGTAAGTCCCTCTGAATATCCTGGTCGAGCTCGATCGGCAGTAGTGACGGCGGGAAAGTTTGATTGTCTCTTCCGTCCAAACATGAGCTCCGCTGGCGATCGAAGGCAGTTTGAGACCAATCGGCGTTCCTTACGCAGAGCATGGCCATGCATGCGTCTTTGTCGGCTTCTGGTGCTTTTTGTAGCGTTCGTTCGCCTGCGGGTAGAGTGGGGGCTATTGGTGATGTGCTTGAAGTTGTACTTTCTGCAGAAGTTCGCAAAGTCACCTGATACGTCTAATGTTTCCACAATGCAGTCACCAGTTAATACAAAACAGCTCTTTATTTCTAAAACTCATACAACTTCACATTTAGCCATGCTGGCATAAACCCGCTCGAAGCGTTAGTCCCCAAACTCCCTACGTCATCAATAATGTTGTACTACCGGGAGTAGACCTCTATTTCTAGCTAACGACATTACAATGCGTACTGAGGGGCGTTGTCTGATATAACCGTCCGAGGAATCCCGTATTCTGCGAATATGGAGCGCAGACTGTTGTTGACACTAGAGGCGTTTATCGAGTTGAGTTTGCGAACAACAGAGAAATTGCTGTAGAAGTCGACAACCAGAAGATAGTTGTCCCTGAGCCAGTAGACCATGACAATCCCGACAACCAGAAGATAGTTGTCCCTGTGCCAGTAGACCATGACATTCCCGACAACCAGAAGATAGTTGTCCCTGTGCCAGTAGACCGTGACAATCCCGACAACCAGAAGATAGTTGTCCCTGTGCCAGTAGACCGTGACAATCCCGACAACCAGAAGATAGTTGTCCCTGTGCCAGTAGACTATGACAATCCCGACAACCAGAAGATGGTTGTCCCTGAGCCAGTAGACCGTGACAATCCCGACAACCAGAAGATGGTTGTCCCTGAGCCAGTAGACCGTGACAATCCCGACAACCAGAAGATAGTTGTCCTGAGCCAGTAGACCATGACAATCCCGACAACCAGAAGATAGTTGTCCCTGTGCCAGTAGACCGTGACAATCCCGACAACCAGAAGATAGTTGACCCTGAGCCGGTAGACCGTGACAATCACGACAACCAGAAGATAGTTGTCCCCTAGCCAGTAGACCATGACAATCCCGACTTTCATAAGATAGTTGTCCCTGAGCCAGTAGACCGTGACAATCCCGACAACCAGAAGATAGTTGTCCCTGTGCCAGTAGACCACGACAATCCCGACAACCAGAAGATAGTTGTCCATGAGCCAGTAGACCATGACAATCCCGACAACCAGAAGATATTTGTCCCTGAGCCAGTAGACCATGACAATCCCGACAACCAGAAGATAGTTGTCCCTGTGCCAGTATACCATGACAATCCCGACAACCAGAATATAGTTGTCCCTGAGCCAGTAGACCATGACAAACCCGACAACCAGAAGATATTTGTCCATGAGCCAGTAGACCTTGACAATCCCGACAACCAGAAGATAGTTGTCCCTGTGCCAGTAGACCATGACAATCCCGACAACCAGAAGATAGTTGTCCCTGTGCCAGTAGACCATGACAATCCCGACAACCAGAAGATAGTTGTCCCTGTGCCAGTAGACCATGACAATCCCGACAACCAGAAGATAGTTGTCCCTGTGTCAGTAGACCATGACAATCCTGACAACCAGAAGATAGTTGTCCCTGAGCCAGTAGACCATGATAATCCCGACAACTAGAAGATAGTTGTCCCTGAGCCAGTAGACCATGACAATCCCGACTACCAGAAGATAGTTGTCCCTGAGCCAGTAGACCATGACAATCCCGACTACCAGAAGATAGTTGTCCCTGAGCCAGTAGACCATGACAATCCTGACAAGAAGATAGTTGTCCCTGAGCCAGTAGACCGAGACAATCCCGACAAGCTTCACTTACGTCTATATACAACTTATAACTTATGTAGCAAACGTAGGAATATATGATCACAATTAACATATAATTATATGTGTGGTTAAATCACTGGAATGGCTTTAATAGCAGTGTAAATAGCTTGTCCAGATGGAGTTAGGTGTGCTCTTTCTGGACATAGTTGATTTTCGTATGTGGTGTGATAATATATTACTTTTTGTGTCCGAAAGGTGCTAAAACTTGGTTGGCCATATATATCTAATGTGGCTTCAGAGTGTTCGAAAATACTAACTGGCCGTGTTTTACCTTATCCGTGTTCTACGTTATCGCGTGAGAAAAGAGTGTCGACATCCTTCCGACGGCGCCAGATTCACATGTCGTTCTGCTAGTGGACGGAACTATCCGCCTGCACATACGAAACTAAGTCTTTATTTATATATACATGCCTGACAAACACACACGATACTGAGTACGTCTGAGATAATTTATGTTCATATTGATAAATTATTAACATATTTCCACTTATAATGAATCATATTGGTGTTTAGATTGAACTGAAGACTAGCATACTTGCTACCTGGCAGAAGTTGCCTGCTCCTCCGAGAGCAAAGGATCAATATCGTAAAAAGTAATCGATAACGTAGAACAAAAATGGATGACGTAGAACACATTTCGCTATTAGTTTCTCTGTATTTATTGATTATATGTAACGGGGGATTTACCACGAAGACAGGCAGCTCGGTTAAATGATGAGTATCATTTACTAGGTACAAACGTGATGTAACCCTTCATGCCTAACATTGCATCAGTTCATTAAATACATGACATGTCATAATAACGGCTCCTAATGTTTGGTGAATACAAGTTCACGAATCACTACTAAAACATAACTATGCATTGACTGCAATGAATTCCTTACTTTGATACAGACTACAAGTTTACGACTATCATGCTAATTGTTTTCTAACCAATTAGTAATACTTCAGGACATCACATGACACTAAAGTAACAATGCTCACCCCAACTGAGAACTGCAGTCAAATACTAAACTCCCAGGACACATGTTCTATGGACAGCAAACATCTGCTATAAAGTGTTACATAAACACTGGATTTTTGTAGCTTTGCAAACAAATGTAATTGCTACCAACTATTAGTAATTAACTTACTGCATAAGATAATATTGATTAAAACATGCACTTCTACTAATCTTCCCTATTAACATACATGTCACCCACTACACTGGACATTGATAAATTACTCAGTTAAAACTCATTATTACCCTACTAACTCAGTGGGCAGTCTGTCTGTCCACTCCATCCATGGACATTCAACAAACTATGTCTCGTCTCCCTAGGGAATATTCTGATACCGAACACCTGCTGTGAGCGCCTCAACAACACAACCTACTGTGGGCTAACATCTCAGCAGGGAACATATTCACACGATGATTCCTTGTAAAAAAAAAACGGGCCAAGAGGCACTGAAGTCCTTTGGACTAATACGTCTATATGTGACCAAATGAGTGATAAGTCGGAAAAAGTGTAACATTGTTTTCTTACATCCTTGTAAAGGTTTGGTAGGGTGCTTTACACGGTTTTAAAAATTATGACTGCTACAAAAATTGGCGAAGTTATGGAGCATTGAACATGGTAGGGGTCAAAAAGTGAAAAAGAAGAAAACGGCTTTTGAAATTGTACATTATATATGCAAATGGATTACATGGAAATATTACATGCATGACATTCAAATGTGGCACACAGCATGTATGTTATGTTGCAGTGATACACTGGAAGGACAAATGTGCTGTTACAAAGACTTATCAAGTTATGCCAGATTATGTCTTTATGTGTAAAACTAAGAGGACAGATTATTTGAGAGCAAAAGGTAGACTAAAGAAAATAAAAAATGACGAAGCTAAGGCAGAGATTAAGAGAATTGACTACAGGGTATAAATGCTTTATAAAACAAATATCAAAATGCTACCATAAACAGTTACATGAAAACTTGAGCAACCTAAAACATAGCAAGCCTGCAGAATACTGGGATATACTTAAAGGGAATAAAAACATTTATTGCTCGAATTCATGTTATATTACATCCTGCTATCTATTTCCACGTCCACCAAGCCAAAAAAATTCAATGAATTAGAAATTCAACATTTTATGGTGTGCATCCGGACATTTTCGAATATGCATATTTTTGGCGCGCTTTTCGGGATGCCGAGATGTGACGTCACCTATGACTCAAACTCGCATCAGGCCGACCCTTTCCATGCATTCAGAGCATGTTTACAAGTATAGCTTTTGGGTCGAAACGAGCGTCAGAACGAGTTATTGTGCAATATTCCGACGTAATACAAACACTAGTCATCATAGAGGAACAAGCAGTTATCTTACGGTTCCACATGAATCCAATTTTATTCAAAACAACGAATGCGAATGGGCCTACAAGTCGACTAGGACTAGGTAGTAGGTTTCGCCGAGCTTGGGCTCGTTTTCCGAATAAGTATATCGAATGCAACCAACGGGAAATAATCTACACCAATAAACATACACAGCAAACATATATTGTATCCAGCTACATAAAGTAACGTGTATAATATCACTAGAATATCGATATATGACGGAATTGTACAATTTATCATAACAACTTAAATCAGTCAAAAAGTTTCCGTTGGTCCCGCTGGCTCAGTGGGTAGGCGTGTTGGTTACTTGTCGTTTATTTTACAATCGGGCGACGCCGGTTCAATCCTGATAGCATGCAAACCTTTGATTTTCTATACACTTTTTTGTTTATGTTTTCACGAAGTAATATAAACAAAATCATTTTATACTATAATGCACTGTTTGTAAATAATTTTTATTTTTGTAGTAACTATTTATTCGCCACAAAAATGAAAATATGGTCATTATTTAACCATGTTTCTAAATTTTATTTATCCAAACAAATATAATGTAATGGATATATAATTTATTAATTGTAAATATATTGTACGGTAATATATTGTAATTATATATGTGAAAACAGATTGAGATCTGTCTGGATAAATACAATTTAGAAACATCGTTATATGTAATGACCATATTTTAATTTTTGTGGCGAATAAATAATTACTAAAAAAAAAAAAAAATATTTACAAACAGTGCATTATAGTATAAAATGATTTGTTTATATTACTTCGTGAAAACATAAACAAAAAAGTGAAAAGAAAATCAAAGGTTTGCATGCTGTCATGATTGAACCGGCGTCGCCCGATTGTAAAATGAACGACAAGTAACCAACGCGTCTACCCACTGAGCTAGCGGGACCCCATTCGCATTCGTTATTTTGAATAAAATTCGATTCATGTGGAACCGTAAGATAACTGCTTGTTCCTCTATGATGACTAGTGTTTGTATTACTATCCTTGTAAACATGCTCTGAATGCATGGAAAGGGTCGGTCTGATGCGAGTGTGTGTCATAAGTGACGTCACGATACCACGTGATCGCCTAGCTCATTAAAATTTCATTTTCCGCGGGAATCGCTTCACAGACGGGCTTAAAATCGAATTTATGCTACAAATGTATTTTTCTGTATTTGTTTAATGTTGTCAAATGTTACATACAATGTTAAACTTTGTGTACACATGGAAAAAGGATTTTAGTTAATGCCTTATTTTTATTTCCTTTAATAAAGCAAGTACCAGCAGTGAACAATGTGGAAATATTGCACTGGATAAGTTTATGAACCACTTTAAAAAACTCGGTAAAAAACCTTAAAGTTAAAATGCAGCTAGTGAGATACCTTTCGATCCAAGAAAGATTTCCCAGTCAAACGAACACATAAACAGAACATTCACGCAAGATGGGGTACTAATGTAAATAAAAAAACTCGAAAACAAAAACGCATTTGGTATTAATAATGTTACAGATGAATACTTAAAAAAACATACCCACATAACTAATTACAGTTATTGTTAAGATGTTTAACCTAGTTCTATTATCTAGCATTGTGTATTGGGATCATTAAGCCTATATACAAAAAGCAGGGGTCAATAGATGACCCAGACAACTATTGTGGCATTACACTATTAAGCTGCATAGGCAAGTTGTTTACAACCTCCATTAACGTGAGACTGACCACATACCTAAAAGAAGCGAATGTAATAGGTGAACACAACATATTAAAAGGTATCATCATGTGGATAATTCAATGCTCTTCAAAATAACACTTATTTGTAATTATAGAATACACCCATGAAATGTTTTTTGGTGAATCATAGTTACAGATCATTAAGGGTTAATGACATGATACTGATTGAATTGGAATGGAGTAAAACGTCTTAATAATATTCCTTGGCTAAATATCCTTTAACCTTTTCGAGTATACTTAAATTATTGTATATGTTATTTTATACCTAAGTTATTTTATTTTAATCCTAGATCATATCGTTACATTGCATTGCTAATTATGTATATTGCTGTTTTTAAGATTCTCAGGTTCTGCCAGTGCAGTTGGGATTCCCATTACACATTATAGTTACAGCCGACATGGAGGCATTCAGTTTGACACCGGGACAATGGCAGGCAGAGTGCCTAGGCTAGACCAATACACAGCTTTACAGCTGGCTACTCAATTCAGAGTCACCCCAGTGATCAGGGCAAAGTCCACTATCCAGTTACATCAGTAGGATGGCTCCCATGATAGCTGCATATAATTGTCTTAATGGGAGCCTCCCTGACCTTACAATGAATTTTTTTTTATTGTAGTTTATGTGTTTGTGATGGTAATAAAATACTGTCTGTCTGTCTGTCTGTCTGTTTGTCTGTCTGTCTGTCTGCTATAAATATAGATCAGCGGGGCTGCAGAAGGGAGCAGCAGAGAAACAGCAGGACAATTTAGCATTTTGGTGGGCCCTGAAATGCCCTTAGAATTATTCAATCAAATACAGATTTATTGTGTATAGTGGCAGTACATCTATGCAAAATTAGAAAATAAGTTACTGAACAGTTTTTGAAGAGCTTTGGAGACTGGTAGGTGGTAATCTACCCTCTCAGCACCGGTGTTCACTGCCAAAAACTGGATTCATCCTCCATCCCCTAAAGTTACCAGAGCCACCACTGATTCATGGTCAAGTTGATTAGCTCAACTCAGTGACAGTGTCCAGAGTGAGGCCCAAGCAGTGTCCTCCAATTGCGGAGTAGATCAATTAAAGGTCCTCAACCAATTCGTTTGCCCATCGCCAATCAGATTCTTTTAGGTCCAGACGTATAATGTGTGAATAGTTTAACTAGTGCGCACAGTCGGTTTAATAAAAAATGCATACGTGTTTTTTAATCGTCAAAAAGAAAAGATTTGTCGTTACACCGGGTATAGCTGACGAAAGCCAATTACGCTGTCGACCTCCAGCGCCATTTCGGTCACGTGCTTTACGCGAGATCGGCATCCCACGTATTCGAAAACAATAACAACATACACGTGCTTTGGTGTATCAAGATGAAGATTCCAAAGTGGTTGTACGAAGGTACGTATTACACTATCGCATTTAGCAACAAGAACGCGTAGCCGTGTATTAATTCAACGAGAATTGCAACTTGCGAACGTCTACACTCGACTCGAGGCTGACTAAGACTAAGTCTAAGGCTAAGCCAGTCACCGGTCCATGACGATATCAGCCAGAGATTCAGTCAGAGGCTGTGACAACGAGTATAATATTTGATATGCATTGTATTTGGTTACGTAGGATCTTGTTAATAAACTATGTTATTGCGACAATACATATAGAGAATAGATGACGTGAGGGTGCGAAATGACAAGTTACATTGGTTTGGCAGTAGGCCCCTTTTGACAAAACGTTTTGATCGTGCAAGTAACTTAATCAGGGAGCATCCATAATTTCGTGCAACAGAACGTCAAACACTGGAGTATAATATTGGTGATCATAATTATTAAAACAGTATTTTGTGACTCACATTTTGATACTATTACTGCAGAATGTTGTTGATTTGCATTGTAGTTTATGCAAAATGAGATTTTACATGACAACCATGTCCAAGATGGTGATGACGATTTTATTCAATATAAAAATGTAAACGTGTAAATACATATGCTCGCACTTGTTTCCATTGTGGTCCTTGGTGCCTGGCTATAATTTATGTAATTGGTATCCTGTGATACCTTTCAACTGACATATGCCAGCTATTCTTGTGTATTTACCAATATGTGTATATATTCTCACCACAGCAATATATGAATGCATAATATGTAACTTGAATTATGATTTTGCTAGAGGCCACACTGCAACCCAAGAATGGGAATGAGACGACGCAGAAGAGGAGCGAAGGAGGTCACCTGGGTCAGGCAGACACAGGGAGGAACATAGTTTGCGGGAGGCCCACATTTGATAAATCCAGGTAATTTCAAATTTATAACAATCAACCACGTATAAGTTGTCAACAAATTTTAATGTGCACATTTACATATATATTTGTTTTCATACACATTTTAATAATAACATCTTGGACATGGAAAACTAATTTGACTTCTGCACTTATATTATACCCACAGGCATATTAATACACCTTTAAAAGTATTTAGTTTATAAAATATATTATTTTTTTTTTAAGAAGGTAAACATACATGTTATGAACCTTTGAATACTTGGCGAGGAAAATATACTGTTAGCATCACAATAACACCTCATTTTGTCATTTCCGACATTCACCTTGACCATTCAACCTCAGGCAGAACCTTAAAATGTCAAACATGAATATGTGTAGTAGTTACACATGGCAGACACTGACATGAATTTGTATACGGAAAACAAAACATATAAATGAGCTTTACTGATTAGCAGAATTCAAATCAGTCTATAATATTGACAAAGATCAGGCATCACTGTAATGAAATTGAACAATTTTTAATTCATGTAATAACAATGAACACCTTGTAAAGAAAAAATAGTTAAAATGTTTCACCATTTTGAAAAAAGAGCATATTCTACTAATGTCTGCATGTTGTATCAACCCACCCCTTCCCTCCTCCTGAATAACCCCTGTAAACACTGACTGTTCCTAAGATATAAACATGTGTAGATGCAGCTACAGTAGCACATTTCTTGCTGCCGTTTTTCTTGTGAAATGCTGCAGGTCACACATGAAACATTTTTTTATATTTACTGATTATGAGAATAAACATTCCATAATGATTTAATCCCAACACTACAATGATACCTATTTTTGTTTACTGAAAATATGTTTTTCTTTACAGGAGAGTGGACTAGTGTGCTTAGTACCACTAGTTCTCCAAGTTAATATGGCATACTGGGCAGTTGTATTTGTCCAGGATCTCGGACAAGATTGTACAGCCATGCAGCATGCTGCAGATTAATGGTTTGTCATGTGAATGTCCACCGATTGATCCCAGTTGTGTCGTGTGTTGCATCCGTGACAGATTCCCCAGTGCCGATGGGGTGTACACTGGCTTCCAGGTCAGTCAGTTAGCTTAACCAACTAAAAACCAATGTAGAATGTAGGTTGCTCGACATACGAATATGGTGACGCCTGACTAGCTGAGTCTTCGGGCAACAAATCTTGATGCTGTGAGACAGGTTCAGTGTCGAGCATTCTTCGGTGAACTACATCGGTTTGGATATCGATGACATCACTGTAAGTGTACGCTGTCTTCGATGGTACTGCATACCAGCTTCCTGACATTTTGCTGTACATCCGCATCTACCTATACCAGAGACAAAGTGACAATTAGCATGGCTCTGACATGTATGATATTTTATATGTGATGACACATTTATCGAAAGTCAATAATACATGGTATTTGTATTCAATTAAACTTTAACTTTTAGCAGTGTCCATGAAAAAATACATCAATTATCCAGCATTGTTACAGTGGTAGAGTTTCATTGTTTTTGTGTTGCTGATAGTCAGTGGCAGCCAGCTGAGTTCTTGCAATGTACACCAGGTACTTGTTATGTACAACACAAGTTTGTGATGAAGTAATGGTATTGAAAGCCTTTTCACATTTTTCAACAACAATCTGTTGATACACTGACAGCAGCATTTTATTTGTGTAAGTTCTCTATGTATCATGAGGACTGTTATATTTGTCATGCCATGTTTCATATTTCTAAATTATTCTTTTTTATCACTGGTTTATATTTTCACAAATAATTTACATTATATTTTCATTTCGCATGATGATTATACACCTGTACCCATTGTACTAATTATTTTATAAACAACACTTCAGCAAAGTTAGTTCTGATATGGTGTAGTATCCAGTCCTCAGGATTGCTCAAAGCGCTTTACACTTGACTCCCTGGCAGACTTGTTAAATCGAACACCATCTCGACTTATGTGGGAAGCATTCAGCCACACTGAAATTAATATGCGAAGACTTCGTACATAGCGGTCTGTAGCCGGTACTCTTCATACAGCTGAGTAAACCTGAGCAATGTAGCATGTAGTGATTGTACATGTAATTCTCAGTCACATGGCGATGACCCTGACTAGTCTAGTCACTATTATTTGCGAGTTGTAAACATACATACCAAGCATTGCATAAATTACAAAATTTTCGAATGTTTTATCATACTGATGTTTTTTTAACAAAGAATCATAATTGATGGTTCTTTGCAAAACAAAAACAATTATGATTCTTAATAGTTATTTTTATTTGATATGTACAGCCCCTGTACATAGTACATTTGTTCAACTAAACATCTTCCTAAGTAATTTTTTCTCATTGATTTACATTTTATGGGCATGCGATATTAAACAAATTTGTTAAATAAACATAATTGTTTAGTCACTAAGTTGTAAACGTACAAGGCATGTATGAACTACAACTAGCATTTGACATCACGTGTACTAGTGTTGTTTTTTTGTAACAAAGAATCTTGATAAAAGTTTCTGGTTTTTATATATATATATACCTGACATTTTTTCAACCTCTTCCTAATTTGTGTTTCTATTGTTGTTTTGCATTTTATGTGCATGTGATATTAAAAATTATTACATTATACACATCAAGTGCAGTGATTGTACCTGTAGTATTGTACTTTTCATTATTTTGTAGTCAATCTCATCAAATAGTGTCAATAAAATGTTTTTACTTTACATTGTCTTTACTTTAATTCACATGCATTTCTAACAACAATATACAATTTAACGAGGACACACATTACTGCAAAATCCTCATGCAGACAAACAAAATTATCACATACGGGGATGGATCCAGAAATCGAGTCTGGGGGGGCACAAAAACCTCCACTGGCGGCCGAACAAAACGGTGTAGTCTAAATTTTGTCGCTACCACGCTGCCATAACTTCACCCGCTCCACTGGAGCGGTGATGTTGGAAAACGCCTTAACTTTCAGCTTATTATTATTACCTAAACTGGGGCACATTTCAAACGGTCTGGGAGGACACAGTCGCGTGGGCCCATAATAAAAGATTTGCAGACACGCCAAATTCTTAAGGTCTAGGGGGGCCCGCCTGGATCCGCCTATGACATACTTGTTTATTGCTTGTATTTATAATTTTGATAACAGGTTTGGTGACAGAGTAACCACATTTGACAACACTCGTTTAACTGAAGGTGAAGAGCTTTGAAGCACACATCTGCATGTGGTGTTGACACACCTCGAGTTCTGAAAATATAGTACATGTATTAATAAAAATAAAAATAATCATTTTAATGTACACTGTACTTGCAAAAGTTGCAATGCAATGGACGACTACCTGCCAAATGCAGCCAACGGTCAAAAGCTATCTATATATATATATATATACATGTTATGGACATTAAATTTCAGAGGGCCGCTGGTTTTCTTAACATAATAAAAACTCACAGAAGGGGCAATCAAAAAACCTGGTGAAACTACTGGAATATTCTTTTCCTTGTAAATAATTAAATACCAAGATTACAT
Source organism: Paraescarpia echinospica (assembly GCA_020002185.1). NCBI lineage: Eukaryota > Metazoa > Annelida > Polychaeta > Sabellida > Siboglinidae > Paraescarpia > Paraescarpia echinospica. The sequence continues at coordinate 2,873,379 of CM034537.1, read as the reverse complement.
ACAATTATAATTGACTTACTTAGACTTAGTTCCTCCTGTTCCTTTCGGAACATCGGGCGACGAGCTTTCTCCATCTACTACGGTCTTTCGCAATTTCTTTGGCCTCATTCCAGGCGATTTCCATTTATGCCAGATCTTCTTTAAACGTCTTGCGCCAGGTCTTAGTCGGCCTTCCTCTCCTTCTGTTTCCACCTTCAGGAACCCATTCCATTGCTACATGTGCAGTTCTATATCTTGGTAAGCGTAGGATACGTCCCGCTAATCTTCGTCGTCGAGACTTAACTATGTAATGCAGGCTATCCAGACCTGCCTTCCTCATCACTTCTTCATCGGTGATGTGTTCTCTCCACAATATGCCCAATATGAACCGGAGACATCGTCGGTGAAATATGTCTAGTTTTTTTTATATCCTCTCCGTATTCTTCCACGTTTCACAGGCATATAACGCTATTGGTATTACGATTGACATGTAAAGACGTATTTTTATGTCCTTTCTGATGGTGTTACTGGACCATATTGGACGTAGTCTTTGGAACACTGCTGATGCCTTGCCTATCCTTGCTCGTACATCTACTTCCGCGTCGCCTTTCCCAGAGATGTAGCTTCCGAGGTAAGGGAAGTTCTCGACGCATTGCAACTCTTCCTGACCGATCACAATATGGGGGTCAGATCCATCACCAGCTGACAATGTTTCTTCCCATAGCTGATTCGTAATCCGACCATCTCTACATTTTCGTTTAAAGTATTGGTCATCTCTTGTAGGATCTCCGGCGTGTGGCTGAGCAGTGCAATATCATCGGCAAAGTCAAGGTCTGTCAAACTATTATTTATCCATTTAATACTAAAGTTCGGATCTTTCATCGTTTTCCTCATGATGAAGTCGATAACAACAACAAAGAGGAAAGGGGACAGGATGCAACATTGACGTACACCTGTCTCTATATCGAACATGTCTGTGTAGGCATCGTTGGTCTTGATGCAGCAGTTGGTGTTTCGGTATAGCGATTTGAAAATGTCTATATATTTGCTTGGTATGCCATATAGCTTCAGGATTTGCTATAGCGAATCTCTGTGGACACTGTCGAAAGCCTTCTTAAAGTCAATGAAATTGACTAAAAGAGGTATCTGGAACTCTCTGCTTTGTTCGATGATGTTTCGCAATGTGAAGATCTGCTCACAGCATGACCTTCCTCTTCGAAAACCAGCTTGTTCCTCCCGGAGGTGCTGGTCAACTGCTGTCTTCAGCCGGTTTAGGATCACACTGCAGAACACTTTTCCAGGTACTGACATCAATGTTATTCCTCGCCAGTTATTGCAATCGCTCAGGCACCCCTTCTTTGGTAACATCATGATCACTCCTCGTCTCCAATCATCAGGAACTTCCTCCTCAGACCAGATCAGATTGAACAAGTAGGTTAACTCGTCTACAACCCCGTCCTTGCCATGTTTCAATAGTTCGGCCGATACTTCATCAAGGCCCGCTGCCTTGTTGTTCTTGAGGCTATCGATGGCTTTGGAAACTTCTGCCCTGGTGATGTCATTGGTGATGACATCAAGCTCTTTTGTGTTTGGTTCCTGTTCGAAGTTGAAGAGTGTGGTTGGTGTTGGTTGATTTAGTACTTCTCGGAAGTGTTTAATCCACCTTGTGGCTTGTTCCTCGCTTGTTAGAAGCACTCTGCCATCTTTGTCTTTTATTGGTATGTTGGAATTGCTTTTCGCGCTAGTTAGCTCTCTCACAATCCTATACAGCGTTTTCGAGTCATTCCGTTCTGCTGCTGTTTGTGCTTCTTTACCTTTCTCTTCTAACCATTTCCTCTTATCTGTCCTACAGCTCTTTTTTACTTCTTTGTCCAGTTTCCTGTATTCTTCATCTGATGATCTCCATTGTTGGATGTTTCTAGCTGCTTGATCTCTTCTGATCTTCATATCCTTCCTTTTATCAATCAGTTTCCACGAGTCTCCAATAATCCACTGTTCTCTGTTGGACCCTCTTCTCCTTCCTAACACTACATTCACGCTCTCCTTTACGGCTTGAACGAATAGCTGCCATTGTTCTTCTAAGTCGGTTGAGTGTTGTAGCGCTTGGAATCTGTTCTTGGTTTCCTCGTAGAATTGTTTTGATGTATCTGTCGCATATGGCCTGACCGTCTTGACTCTCTTTAACTTCAAGCGGATCTTATCAATCACAAGGTTGTGGTCAAAGCCAACAGTTGCCCCTCTGTAAGTTCGGACGTCCTGTAGAGATGTTCGCCATCTACTACTAATGCAGATGTAATCAATATCATTTGATGTATTGCCATCTGGTGAGATCCAGGTTTTCTTGTGAATGCGTTTATGTTTGAAGAAGGTGTTGCCAATGCTGATACCACTGGCGCTGCTCATCGAGAGCAATCGTTCACCGTTATCATTCGTATTTTTAAAAGCGAGGTCATGCTTAACAAATATGTTATGTTTTTTGGAAGACATCACTAGGTGGGTAGATGAGGGATCACCAGTAGATATCATCTATTTAGATTTTCAAAAAGCTTTCGACAAAGTACCACATCAAAGATTACTCCTTAAGCTAAAGGCCCATGGCATAGGAAATGGTATAATAAACTGGATAGAAAAATGGCTGAATGACAGAAGACCACGTGTAGTAGTTGATGGGGAGGCTTCAAACTGGAAATCGGTATTGAGTGGGGTACCACAGGGATCAGTACTAGGACCTATATTATTCTTAATATATATCAACGATTTGGACGATGATATAACAAGCAAGGTGTTAAAATTTGCGGATGATACAAAAGTGTTTAGAAGGATTAAAAGTGATGGAGACAGACAGCATTTACAAGATGATCTTGATAGGTTGATCAAATGGTCTGAAAAGTGGCAAATGCTGTTCAATTTTGGGAAATGTAAATGCCTCCACACAGGTCATGGGAATGAAGAGGTAAAATATAAAATGGGGGTACTGTTCTAAGTACTACTGTAAAAGAAAAGGACTTGGGGTTAACCATTAGTGCTGATATGAAGGTTTCAGAGCAGTGCGGAATTGCAGCGTCAAAGGGAAATCAAATCCTTGGATTAATTAGGCGAAATATAGCGTATAAGAAAAAAGAATTAATAGTACCGCTGTACAAAACAATAGTGAGGCCTCATTTAGAATATTGTATACAAGCATGGAGGCCATATCGCAAGAAGGACATAGATATGCTAGAAAGAGTACAGAGGAGAGCGACTAAAATGATACCAAATCTGAGGGATCTTAGTTACGAAATACGCCTAAAAGAATGTGGTTTAACAACATTAGAGACCAGGAGATTGAGAGGAGATCATATAGAAGTGTTTAAAATATTGAATGGTTATGAAAATATTGATAGAAACATTTTTTTCTCAGTTAAGAAAGATAGAAGGACCAGAGGACATGAAGCTACATTAGTAAAGGAGCAGTGTAGATTAGATATAAGAAAGTTCTCATTCTCACAAAGGATTGTAAATGAATGGAACAGATTATCTCCTGATTGTGTTGGTGCTAGTAGCGTGAATATGTTTAAAAATAAAATCGACACACACCTTAAAAAGGCGGGTTACAAGTAGATAAAAAGTATTGGACTCTCGATAAGCCAAAAGGCTTCCTTGTCCACCTGCCATCCAGAGTAATTTTCTGGATGGCAATCTTGTTAAATCTTGTTAAATCTTGTATTTCCAGCTGAACCGTGAGGTCCAACCGTAGTATACATTTCTCTTCTGTCTCCATCCAGTTTCGCGTTAAAGTCTCCTACCACCATTTTTATGTCAAAGCTTGGTATCTCGGCAAGCACGTTCTGGAGTTGGTTGTAAAAGGTGTCCTTTTCCTCGTCTGTGGCGATTTCGGTTGGGGCATATACTTGCACTACGGTGACTTTGACATGTATGGTGTTGAACCTCGCTGTGATGATGCGTTCATTAACTGGCTTCCACCCTATCAGTGCTTTTGTAGTATCCTTATTCAGGATGATGCCAACTCCACGGACGTGGCGATCTTCATTTCCGGAGTAAAGTACACTTTTATCTCCTCTGTTGAAGCGTCCCTGTCCTGTCCATCTCATCTCGCTTACACCTAGAATATCTAGATGGTAAGCCTTCATTTCCTTCAGCACTTGCTCCATCCGCCCGCTCTGAAAGAGCGTTCGAACGTTCCATGTGCCTACTCTGGTGTTAGTTTTGGCGTTAAAGATATGGCTCGTCGGGGCCGAGCTTCCTGACGGCTTTCACTCAACCCTGTCATAGATACACATTTATGGGTGTGCCTTCTCTTCTTCCCCTTGAAAGTGTACCGGAATGGCTTCTTCTCGTCGTTTCTGTAGTAGGAATTGTTTTTACGGGGTAGGGTTACTGGCCCTACGCCCAACCCTCCTCCTTTTTCAACCTGGCCTGGGGCAGGCTATGGCGGAGTTAAATTACAATTGAATTCATATTAATTTTTTTAATATCCAATAACAGTAATTTTTAATATAAAAGTAATACATTTGTTAAATTAATTACTATTACATTACTGTTTTTAGTCAATTATGTACATATTGTTTTGTTCAACCTAATCGTTACGGATCATTTATAATGCATTTACACTGTTACTATTATCTCAAGCCTACTTAGGCTACTACCATATACGACATAGACATAATATAGTCACTATCATTGACAGGTATATGCCATAGCGTCATACTGTTAGCTGATATTAGTCGATACTATAGTAAACAGGGCCCAACCAGGCCGCCCATACCGCCATTGGCTATGACTAAAAGGTAAACAATTAAATAAATTTAGTACAAGCAACATTAATATACGTGACTATAGCTTAATAATGTTAAATTACTAACCTGTCTGGAAGAACCTTTGCAAACGCTGCATCTTATTTGTTGATGTTGTGACTGACCCCACGGCACGGGCAACGGCCCACGGCCACTGGCACTGTCGCCAACTCCTGTTTACTTTGTTTCGTTCCATAGTCGTTCCCAAATAGAAATACACCTTTATGCGTGGGTACTGTTTTTGCCTGTCTAATTTAGCCCATTTTGCTGTGTCGGTGGCATATATGTTCGTGGACGTCCACACATTGCCTAAACTTGGAATTCCATAACATCAACAATGCCAAAGGGTGGGGTCAAAGGCCAATATCGCCCATAATTCGCGATCACGAGAAGACAAGAACGCGATTCCACGCAAAGTTCAATGTCCATACTCAGCTAAAATGGAAGCAAAAAACCGGATCCGGTTTTTACTAAAAACGAGAGTTCGCAGTTTTTGTTTTAATTTTAAAAACGAACTACTACGTATGCATAAACGAACTAGGATATCATTGGGGAGTACTTGATTCCTCTGGATTTTTTGTGAAATTACTAAGAAACGCGAGGAGCAAAACAATCGAATTGGTTGAGTACCTTTAAACCTGCCCCTCAGTCCCAAGTGGGTGACATTGTGCACAAATGTTCATTAATCCTTAGTGATTGTTCAGAAATACTACACAGTTATGAATGTTAAAAATAGTTTAACCCGGGTTTAACCCAGTTTAGCCCAAAATGGAGGTTTAGCCCAACTCGGGTTTAACCCGGGGACGGGTTAAACTTACCAACGGTGTTCACTATCCAGTTATCAATAAACATCAGTGGCGGAAGCAAATCCAGTACACAAGCTTATAACTGCCCAGTGCAACAGAGAAATACTAGGAAAATTTGCATTTTGGGCAGCCCTAAACAGCCCCACAAAACTAATTATAGTTATTATTGTTAAGATGTTTAACCTAGTTCTATTATCTGGCATTGTGTCAACAGATTGGTGTATTGGGGTCATTAAGCCTATATACAAAAAGAAGGGGTCAATAGATGACCCAAACAACTATCGTGGCATTACACTATTAAACTGCACAGGCAAGTTGTTTACAGCCTCCATTAACACGAGACTGACCACATACTTAAACGAAGCGAATGTAATAGGTGAAGAACAGGCAGGGTTCAGATAGGGGTATTCCACTCTTGATCATATATTTGTTTTGCCCTCGTTGGTTGAATTGTATTTGTCTCGACGCAAAAGGCTTTATTGTGCCTTCATAGATTATAAGAAAGCATTTGATTTAGTAGACCGGTCCTCACTGTGGTCTAAGATAATTTCATGCGGTATTAATGGTAATGTGTTGACAGTTATATACAACATGTACAAAAATGCAAAATCACGTATAAAACAGGGCCAGGCTGTGTCAGCCTTCTTCTCATGTGATGTAGAGGTACGGCAAGGAGAAAACTTGTCTCTTTTGTTATTTGCTATTGACCTGAATCATTTTGAACACTGTTAGTCATAATTATAAGGAACTTGACATGGCAGCTGGTGAAATTTACAACAACTTTAGTGATGATGATGTGGACATTTTCTTTAAATAAAATGTATGTTCTACTATATGCTGATGACACAATAATGATTCAATCAAATACAGATTTCTTGTGTATAGCGGAGCTATGTCAACTCCTCTAATGGTTGACATTTGGTTGTTTCAGGTGTCAACTATATTCTGAATCTGTAATTATTAGTCTATGTTGATACAGTTGATTTACATAGTACAATGTCTACACAAGGCATGGCAATTGAAAACAGAATAGTAGATTGCAATTGATATCAATAAAGTGGGATATTTCACTCTATAGTTGTCCAGAATATTAATTTTCTATGTTTGTCACTTACAGATGACAATACATCTTTAAACAATAGACACCATAGTCACACCATTTTATAATAATTAAATGAACATCAAAATAAACACAACTTGCAATTATAGAAAATCAATAGTTTTGAAGATAAAGTTTAAAAGCTGCAGGCAACAGTTCAGTTTAACAATGGTCAAATGTGCCTGCGCTGCTCGTGACCAATTAAAGATTAATCAAGGTCTCAATGGAATAATGCAGAGTGGAGTGAGGCTGGGCGCTGTTTCTGGCACAATGCACAAAATCTACTGATGGGGGTGGTCTCAAGGGCCCTTCTCAAAACCACATCACTAGATAATGTAAAACTATTGCACTTTGGGGGCCCATGATGTGCCCTTAGAATGAGTCAATCAAATACAGATTTCTTGTGAATAGTGGCTAAGATACATAAGATACATCTACGCAAAATTAGAGAAAAAGGTACTGAACAGTTTTTGACAAAATAGGCAAAATGTGACAAATTACCAGTTTGTGGGCTCTGGGGGGCCCTACGGAACCCTTAGAATGATTCGATCACATACAGATTCCCCGTGCATAATGGCAGTACCCTAAGATACGTCTATGCAAATTTAGAGAAAAAGTTGCTGAACAGTTTCTGAGATATGGCAGCTATCGGCTCGCACGGCGCGCACGGCGCCCATGGCGGACGCAGAGTGGTGGCATAAGTCCGTTGGACCTTCGGCCCAAAGCACTAAAAAGGAATTAAACTTATATATTATGGAAGGAAGGAAAAAACGTATATATTATAATAATCAACATATGTAAGTGCTGGGGAGATTCCACCCGTACTGACAACACAGACAAATTAACTGACCTTCCACGGGAAACTTATAAGTCACTTTAACAGCAAGTATTAGGAACTAATTCAATAAAACGTATGTCAGTTAAACCATGATACAATCCACTCACATCACTCTATCTTAGTGATGGGCTCCAGTCCCAAAAATGTCTAAACGCGTGAAGATACTTGAAAAATTACATTTTCCAGCTTCCTGGGGAATCTCTGATGACGTCTTGTTTGGATAACACTGGCTTAGTGACCGGGAAATGTCCCTGCCTGGTGACCGCTCTCTAGGAAACTGACACTGCAGGGGAAGCCATCCTCGCAAGCCAGGGATGTTTGCCATGGCAGATCTCCTACTCGAAGTGCGGAAGTTGGCTGAGTCAAACTAGTAATTGACTTCGCCAGTCGCGACTGCGTCACCCGTGAGAACAGCGCAAATACCCACCCCAGTTTGAAGACGGAAAACGACTTCTAGGAATCCCAATATATAATGACCCGTTCGCCCATTTGCACGAACAGCTGAGAGGTATTGTGTATTCAAATAATTGCTTCTACTTCCTAAACACTGCATGTAACACGAGCCACGGATGGCTGAAATTAGTTTTATTATGACCACCTGACCTGCCGCCAACCACTGATCTAGTGAGCAATTTCATAGGCTGAGCTTAAAAGGGAAATGAAATGCAGCTGTTTTATGCTACACATTTAAATATATACTATATAAGTATACATTAATGGTAACAGAAACATACTCATTTATAAGACAAACTGAAAAGTCGATTTTGTTCGATGCCTAAATCGTCGCTATAGAGCACTACGTATCGCCATCTTTGTTCCAAACGAGTGGTTTGATTTACTCCTATCTAATCAATGTTAAATTTCGGGGTTTTTCGGTTTACTTCATTGGTAGACATTTCTGTGCGAAAAGATATGGTGCCCTATTATACACGATAGGTCAACAAATAATTTGTATACGCATTCGAAATAAAAAGGTGAAATTAAATGGCAACGATTTATAACCAATGAAAACGTTGTTAACGTCGCACTTCCCGAACTAAGATTTTAGCTGCCAGAAGGGGGCGGGGCTTTCAAAGCAAAGTCAGAATATTAGATGCGCGCGCATACCGGGACTATTTTTATTTTGTTGTTGACAAAGACGTCGAAGGATTTTGGTAGAGACGAGTTATTAAAAATTATTTTTAAAACTTCCGTATCACTTTGGGAGAAAATCGCTACGACAGATAAAGACTCTAGTTCGACTTGTAACTCGGAAATTACGGTTGGTACGGTTGACACACACAAAGGGCCGGTTGCCATACGGGTTTTACCCAGTGACACTGTGCAATCCACGGTCCGATAATGTCCAGCCCCGGGTCAGGTTCAGTTGTCGCAGTCGGACAGTGACAGTTGGTCTATCGACGACGAAGACGTTACGCGACTTCATAATGTCGCATGGTGTTTGTTTGTGTGGACACTGCGTCCCAATGTCGATGCACATCGAGTCGCTGTGCTGTAGGGAGATAGCTGACAGACCTTGCAGATGCCTGCATTACCGTCTATGAGTGACGACTTCGAAACGGTTTGCACCAACAGGGCGGTGTTGGAACTTAGAAGTCGGTCTGTTGTCATTGTATGATTTGCGTGCAGACTCGTTGATTCGACCAATAGCTATAGAGGCTGTGCGTGTGACGTCACCACTTTTGCGGTCTGCCATCTTGGAGTACAAGCGCTGGAGTACAGACCGCCCCGCGCGCACCCGCTTTGTGAATTTTCACTGATGCAGTAAATCTTTTCTTTTCATCGTTACACCGTTATTCGCGAAGGATGGTAAACTTTTGTGGAGTATTTGCTTGCGGCAAACGAGCTGACAGAGACAGTCATTTGTCGTACTTCAGACTGCCCACAATTCGCCATACGCAGGGGGAACAAACCCGACAACTTTCGGAGGAACGACAACGTGTCTGGCTTTCCAACATAGGCCGGTCAGACATAAAGCCGTCCAACTACCCATACACTCGTGTATGCTCGTTGCACTTTGTGACTGGTAAGTAAGATTAATGTTAAGGCCGTATAAATTATTAAATGTTACATACATAAAATTAAGTCAGGTTTATGTAACTAACAGCTGTCTGAGCCCATGGTTTTGCCTACCACCTATGGCTATGCTATGTATGGCTGTGTTGTGCCATAAATTCCATAGCAACCATAGCCTATGTAATTGATTGACTAGCAAATTTATAAACATAGAATTATACCCTTCTTTATTAATACAATATAATAACAAATATAACATTGACTGAGTAACACTAACATTTTATACAGTAAAATACCTGCTGACAGTTTTATGGATGTATTAGTCACAATTGTTGATGTGTATCAATGCTACAGTGGGTTTTAAGCCATAAGACAGTAAAACAATTTCAATACACATTACATATTTATTAAATATTCTCGGTGCATGTTTTAAAGTTTTTTATATATTGTTTTGTAGGCAATCCTGCCAGTTTATATGACAAAACAAACTGTGACTGGGCACCCACCATAAACCTTGGCCACGACAAGCTCAAGCCGTCACATGGAGCAACCAGTTTGTCACGATACGAACGCAAAGTTGATCGTGCTGCTAACAGAGCTCGCCTAGACATGGCCAACACACTACTGTCCATTCAGACCTCCTTAGTGGAAGATCGGGCACATGATGTAGTACCACCAGCAGCAGACGATGACACAAGAGTGTCAGACTGATATGAGTGGGGATGTGGTGCGTGGAATGGAGGAAGAGATGAGGAGGCTGACGCTAGAGAACAGCAGCTTAAAGCTGGAGTTGGCATCTGCAAAGTTGACCGAGTGCAGCTTAGCCGGCAATGACAACAAAGTGAATTTTCTTTCCGGCCTTCCAACTCACTACATCCTCATGCAGCTGTAAAACTTTGTGTCACCGCGTCTACATGAAACACACAGATCATCCCTGACCAAGTTTCAGCAGTTATTTATGACATTGATGAAGCTCCGCCTGAATGTGTCGAATGAACTGTTGGGTTTTCTGTTCAACGTCAGACAGTCGACCGTCTCAAGAATTTTCTTGAACACACTTGATGTTCTGTACGTCATGATGCAGCCACTAATTATATGGCCAGGACGAGATGAGTTGAGGAAGACGATGCCGATGGAGTTCCGGCGTTATCTTGAGTCAAAAGTTGTGGTAATCATTGACTGTTTCGAGGTGTATATCGAAACACCATCAAACCTGGAAGCAAGGTCACTGACTTGGTCTTCCTACAAGCATCACAATACGGTGAAGTTCCTCATAGGAATTACGCCACAAGGGACCATTTCCTTCTTGTCGAGAGCTTGGGCTGGCCGAGTCAGTGACAAGTACCTCACCGGACACTGTGGTTTCCTCGACCTCCTCCTACCAGGTGACGTTGTGATGGCCGACAGAGGGTTTGATGTGAATGACATTGTGGGACTGATGATGGCAACCATCAAAATGCCTGCCTTCACAAAGGGGAAGAGCCAGATGCCAGCAGGCGAGCTTGAACGATCACGAAAAGTCGCTCATCTGCGAATCTATGTTGAGCGTGTTATTGGCCTGCTTCGTCAGAAGTACTCCTTTCTGGGAGAAACAGTGCCAAATGACTTTCTCTTCGTTAATGATGGGAAAGGAATCACCACGATTGACAAAATAGCCACTGTCTGCTGTGCACTTACAAACTTGAATGGGCCCATCGTTCCATTTGACTAGTGAGATTGCACAATTGTAGGAGATGGCACGCAGTAGTATGTGTGGAATGATATCCAAGAAAGTTTTTTGTTTTTTTCCTTTTTTCTTGGGCATTCATGATTCAGCGTTTCTCCATTCTCTGTTTGTGTTTGTCCTTTCGGCATTCAGGGCAAAACCACTTTCCCTTTGGTTCCGACAGCACACCCACACACATTTAGTGAAACCATTCATACTGCCACTGTCACAGGCCACCATCTCGCCACACTCCTCTCGGTGAGTTGCTGGCAGCAGCCAATAAGCTGGCTCTTGCGTCACAGTCTTGCTGTCACGGATCTTCACGGTAGTATCCACGTGAAAGAGAAGTGTGGCAATGTGAGTGCAGGCATCACCCAACCCAGCCATGCAGTCACATTGGGCGGTGCAGACAGTCCCAGCTTTATCTGCGATGATCCATGGCTGCAATGGATTTTCACGAAGTCTCTGCGAATGAAGTACCTGTCAAACAGTGTAAAATGTTAGTACGATGCAAACTAAATTTAGAATTGTTGACAATGTTATACATGCAACAATTAGGGCCTTAAAATACATAAATATATAGCTGTAAGGCCTTAAGTCATGGTTGTACCTACTTATCTTCTGCATAACAAAGTTGGTGCGTAAAGCAATTAATAATAAAAACAGTACTTAATAAAAAATATATCCAGCCTTTTATGCTTATAAATATAGGGACCTACTATTTATAAGGGCATATGTATAATTGCATGCACATATTTTATTGCAATTAATTTTATAGTCATTCTCATTAAGCTAAGCCTATTGGCTATTGTAATATTATTAATAGGGGGACTACCTACTTATCAAAACTAAATGTCTAAATTTACTTAAATCAAAGCTTACTTTACAATGTGGTAGCCATTTTTCACAAAAACCGCCACATCGCTTATCCATCCTGACGTCAGCTGGTTGTAAGGCTCTTCCACGCCTTCATGTCTTCCATGGTGTAGAAAGATTTGTTAAAAATCAAGTAATTCATTATGTCTGGGTATGATACAGCTGGGAAGCATGCTTCCTTCTTAGACTGTGCCGAATTCAGCAAAGAATACGGATCAACGCTATCAACGATTCGTAACTTATCTAAATACCTCTGCTTTGTCAACACATCTAATGTGTCAACATACGGAACTTTAACTGTCTTTGAAGCCATACTGCGCGGTGCAACGACAAAGAAAACAATTTAGCGGCTCAGTGAACACACACAATGCGGGCGGTTGCGAACGGTTCGCTTGTACTCCAATATGGCCGCTGGGGGTTGTGTGCACGCATAGTGCTGACGTCATTAGACACCCTCTATTAGGTAAGTACTACGTAGTTCAACAGGTATCGAATAATTATTCTAGCAATAATTATTTCAAATTATACTTGTTCCCACCTCAAATGTTCAGGTTCATTCTATCTTCGTAAAATACTATGTCTATGATTTTCATCAAACCATTTTTGATCATTTTCTTAATAAACTTACTTTTATTCTTGACAGAGCGTGTGCATCCTTTTTATATAGTTGTTTAATTTCCTATTTAAAAGTGTTCAAGCAACTTGCTTAATTTATATAAAAATGTAGACAAATTGCACACTACCATGCAATAATATATGCATAATCAGGACATTGTGCAATGTAGTATTGATACAAAAATATTTAAGTGGATTTTTTAATATAATAATTTTTTTTTATATATTATGTGTGTGTTATCAAGACCACATCATGAAATGTAGTCTTACAATCATAATTATTACAGCCCTTCGCAAACAAATGAACCAATTCACTGAATTCATGATGCGATATTGATAAAACACAGTTTTGCCAGTATAACAATAATTAGAAGATAACGATTGTTTATTATCATCTAATGCAAATATATGAACTTTCAGAACATATCGATTGATTCGATTAGCCGCATAACGTCACTTCACGTTGTGGTCAAGGGGAGATTTGGAAAAGACAACAGACGTGTTATACCAGCCTGCGCTGTATTCAGAAGCGAATGGGGTTTATGAAAATTTCAGCTATGGAAATTGCACTATACAGGTGCGTGTACAGTAAAAATTAAAACCCTGGACAAGTAAGATTAGATTGACCAAAAGGTAGAATGAATTACTCGGTGCCTTCTTATCCCATTTTTTGCAACAACAATGTGATCTGTAGTGTCTTGCATGTCCCTGTTCATAATTCGATTTGTAATACTGAAGCCAACATGAAATATATCAACAGTTTATTCATATGGAGAAACAATTCACAAATAAATAAGACTACGTGGCAGACTGTGCCAATGCATTAGTCAAATTCACACACCAGTTTTTAATTTTTCTTTCAGTTGATTCATTTCACAATATGACACATTTTAATCTAACTGTATTACAATTTGGGTCTGTGTCAGTCCTGTGCACATATAGTACATCAATAAGTAACACGTTTATTGATGATATGGGCCATCATTATGATCAAATATTGTGACCAACAAAATTAATACATAAACAAATATTCCATTACAGTTCCAGTTTTACACATTTGTGGGTTTCAACACTAGGGGTATCTGTCAAGATAACAAGTACTTATTATTCAAGATACAGATTCAAAACTTGTAGTACTAGTTTCAAAATCTATCAAGTGCCTCCAAATGGATTTATCTAGATTTATGGCACTATATAAGTGTTCTTATTATTATTAAGTACTTTTTGAGATGTTGTTTTGTGATAATGTCAAATGTAATACTAACAATGAAGTATGAATATATAAACAAACGTATAGCTGAATCCTTTGCTGCTTCATTAGTTTGTAGTACACTTTAATAATACTGGCTAAAACGTACAGATTAAACAAACAAAAAATATATTTTGTTGTAAGATGGCACTTTACTTTTACTAAACTTGATGATAACAGTCCAGTTTTAATGGTAATGGCCCTTATAATTGTTGTGTCACACGTCCTAGGAGCCACATTAAAAGTGTGTAAAGTGAGTCATATGAACTAATACATTTGCAGTTCAGTGTGATGTTTGAGAAATGGTGGACTGTTGCAAAAAAAACTCACTATGTTTGGACTTGCTTAAACTATTCCAGTAAATTACATATACCCAAAGTTTCCTACATCGAATAGTGTATAATAAAACACATTGCATAGCACAACTAGGATAAGAGCTTTCAAGTGGATGTTCCTTACTTTAGGAGGTCCTATACAGTAGTGAGAATCCACTTTGCCTAAAACGTTTATCTATTTCTGCCAGTGATGTTCAAACAATGTTCTTTAAGCATATAAATCCATTGTCATTTGAAATTGGATGTCGTATCAATTTGGTGGCACTAAACCGAATTGATACGGATACAACTAGTTTTCCTTAAAGCGGGTTCTTTGCTTTGCCACAGCCTCCTCTTTTGCAGGTTTTTCGATGCCTGCATGCTCTGCTAGAGTTACCTCCTTACTCGATGTCGCAACTTGGAGCATACTTCACAGCTTTGGGCCACTCGTGCATCTAGCTGCAATGCCCTCTAGAATTTCTCCTCGGAAGCTGTAGTCCTTTGACGCCATCACTTTCTTCACTACATACTCAGCAGACTTTGAATACTGCAGCTGATACCGTAGCTTGTTGTCTGCTGTTTTCACCCGCTGATTGAACAAATGATAAATATAAAATCAGTATAACAATAGAAATATCTGAAGAATAGCTGGCTATAGCTGTAACATGCACACAGTAAACCAAACAGCTTGCTTGTATGCTCTCTCTCTCGAAATCAAACGGCTAATGTCATTTTTTAATCGGTTCCGAATTCTGCCATCCTTTTTAATTTCAACTTCCAAGGAATTCCAAAATACATTCAAATATTTATTATTGAACCATATAGATATATAATTTATATATAATGATGTTTATATATTTATTATATTATATATGCATAAGTTTATATTTCAATAATCAATTCCAAAGCATACCATTCCAATTCCATTTATATATAATTAAACAATTCAAGTAACAGTAAACAAATGTCCTCAATTATAATTATTTTATCTGTTGTTTACAAGCATACTCTTGTGCAGTGAGATTGTATTTTCAAAACTGTATTCCTAACATTGTTTTGCTATTGAGTACAGGCAGGGATTTTCAGTCATTTCAGTTTATTTCCTAATGCAATGCTGGATTTCTAAAGTGTGCAGCTTTGTCAAGCAACTGATACATTATTTTGTAACATCAAATGTCAACACTATTGATATCACAAGCCTTACCTTGTATTTGTGTTGTGGTCAATGGTGGCCAAGTGGAGTCGGGCTATGATGCCTTGACGGCTGAACTTGGGTGCATACTTGAGGAAGAGGGCGTGTAAGCCCTCCAGTTCTAACGCACTTCGTAACGTTCTCTATATCATACAGTAGGCGGCTGTCCAGTATAGCCTTCTGGACAGTGAAGGCTTCTGTACCTTCAGTGAGCCATGGTGTTGTTTTTACTGCTTGTTGTGTATACGTTGCATGACTGCACTACCGGTACAACTCTGCGCCCGCTGTCCATGAATGGGAATTCCTGATGTGATGGAGGAGCGAGATCCACATCTCCGTCATCAAGCGGGGATCACCACCACAAGCTGCGCAATACCACAGGTGGTTGGCAATTGCGCCTATCGAAGGGACAACCTCAACTTTCTTGGCAGACAACAACCTTTATTTCTTGGTAATCCTCTAACAAAGTCTTTCTAATGCTGGGATTTCTGTCAGAGGCAAGTGTGGTAATCTTCACCCCATGGTCAGTCAGGTTGTCTAAGCAGCGTTTCAAGCCCTCCACTTCCATTCAGTAACTGTTCTTGAGCAATGATGAGTTGGCTGTCAGTGTCCATGATGAAGTAAATGCCAAATGTAGCCTGATGCGTCTGTCTGACCAGAGCTGACATGATGGCCTCTGAATGGCGTGTCCACATGTCCTCTATCTTTGGCAGTATGTATGCCCGCTGTATGTTGTAGCACTGGCGGGGTGACATGGCGCATAGATTCATTAGGTTGACCAAATTGTACACAGTGAATGAATGTCCAGTCAAGAAGAGGACGCTTGGTGTCAACAAATTACTTTCATAAATGTTACCAATCTTGGGATGCGAGTGCCACATGAACGAGTGGCCATCAACACATTCTGTGGTCACAACCACTGCAAATCCAGTCACTGTGATGCTAGGCTTTGATATAAGTGGTTTATTGCAGTTTGGTGTTTTAGCAGGTGCAGAAAAGTGAAATGATGTTTTTCTCACAAATGACAAACTTTCTCTCTTTCCCATTAGTGTAAGAACCGCTTGAGTCATCATCAGTGATATCGTTGTCACCTGCTACAACACATTCTGCATCACTCGCTTCAATGTTTCTCTTCTCACTGTTGCAAACAGAATCGTCTGAAGATGGCGATAGTGAGACTGGGACATCCGAAGGGTCGTCTACAGTGACAGAACTGCCATGGTCAGTGTCAGTCGGAGAAGGCGTGCTGGACTGCGATGGCAACTTGGTCATGGTGAATGTTCAATGGAAAACAGTATTGTCTGTATTAACTACTGCATCGACAAAGTGTCGCACTGGCGACACGACCACCGGCTTCCTTTATGTTTTGACACTACAAGTCAATGGCGTGGCAGCATTACAAGTGACATTTGTATTACCATGAGGGACGATGTCATCTCGCGTGATAAATCCTTCGCTGGATCCTTCGAACCTTGTGTTCGGTATTAGGCCCTATGGTTGTTTGGATACTTCCGTCATATATTATGAACAAAATGACACAATCTTGCAAAAATTCATTAACATTGGAGCACAAGTGCGATTTACAAGTGACTTTTTCAATGTTTTCTTTTTAGTGGATATATGTGTGTTATCTTTAATTTTCATGATTAAAATGCATGTGCACTCAAACGTGTTTAACATTTGAACTTTGTAAATGCAAAATATATATTTATTAATCTTTGTGGCTTTTTCCTGTGACGTTATTTCCTTTTTTCCTTGTTAGGCTTACATTCAAAAGTCAATAAATTAAATACAATGTCCTTGTTATTAAAAGCATACATTGGTGTTTATAGTCATGCAATCTATATCAGGAAAAAACTTGGTATGATAGCATGCTTGCTAAATTGTTGCCTCAAAACTGGAGCATCAATTCAGGGTCCATTGCTACAAGCCAATATTTGAGACACATAAATTAGTATTAGGCCTACGTGGTTATTAACTTTAGTTGACTGATGTGAACCTACTTACTATGCCAATAACTAATTATATCAGATATGACTATAGTGTTTTGTTGTATGCTATTGACTGTATCGTAAACATGTATTTTTAAGGATTTAAATACTTGTAATGTCACTTATTTAATAATTCCAATGGCAGTGCCTACAATACATGATTGACAGGACTTGGTCCGGACTGTGACTAACGTTGACTAATATGTGACGACATTATTTCGCAAAACGTTATACTGGCTACGGTAGCTGACATTTATTTTGGTAATTATTTTGAAGGTTATTTTCCCCTTATTTCCCCACCAGCAACTAAGTCGATAACATAGACTCGTAGATGTAGACGTTGCGGTATTCAGACGTAGCAACACGCCGGCACGAATTGCTGTAAACTAAATCGGGGGATTATAAGCACTCATTATTCCCAATTATATCATAGTTTTCACACGTATTTGTACTTTATTACATTCACATTTCTTATTACATTTCAATTTCGCATACGTCATATTTGTATATATGCAGACTTTGAAATAGAACTGTGGGACTATATAGTAGTCGTAATGATACCTGACGGAACTCGTGCGTGCCGAGTCACCTTGGCAACAACAAGCTGGTTTCCGCTTGTCATTTCCTACGCGCCGCTTCACCCTCCAAATAATGCAATGATGTCGAGTTTCCAGGTCGATTTCGCTTAATTTTACTTCATCGGTGCATAGTTATATGTAAACAAATCGACTGGAGATGGACCTGTGGCTTTAATCAAGAATTATGTTTTGACGTTCAATGTCTTTTTATGGTCGTCACTTTTGTATTTAGGCTTGCAATCGGCGTTCGAAAGTGACTACCGCAGATTTTTGCCAATCTTGCCGCCGGCGAACACGTCAAATTCATCATCTATAACTTGTTTTTTTCTGTTGTAATCCTGCGGTGGAAGTATGTGAAAAGTTGCTTACTAACATTTATAGTATATCCAGTAGCCACACAGTGCATTAAATTGTTCTGTTTTTATGTGTTTGTATGCGTTTCGTCGGTTTTTCTGAAAGCTATGCTGCGTCGCCTATCGAATTGCTGTATACAGCTTTAGGGGAGACATCTCGCCAATCAAACCGGATGTACAATCACACGCCCCTGGAGCATGATGGCGGCGCACTGTGCCGATAGTAGCTACGTTTGACAAATTATTTAAAATATACCGTGACGCTGTACTTGTCAAATCATGGTGACTTGTACTGTAAATGGTATGTTCTTATGTTTGGGCTGTGGTTGTTCAATCATTTGATTTCCCCTTTAAGGTGGCTGCATCGGCTATTATATGCTTCTTTTGAATTAATCATTTCTAATATAAGTTTTGAAGAGAAGCTAACCATTTTTTCTCAGAGTTTGCATCGGATACTAAACAATACTCCAGACCAAAAAGAATTGATTTTTTATGTTGTTTAGAGATATTTAAATGTGTTTAGAGACAATTAAAAAATATGTCAAAAATCACCTTAAAATGGCATTTTATTTCATTTTGAGAAACTCCCCAAAAGAAAAATTTGTATGGTTGTAAGTACAAACATATTACTGACATTCACACGGGTTTTTTGGTAAACAAATGCATATTAAGTTTGATACAGCTTGATAAACATTTTGTTACAATGTTGAAAGACAGCAAAAATCCGTACTGCATTTTTAGCACGACCCCTTCACGAAACATATAACCATCCCGTGCAATTTTGGGATAAGGTTTTCCCGCCAAGTTGTCTCATGATATTGTGTTACGAATTAAGGACTCATTGTGTTGAACTTGTTGTGGTAGACAAGATTGATTGACACCTGCTGGGGTCAGTCACGTGTCATTGCAAATGGCGGCTGAGGTCGGGCATTGTCGGAGAATAAACAAAACTACGGCCAGTATTTGGTGATTTGACAGCGTGATGTATTTAGGTAATTATAATACAAAAGCATAGTGGCATGAGAATAACCAGACTATTATGATCTGCATTCATGGTGAATGAATTTATGTTTGAACTGGGCTAACGCACACGTGACCGTCACTATGGAAACATCGTCAGTTTCCAAGAATCTGAAGGGGCTTTCCACAGATACACTAAAAATACTAGTTTTTAAAGGACTGATTGGTGACATATGATGATAGTGCCTTGGTTTTTTTAATAGTACACATGTTCATACTGACACCTACTAATGTTCTATGAAGAAAAAAAATAAAGAAATCAACTGACATGATAGCCGGTGCAGCTACCTTAAATTCAGAGTTTCGCAAAGCGATCAGCCAGGGGGTACTGCTGGCCGGCACTGACGTAATCAGCACCAGCGACCCCTGGCGCGCGAGGATGGGGAAGCGAACCTAATGGCTTTTCCAGGCAGCATATGCTACACAGACGAAATGGGGTCTAACGGCTCAATGGCTCAGAAGTAATAACAACAAAAGAGTACATACCGGTTTGGTATAATAATATACATTACAATTAATAATAATAATAATTTACGTATTGGTCGGTAACCCTGCCAGTTACATAGATAATCTCTCTTCTGTAGCTTGTAGTCGACATGCAGTTATTGTCACCTAAAGCACGGCGTACACTACACAATTTTTGTTGTAAGTCGGGTGTTTAGCCGACTTGAACCGGTTTGTCGCTAATGTGCGCGGGTCTAAAGACTTGCTAAAACTTGTGTCTGTTGTTGTCCAGATCGACCAACACAACACAAATCTGGCCAATTCGAAAATTAAATTGGCCAGACTTTTGTTGTGCTGTGTACGCGGGTAAACTGCGCGACGTCGCTAATGTACGCCGGTCCACAACACAAATAACTACGCTAATGACAAAAACTTGTGTCGCATAGTGTGAGCGGTCCACCGACATTTGTCATTTGTTGTTCAATCGCCCAACAAAAGTATTTGTTGTGTAGTGTACGCCGGGTGTAAGAAGATACAGATAATGAATCATACTCAGGCCTTTCAGAGTAATATTTGTATTTCCTATTATAATATGTTATCATGTATTAGTGTGGAGAGGTAAGACGAATATTTGCAAAAATGCCAAAAAAATTGGCCAAACTCATGTGCGCTACAGGAAACGAAATGAACAGCATTATACGCATTACTTCGCCAAAGAGAGGGAACGCGGGGCACAATAAAATGCCAAAACAACCCAATTGATCAAGGAAGCTAGAGAAGAGAAAAATAACGGAAAAGAAAGCACTTGAAGTGAGCGAGAAAGAATGTTACGAAGTTCAAGTAAGGGCATTCAAAAATCACTCGGGAGGAGTTCAAGTCCATAGGTAGAACTTCGCAGTTTTCTTGGAGGTGCTGACGTAAGCTGATTGTATAGTGCAGGTTTATTGTTTCTGCCAACTACGTGTGCCACCTCTTCAAAGAGCCGAGCAATGCCTACTACTCAAAGGCGAAGGTAACCGTACAAATGAAGACATGACACAAAAAGGCCTTACAGTAATGCTGTCCGAACATATTGTTCACAATGTTGCAACTGTCATCTCATTCTTAAGGTGCCGTCACACGATGCAACTAAGTTGCAAATCACACGATGCAACTAGCTGCAACCATTGCATGCAATGGTTGCAGCTAGGTTGCATCTTCACTTGTGCTGCAACTCGCTTGCAACAGGTGTGTTCACACAGTGCGACCTGGTCGCATGCAATATCCGACGTCACTGGCAATATGGCGAACCTTTCACAAAAGAAAAACGAAAGAAGAGAAGCGTTTGGATTCGGCCTTGGCTTCTGCGGAGACCTGTCCGTGGAGCGTATAATGCGCTGCTCGCCGAGCTGCGAGAGGAGGATCCGTATGCATTGAAAAATGTCATCCGGGTGGACGAGAACCGTTTCAATCGCCTTGTAGAGCTGGTTTCCCCGCACATTCAGAGAAAGGACACCACTATGCGTGAAAGCATTCAACCAGGAGAAAGACTTGCTATCACCCTGCGTTTCCTCGCAACTGGTAAGTATATAATTATAGGTGGTCCTACATTTCGCCGTACGCAATAGGAAAAATAGTTTCACAAAAACCTGGACAAACTCTTGCGTAATATATTCATTTTCTGAATCTGTGCCATGTATTTAATTAAATTTGTGACCAAAA
Organism: Paraescarpia echinospica; assembly: GCA_020002185.1. Lineage (NCBI taxonomy): Eukaryota > Metazoa > Annelida > Polychaeta > Sabellida > Siboglinidae > Paraescarpia > Paraescarpia echinospica. The sequence goes on along the minus strand of CM034537.1, from coordinate 2,851,810 downwards.
AATTGTTTTAATAGTTGTTGCAAGTGAAATATTTACAACTGTAAAACGACGGAATAGCGTTCAAATGTTCTATGTTGTATTATTAATCACATATAGTTTACCAACTTGATTATTCAGAGCTCTTGCTTAATTATAATTGTGTATTATTACATTAACAGGTGACAGCTATCAATCATTGGGTATCTTTATCGCGTGGCAAGAAACACACTCAGCGAGATGATACCAGAAACATGTGAAGCCATATATGCTGTCCTTCGCCAGGAGTTTCTCAAGGTAAATGAAGATAGAAAGAATGTAAAGTGAAAGGTTGCTCCTGCGACAAAGATAATTAATCTTCGCTGAGAAAATTATAATGCAGCTGTGCAAAACAGCTATAACAGTTTTTGTCTGGTTGTAGATGAAAACGTGTAATACAACAGGGACTACTCATTGGATTTTAACAGTATACTGTAAGATAACTTTACATCTTTATTAGTTGGAGAAACACTGTCAAAACTTGAATGGTCCAGTGGATGATTGAATTAAATACTAACATAATTAAATACTAACATTCATGAACGGCAATACTACACACAAGAAGAAAGAACCCATACATGTCAGAACAATGAACCTTATTTGCATAACCATATTCAACTTTGCTATCCTGAGATACTTCCTTACCTCTACCTCCTACTAATCCCAATCCCTCTCATTCCCTCTCAACCCACCCTCACACATAGCATCCTCCTCCTCCAGGACTTCATACAGCATCTTGAGCATGTCAAGCTCTACCTTTCTTCTGAGATAAGTTGTTTTTATCTGCACTAAGTAACTGGCCACTAAGCGGCCAAAAGAAGCTGCACCAGCATCATTATCTGTATCTATCTTGGCCTTCTTATGAGTGACATAGTCCTTTATGGCGCCTAATGTCACACAGGCAGATTCGCTGACTTGGTCGCTCTTCTTTTTCTTTGCACTGGTTGGAGTATCTCTGGTAGATGTTGACGTCGAAGGAGTAGGTGCTACCTCTCGGTTTCTGTCGTCTTCTATGTCCTAGTTGTCTGCCTGTTGACCTGGGCTGTCAGGAGTATGTTCTGCCATCTCCGCGTCAGTTTGAGTATCAGGTGTTAGTGACTCCTCGAACAAAACGTCATTGTCTGGATCATCCTGAAATTATACCATCGAAACGATAACATTAGTTAAATGCCAGATTAATTTTAAAAAATACACATTGCAGGCCTCAAGTAAAACGTTATTATTCTGAGATAATTATTTGTTGTGTTTTATAATAAGGTGTAATGCGATTAAGTAGTTCCTTTTCTCTCAACAGGTGCCATCAACACATGAAGAATGGGAAGCCATCGCTCAAGAATTCATGAACAAATGGAACTTCCCGAATCTTATTGGCGCTATGGATGGGAAGCATATGGCAATACGAGCACCTGCAAACAGCAGATCTGTGTATTACAATTATAAGAACTTTTTTAGTATAGTTCTGATGGCTGTTGTCGATGCCAATTACAGATTTCTGCTGCTGGATGTTGGTGCTAATGGCCGAGCGAGTGACGCGGGCGTATATGCTGCATCATCTCTATCACATGCTTTGGAAATGAATACGTTAAATATTCCACCAGCCAAATCACTGCCAGAGAGACAGAAAGATGTGCCATACGTTGTGGTGGGTGATGAAGCTTTTGGCCTGAAAGAGCACTTTATGAGGCCTTTCCCACACAGGAACTTGAATGAGACACAGAGGATCTTTAATTATCGCCTGTCCAGAGCAAGGAGAGTCGTAGAAAATGCCTTTGGCATCCTTGTAAACAGGTTTGGTGTGTTGGGGAGAACCATGTCCCTCAATCCCGAGAGAGCCACAACAGTGACAAAAGCGTGTGTGGCACTACACAACTTCCTGCAGGCAGAGGGCGACAGGAAGTACAACAGCCAGAACGACATAGACCAGCCTAGGCAGTGGGTTCGCGGTCTCGGTCGGCAAAGTGGGAACAGGAACTTTACAGATGCACGGCTGGTGCGGGAAGAATTCCGTCACTATTTCAGCACCGACGGGGCCTTGGACAGGCAACAGGACATTGTCATGTAGAACTGCACTTTGTAAGGTTCAGTCAATGAGAGACATGCTGAGTTGGTCGGTGACGTTGGATATTGTTGACATATTTGTCATTTAAATGTACAACATCAGATCAAGCGATATGCTAGAACAGTTACACAAGGTTAATTTACTAACAATTTATCAAATACCTCAGTGATATGCTGAAGTAATCTGTTTTATTACTATGTTCCAATGACTTACCAGGTTGGAGACAGAGTTTCGCACAATAACATGTGGCCTCAGAAATATGTTAAATTGGTAAAAATGAGCCCACTTGCTGACATACGTCTGGTCTGTTCCAGTGCCGGATTTTAGTGATTTTAGCTTCAACTTCAGCTCTCTTGAGTATATTGTACGAAGAGAGCGTAACTTTCGTTTTTATTTCATTCTCTGAAATGGAAATATATGTACTTGATTAAATACAGTTGAAGCGTTCACATATTTGTGTCCTGACCATGCAGTCTATTGCGGATATTAAATTCAGTTCATTCAACCAACAACATTTATACATAAACAAAAACATACATTTCTGACAAAATCAAACTACAATATCTACATCCTACATTGATCAGTATTCCCTCCCTCCCTCCCTCATTCCCTCCCTTCATACCTACATGCCACCCACCCTCCCCCCTCCCTCCCTCGTTAGCTCTCTCCTTGTAGGCGTATACTCACAACCGGAAAATTCGTGCCAGGTCAAAAATCGTGTCATTGGAATCTCCTATAATGTTCTTGACCTTTTGTATACTCTGTCCGATCTCGCACTGATTATGTGACACGCTCTGGCCTTACAGTGATTTACATAACATAATGCGAATAGGATGCACGGTTTTTGACGCTGGCGTCTTTTATAAGATTTAGATTCCGTTGCCGCGTTGGTCTATTTTTAATTTTATATGTAATTCATACAAAAAACGTTTCCAACAGTTTGTTTTTCAGAAATGTTAACGGAATAAGTGTTAGAGATTTAGTACACAGATATCTTACGGATAGATTTGACAAGGGGTTTATTAAAAAGCCAAAAATCGAATGCTATTGGATGCACGATTTATGCCGCTAAATTATACAGGTATAGGCAATAATATACCGACGAAATCCAAATCTCGTCGAAGACGAAGACGCTTGCATCAAAATTCGTGGGTTCTATCTATTCGCTGGGTAAATTGTTCGCGTGTTACGTGATTCAGCGCGAGACCATGCAGTGCATTAAAATAGGCAAAGAGCGTTAGAACACGATATTTCAGTGCGACGAATTTTGACCTGCCCGAATATTCCGGACGTGAGTATACTAAAAGAGGCTACACTGTACTACACTGTCTATACTATAGCCTATGAATACACTCACCACTGAAGTTTCGACCGGTGGAAGTTATCATTCCTAATCTTATTGACGTCATGGCGGACGCCCGATGTTCTCGGCGGTGATAATATCCTGATGTGTCCCAGAGGCATTCATGCCCCTGGAATAACTCGATTAATTGTTTTATTTCGTCCTCATTAAGGACGACGTTATTATGTCATCGTTGAATGAGTCAAGACAACTGTCATCTCATTCTCGAAGGTCATCGTTGATTGGGTCAAGACATATCACAATCAGCCGACACACCTGAAGAATCAACACATATACAACACAGTCTTCAACAAGGTGTAATGGCACTAGAATGTTCAACATGATGTTATCGGTGACACGGCATTATCGGGAATGTGGTTGTGTAAACCGACCATGCGATGGGTTAGGAGGAGCTGTAAAACGCAGCTGGTGATGCGGTGAAGAAAGAGACACTTTTCACGACGGCCCAAGACGTCTGTGGAGTATTTCCCTGATGTAGTCAGCAGTGCAGAACCTATTGGGCATGGACGATGAGGTGAATGAAGGGTCAGCAAACCCAGTGCGCGGATCTATTAGAGCCCACGACTCAATGAGGAACCACGCTGTGATATTATTACATAGTACATCGTTAAGACGTCGGGATTGAATCACGACGTTCATCCTGCATGACCAAGGCATACCATGAGGAAAACAAATAGGAACCAAGAGTAACATGACCAAGGCATACCATGAAGAAAACAAATAGGAATCAAGAGTAACATGACCAAGGCATACCATGAGGAAAACAAATAGGAACCAAGAGTAACATGACCAAGGCATACCATGAGGAAAACAAATAGGAACCAAGAGTAACATGACCAAGGCATACCATGAGGAAAACAAATAGGAACCAAGAGTAACATGACCAAGGCATACCATGAGGAAAACAAATAGGAACCAAGAGTAACATGACCAAGGCATACCATGAGGAAAACAAATAGGAACCAAGAGTAACATGACCAAGGCATACCATGAGGAAAACAAATAGGAACCAAGAGTAACATGACCAAGGCATACCATGAGGAAAACAAATAGGAACCAAGAGTAACATGACCAAGGCATACCATGAGGAAAACAAATAGGAACCAAGAGTAACATGACCAACGCATACCATGAGGAAAACAAATAGGAACCAAGAGTAAGATGCATAGATGAAACAGCAACAGACAAAGAAGATGACACGCAGACAATTGAGGAAACAACAATTTAACAATCTCAGAAATCAGCAGAGGTCATGCGCTAATGGAAAACAGATGAAGAGATTATTGTTTGAAACTTTTTGCAGTGAAATGATATGTCAAGAATATACATGTACCTACGTGTAGGCCGCGGGTGGTAAGCTTAAGCCTAAATAAAGGGTAGACCACTGTAAGACAAGTTTATAAAAATAAACATGCGTTTATTACAGTTTAACTACTAAAATAATACAAAACGTTACTCAGTCAATCTTGGTCTCACTTCACGACCACAAAGTAAACTCCAACTGATTCTCAACAGTACCTAGTTTTTAACCACATAAAGTTCCAAATACAAGTTAATTCCGTATGACCAAAATGTTACTAAAAGATAAATTATTACCGAAAGAAAAGACGAAAGACAATACAGTTAATTTAACAAGATTTAACAAGATTGCCACCCAGAGAATTAATTCTAGGTGGCAGGTGGACAAGGAAGCCCTTTGGCTTATCGAGAGTCCGACCCTTTTATCTATGTGTATCCCGCCCGTCTGAGGTATGTGTCGATTTTATTTTTAAACATATTCACACTATTAGCACCCACACAATCAGCAGATAATCTGTTCCATTAATTTACAGTCCTTTGTGAAAATGAAAACTTTCTTATATCTAATCTACTCTGCTCCTTCGCTAATGTAACTTCATGTCCTCTAGTCCTTCTATCTTTCTTAACTGAAAAAAAAAAAATCTTTCAATATTTTCATAACCATTCAATATTTTAAACACTTCTATCTGATCTCCTCTCAATCTCCTGGTCTCTAGTGTTGTTAATCCGCATTTTTTTAGGCGTATTTCGTAACTAAGATCCCTCAGTTTTGGTATCATTTTAGTTGATCTCCTCTGCACTCTTTCTAGCATACCTATGTCTTTCCTGCGATATGGCCTCCACGCTTGAATACAGTATTCTAAATGAGGCCTAACTATTGTTTTGTACAGCGATATTATTAGCTCTTTTTCCTTATACGTTATGTTTCGCCTAATTAATCCAAGGATATGATTTCCCTTTGAAGCTGCAATTCCGCACTGCTCTGAAACCTTCATATCAGCACTAATGGCTAACCCTAAGTCCTTTTCTTTTACAGTAGTACTTAGTACAGTACCCCCCATAGTATATTCTACCTCTTTGTTCCCATGTCCTGTGTGGAGGCATTTACATGTCCCAAAATTGAACAGCATTTGCCACTTTTCAGACCATTTGATCAACCTGTCAAGATCATCTTGTAAATGCTGTCTATCTCCATCACTTTTAATCCTTCTAAACACCTTTGTATCATCCGCAAATTTCAACACCTTGCTTGTTATTTCATCATCCAAATCGTTGATATATATTAAGAATAATATAGGTCCTAATACTGATCCCTGTGGTGCCCCACTCAATACCGATTTCCAGTTTGATGCCTCCCCATCAACTACTACACGTTGTCTCCTGTCAATCAGTCATTGTTCTATCCAGTTTATTATACCATTTCCTATGCCATGGGCCTTTAGTTTCAGCAGTAATCTCTGATGTGGTACTTTGTCGAAAGCTTTTTGAAAATTTAAGTAGACGATATCTACCGGTGATCCCTCATCTACCCACTTAATGATGTCTTCCAAAAAACATAACATATTTGTTAAGCATGACCTCGCTTTAAAAAAACCATGTTGAGATGGGTTTATCAAGTTTTGTTTAACAAGAAAATCCACCATGTGATCTTTAATTAGTCTTTCTAATAATTTGCAAATCACTGATGTTAAACTCACTGGTCTATAGTTCTTTGACTTGTTCTCGAACCTTTTTTAAATAACGGTATAATGTTTGCCTCTTTCCATTCTAAAGGAACCACTCCCTCTTCTAATGACAAATTGAAAACTGTTGCAAGCGGTACGCTAATTTGTTCTACAATTTCCAATAATAGTTTGGGCGGAATCCCATCCACTCCAGGTGATTTATTATCCTTCATTGCCCTTATTTCCTTAGCTACCATTTCCGGGGTTACAATTAATTGTCCTAAATAGTCTGAATCTGCCCCCTTGAACTTAGCCTCTGGTACTGGCAGTGAACTAATATCTTCTCTGGTAAACACTGAACTAAAGTATTCATTCAGGTCTTCTGCCATTAAGAATCCCTCTGATATTATATTTCCAGCACTATCTTCTAGAGGACCGACCTTATCTTGAACTTTCTGTTTGCTTCGAACATACGCATAAAAACTCTTGCTGTCATATTTTATATTACTAGCTAATTTATGTTCATAGCTTCTCTTTGAATTTCTAATTTCAGCTGTAGCTTGGTTAAGTGCTTCTTTATAACTGTTGTAGTCTTCATCATTTCCAATACATCTATATGACTTCCACATCATTTGTTTATACTTAATTTTTCTAATGGCTTCTTTCGATAAGTATTTCTTTTTGGACCGTTTCCCTTGTTTTTTGAAGGGTACAAATTTATCGACTATGCACTTAATTTCACTCTTTAATATATTCCAGCATTCTGTTGCTGTCTTATTTTTTAGTGTGTTTATCCAGTCTACCTTTGCTAAATATTTCCTCATGTCTTTATACCTTCCTTTGTGAACATTTCTTCTATACTGCTTTTTACTATTCCTTTCTGATTTTACTTTGATGGTAAAATGTATCTGGTTGTCATCGATACTCCCCAGTGGCTCACATATCTTGACATTGTCAACTAATTCATTCTGTGAGGACAAAACTATGTCTAACACATTCTCACCCCTGGTTGGTTCTAGCACATGTTGAGAAAGGAAAGTATCTTGAACTAAAACTAAAAACTTGTGGTCCTCACTCCCCATACTCTGAAAAGAGATTTCCATTGTATATGTCCGTGGTTAAAATCCCCCATAATAATACAATCCCGTTTGCTTACTTCCCTTATTGCGTTTTGTATTTTCTCATTCTCTTCTATGCTTATGTTTGGACTTCAGTAGTTATGGTGTGCTCGAGGACACCGGTCATGACCCCAGATCAAAGGAATTTTTGAAAAGATCAATGGGATTTTCGTGTTTTTTAGCAGTCAGGGATGAATAGCTGAGTCGAATGGAATGTTACTTATAAAAAAATAAAAAAGACTGTGCCGACATCTAGTGACTAATTAGGTATTAATTACAAGATTTAACAAGATTGCCACCCAGAGAATTAACTCTAGGTGGCAGATGGACAAGGAAGCCCTTTGGCTTATCGAGAGTCCGACCCTTTTATCTATGTGTATCCCGCCCGTCTGAGGTATGTGTCGATTTTATTTTTAAACATATTCACGCTACTAGCACCCACACAATCAGCAGGTAATCTGTTCCATTCATTTACAGTCCTTTGTGAAAATGAAAACTTTCTTATATCCAATCTACTCTGCTCCTTTGCCAATGTAAGTTCATGTCCTCTAGTCCTTCTATCTTTCTTAACTGAGAAAAAAATATTTCTATCAATATTTTCATAACCCTTCAATATTTTAAACACTTCTATCTGATCTCCTCTCAATCTCCTGGTCTCTAGTGTTGTTAAACATTTTTTTAGGCGTATTTCGTAACTAAGATTCCTCAGTTTTGGTATCATTTTAGTTGCTCTCCTCTGCACTCTTTCTAGCATATCTATGTCCTTCCTGCGATATGGCCTCCACGCTTGAATACAATATTCTAAATGAGGCCTAACTATTGTTTTGTACAGCGGTATTATTAGCTCTTTTTCCTTATACGTTATGTTTCGCCTAATTAATCCAAGGATTTGATTTCCCTTTGAAGCTGCAATTCCGCACTGCTCTGAAACCTTCATATCAGCACTAATGGTTAACCCTAAGTCCTTTTCTTTTACAGTAGTACTTAGTACAGTACCCCCCATTGTATATTCTACTTCTTCGTTCCCATGTCCTGTGTGGAGGCATTTACATTTCCCAAAATTGAACAGCATTTGCCACTTTTCAGACCATTTGATCAACCTGTCAAGATCATCTTGTAAATGCTGTCTATCTCCATCACTTTTAATCCTTCTAAACACTTTTGTATCATCCGCAAATTTCAACACCTTGCTTATTATTTCATCATCCAAATCGTTGATATATATTAAGAATAATATAGGACCTAATACTGATCCCTGTGGTACCCCACTCAATACTGATTTCCAGTTTGAAGCCTCCCCATCAACTACTACACGTTGTCTTCTGTCAATCAACCATTGTTCTATCCAGTTTATTATACCATTTCCTATGCCATGGGCCTTTAGTTTAAGCAGTAATCTTTGATGTGGTACTTTGTCGAAAGCTTTTTGAAAATCTAAGTAGACGATATCTACTGGTGATCCCTCATCTACCCACTTAGTGATGTCTTCCAAAAAACATAACATATTTGTTAAGCATGACCTCGCTTTAAAAAAACCATGTTGAGATGGGTTTATCAAGTTTTGTTTAACAAGAAAATCCACCATGTGATCTTTAATTAGTCTTTCTAACAATTTACAAATCACTGATGTTAAACTCACTGGTCTATATTTCTCTGACTTGTTTCTCGAACCTTTTTTGAATAACGGTATAATGTTTGCTTCTTTCCATTTCAAAAGGAACCACTCCCTCTTCTAATGACAAATTGAAAACTGTTGCAAGCGGTATGCTAATTTGTTCTACAATTTCCAATAGTAGTTTGGGTGGAATCCTATCCACTCCAGGTGATTATTATCCTTCATAGCCCTTATTTTCTTACCTATCATTTCCGGGGTTACAATTAATTGTCCTAAATAGTCTGAATCTGCCCCTTTGAACTTAGCCTCTGGTACTGGCAGTGAACTAATATCTTCCCTGGTAAACACT